>OU896707.1:71631385-72199834 GCA_918026855.4 Phaedon cochleariae | reverse complement strand
AGGTGACATTGTCAAACTTGTGGGAAATCACATAACACCTATTGTCAGAACTGGAAAGCCCTGTAAGAGTTTGTACCAAGAGGAATCTTGTGGAAGACCTTTAGGAATTAAATTTGATCAAAATGGCAACCTGTATGCAGCTGATGCTTATTATGGTATTCTGAAGATAAATGTGAAAACAGGTAATAGATAATCTCCAGAGAAGTCAAATGATTATGGAATAATTAGATTCACAGCAATTTTTTTCTAGGAGAAAAACAAGTCATTGTTGATTCAAATCAAGAAATTGCTGGTAGAAAACCAATGTTATTCAATAGTATTGCCCTTGCTACTAATGGTGATATTTATTGGACAGATTCAAGCACTGATTTTCACCTGAAAGATGGAGTATTCACAATATTAGCTGATCCCAGTGGAAGGTAATGTAAAATGGATGATTCAAACATCAGTAGACCTTTATTTCATGTACTTATCCAACAAACATGAACCTATATTTGTGAATAATTCAAGTACATTGAGTGCTAATGTGAATAATATTTGAATATGTTGAAATATAAATAGGATTAGAGTTGTCTTATCATAAATATACATAATGAGGGTTTAATAATACTTTGTTAACATTCCATTATTCAAGTGTATTATAGGTATGTAATGTTTTTTGAAACACATTGTTGACAATTAATTTGATAAAAATTATCAGACCTGAGTAAATAGTACAAACATTCATTAATCTGTTTGTCTTGTTTATCACCACTGCATTAGTTGTCAGTTTATAAAAATAATTTGTCTTCAATCTATGTTCAATTTTCACTTGTTACTTGATATAACATTTGAATCATGTATTCATCAGTCTGATGCTTTCTTAGAGATTCTCATTCGATTCAGTCATTTTCTCATAGAGAGTATAACTCTGTTGCGTTAAAATCAAGTGTTGAATTAAATATGAATAATTTCTATTAACAGACCATGCAATGCTGAACTTTGTCCTTCAAATATTGGCAACAAAGGTCATTGGTTACTTGTTACTTTGACTATTCTGAGTTTTTCAAACAGATGTTACCAGAGTTATTATTTATTAAAACCTGGGTAGGTAATTTTGTGCTCATCATTTTATGTTTCTTTATTGAACATTGTACCTAGTTTTATCCTCTGAAAAACACGAATATCATTATGAAAATGTGAAGAAACCCCATTTATATAGATATTTCACCTCCATTTTCCGCCATTTTCTTCAATAGGCATTTACATCTACTTGCCCGTCTTTTTTCATCATTGGACACTTTGTACACTCATAATCTACCAAATGATACATTGTATAGTATACAAAAATTATCAAAAAATATGAATTTTTGGCAATTTTTTTTCAAATATGCTAGAATTCATTTCTACCGGCCAACGTTTCAAGCTTCAAATGAAATGAAGATTGAAGAAGAATATCATTCAGAATTCTAAATAATGGCGGGTGTAACGTTCCTTGAAAAGTAGGTCTAAAGTTCCTTATATGAGCACATGTATTACATAACTGAATGACCGTCAGCTGGCGTGACTGTTCAATAAATATGAAAAAATCACAAAAAATTATTTTCATTGAACTTTTTTAGTGAATTATTTCGCTGAATAGTGGTTTGTTCATATTTTCATTGTGAAATTCATGAAATACTCCAGTAACTAAAAACATTTTGTGAAAAACCCATCGCATGATGGTTGAAAAATTATCATAAATTGTATTCCTTTTTTCTTTATTCGTCAACCGACTATTATACAGGGTGTCCCGTGACTGGATGGCCATAGCTTAAGGGCATATTCCTTCAACAATTTTAAGTTCAAAGTGCCATATACACCTTTGTCTAGAACTCAATAGTTAAGGAGTTATGTACAATTAAATTACATCTTTGCTCACCAGTGGGTTGGTTCAGTTTCTTGGCCACCGAGGTCACCTGACCTAACTACCAACCAGAGATGAGCCGATCTGGAATATTAAGATTTCAGCTGCATTCATACCAGAAGAGACAGGGAGCACAGGTTCCTATAATAAGAAGAGCAAGAATATGTTGTGAAGCAGCAGGGGCACATTTTAAACAATGAGTTTGATCAAATTTGTTTGAGTAATAACTTTATTCAAAATTATCTTTGCTTCATTCAACACACTGGGTTAAATTTAATATTGCTCATTACTCCTCTACTATAGAGTTTTGGATAAAAGTGTACATTTATATAGAGCACTTGCGACTTGAAATTATTCAAGCAATATGCCCTTAAGCTATGGGCATCGAGCCACGGGACACCCTGTATAATAAATTCATTTTCATGTGATAAATAGAATGTATATTCGTTCAATTCACTTTTTTTTTTCACAGATTGATCCATTATGAGGCAAAGAGCAAAACAAACAGGGTGCTCATTGATAACCTCCATTTCGCAAATGGAGTCATGCTCTCTGAAGACGAATCATTTATCATCGTTGCTGAGACATTTGGAAGCCGAATTCATCGATACTATTTGACAGGAGCTAAAAAAGGCACCCGTGACATTTTCATTGATGGCCTCCCTGGTATGCTTGATAATATCAATTCCGATGGCAAAGGTGGATTTTTGATACCACTCGTCATATCAGCTGATGCAGAACATCCTAATTTGGGTCAAATTATTCAGCCATTTCCTCTCTTGAAAAAGTTATTGGCTAGACTGATGGGTATCACTCAATTACTATTTGAAACAGTGAACAGGATTTATCCTTCAGAATTTGCAGAGCGTTCCATTTATTACGTAAGTTTCTAGTCATGAAAATTTTCAATTTGTCAAAATTATTCATTTATTGTTCCAGGTCGGCAATTTTCAAATGTTTCCTAGGAGCTTGGATCCATCACGAACAACACTTATTCGCTTATCCAATCAGGGAGAAATCATAGAATCTTTATCTACCACTAACAGAAATATTCATAGTATCTCTGAGGCACATATATTCAGAGAACATCTTTACCTCGGGTCGCCATTCAACAATCACATTCTGAGGATTCCTCTATCTGAAATTGGTTGGTCTGATCTAGCACAGAAGAGGGAAAAGCGCGATGTGCCGGAAATACCTCAAACCACGCCCCCTCAAAGACAACAGGCAACTACACCCCCACCCAAACAACAGCCAACCACCCAACCTCCAAAGACAACACAGCAGACTCAACCTCCCAAACCACAAACAACTCTCCCCCCGCCGAAACAACAAGCAACGACTCCTCCACCAAAACAAACGCCGCCCCCACAAAAACAACAACCTACGACCCCTCCTCCAAGGCAACAGGCACCAGCGCCACAAAAACAACAGGTCACAACTCCTCCCCCAAGTCAGCAAACCACGCCTCCCCCGAAACAGCAAACCACTCCTCCCCCGAAACAGGAAACCACTCCTCCCCCGAAACAGCAAACCACTCCTTCCCCGAAACAGCAAACCACTCCTCCCCCGAAACAACAAACCACTTCTCTCCCGAAACAGCAAACCAATCCTCCCCCGACTCAGCATACCACGCCTCCAAAACTACAATCAACGCCTCCCCCGCAACAGAAATTAACGCCTCTTCCGCAACAGCAAGCCACGCCTCCGCCAAAAGAAACTCCACCTCCAGCACGACAGACCACTCCTCCGCAACAGGCCACGCCTACAGCTAAACAGGTCCCGCCTACAGCTAAACAGGCCACGCCAGCTTCACAGGAACAAAACAAAGAACAGGTGAAAGCGGTGCCGGTTAGGGATGCCCCAAGGGCGAAAAATTCGTAAGTAATGTTCATATGGTACAATGAGGGATCTCATTCAAATATTACTTTGAGAACTTCAAGGGTTTAAGAAAGATTTGTTACAAAGAATCTTAATAAATAAAAAACATCTGAATTATTGGCCAACAACATTTTGTTGGGATTCCATATTGTACTTTCAGATCAAATATCTGTGATCTAACTAATTCCACAAGTGATATTTCACTGAAAAATAATCATTCCGATTTTTTTAAATTTACAAGTGATAAGATTTATCATATGTTTGATTGAGCAAGGTTTTGTATGGGTTTTAGGGATCAAATTGTTTTTTCATAGTATTTTATGAATATTGCTCAGTTTTTATACCTTCTTACAAAAAAAATGTGATGGTTATAATTTGTTGCAGCTCTTGTTAGATGTTAATATATAATGCATAATAAAATTGTAAAAAAACAAGTCTACATTAAATTACTATTTTATTTTGGACTAACTGTCCGGCCTGGCTTCGCATGGTTGATTTACCCATTTAAAAATAATGAGACATTATTTGTCAGTCATTCTGAGCTTTGCGTGAATCTACATATTTTTATGCACTAGCGGGGTAAAATGCACTTTATCGCCCAGATTTGCGGGCGTAAAGTGGGACCATTACCGCCCACGGGCCATAAAGTGCGATTTACCGCCCCCTGTTCTCAAGTCCCTTATATCCACACATCCATGTGTGGAAAACGTATAGTTGAACTCTCAGGTGATTCTATCGTTACGATTATGATACATGTTATTGTTCATTTGATTCCATCTTCCCTATAACTTTCTTCTTTGAATAGTTGTTTTCTGGCTGTCTGATGACAATTTCAGCTTGTTTTTTGATGTATTGCTAGACAACAACCATCAGATTGATTGACAACATCAAATTTAGATCTCAAGGAATGAATCTCTGTTAGTGAACAAAGAGTTTTACTCTTAGGATAACTGCGATATTCGTACGGTTATTTTAATATGTAGATTATACACATAAACATTGTGCTTCTCTTGAAAACTGAATTCATGAGTAACATATATGAATTGTAGTTTGTTGAAATCTAGTCATAACTTGTGACTCGGGAAATAAACCACTAGTGCATACAATTTTGTATGTATCACGTGCGTAAAATGCGTTTATAGCCTCCGGCGTGTAATAGCCCTCGGCTAACGCCATCAAACCATTATTCACGCCGCAGGCCATAAACGCATACTTTACGCCCTTGATACATGAATAACTATTTTGTTATTTTTTTATTTTTTTGTGCTTACCTATAGCTGTTATTATAATATACTTACACCTATTTTCATTCTCTCAGTATCTTATGTAGTTTTTTGATTGTTTAACGTATAAGAAATTTCAAACCAACCGTCAATTTAGTAGTTGACGTTGTATTTTTAAATCATCCAGGAAACCATCGAATTACCCTTGAGTTGCGGATTATTTATCGAAAACAATTTTTTCTAAATGTTTTGTAATGTTCTTGAATTGTAATAGAAAAATGTGTTTTGAAGAATTGTTTTTCGAAAATGAGGATATTAGAAACTGTTTTTTAGAGAAAAATTGTTTCGAAAAAATTTCCGTTCAAATTTTTTTGTCGAAAAATAGTTTTCGAAAAAAAATACGAAACGCAATTCTTACTTCCGGTTGTTCTATTACCCGTCTTCCCGTAGGAATGAAGCATTTTCTCGAGGTAAAAAGTAGCCTATGTTCATCAGGGATAATGTCGGCTTCTATACAGGGTGTTTCAAAAAAACCTAACCCCCTTGCTAGGGTAGGTAGAACATTGCAAAATAAGTTGGGTTTGCTCAGTAAAAAAATGTCGTAACGCCATCCGTTTTCAAGATACAAGGTGTTGAAACAATATTTTTTTTACACATTTTTCACGATTATGTTGAAACTACTGGCACCATTGTGATGAAATTTTGTATGGATGTTTCTTGGAATCTGACACATCGCATGCATTTGTATTTATATCTGCTTCTCATAGAGGGCGCTAGTTACACGGTTCGTACCGAGTAGTTTTGAACATAACTTTTTTGAGGTTAGATTTTTCAATCCAAATTGGATGTGAACTTGAACATCATTCAATTTTACACCAAAAATTTACTCTTGGTAAAACTCGATACTGTGTTCCGTTTTCGGAATATTTCGATTTGAAAATGATGAAGTGGTAACTGTTGCTGGTATGAAGCTATGTGTTAGAGTGAGTATTATGAAAAATTATCACCTATTTATTGAAAACCGAAAACAACAATACATTTCTGATGCAAAACTCATTGATTCAACAATGAATCACAAGAATAACATCGAAACAGATTTGGATTACACAGTTTTGTTGTATCTTGAGCAGAAAGTCTATGCTACATAGGTAAATTCACGTCAAGAGTTGTGAGACATAATTGAACATCACTTAAATGACCTAACAGCTGATCCCCAACTGTTCAGAAGAATAATACATTCTTAGAAAAAGAATATAGAATCGTGTATTCCTCGAAACGTAGGACATTTTGAACACTTACTCTAACTGATTTAATATTTCATGTTTCTAGTCAAATATTTATATCTCTTAATTTTCTTCTTATGATTCTTTGTTCCATCAATGACTTCAGCACAAGAATAATTTTATTGTTTTTGAACCTGAATAAAGAGGTAATTGAACTCAATAAAATTCATTTTATACCAGCATCATTACTACTCCAACCGTGTAACTAGCGCCCTCTATGAGAGTCAGATATAAAAACAAATTCATGCGATGTGTCAGATTTCAAGAAACATCCATACAAAATTTAATTACAATGTTGCCAGTAGTTTCGGAATAATCGTGAAAAATGTGTGAAAAAATAATTTTCTCAACACCTTGTATCATGAAAACGGATGCCGTTACGACATTTTTTCACTGAGCAAACCCAACTCATTTTGCAATGTTCTACCTACCATAGCAAGGGGGTTAGGTTTTTTTGAAACACCCTGTATGATGGTAAAATAATTTTTCAAATCGGTTTAGCAGTTTCGGGGCTTATTCAATAGAAACAAACAAACAATCAAATATTTCCTCTTTATAATATTAGTGTAGATAGGACAGGTACATAAAATACATATAATCTAAATATTTTTGGCACTGTTTAAGAATGTGTCGTCCAATTTTGCAATTATTTCAGCAGGCAATATCGCATTATATTACACTACTGAGTCTCTCTGGGTGCCAGATTAATATTAATTAATTAATAATTTGTACAATACAAAACAATTGAGAATCTTCTCCCATGGGAGTGAATTGACAGCTTTGTTTTCTGAAATTAGAGAGCAATCGCCTACATTCCATTCAGTGTGAATACCTATACAGGGTAAGTCAGATTTTTGTAGCAAGAGCAGGACTTCAACAGCTCAAAGAAGATACCATTTTATACTATTTTAATATGAAAATCTCATATAAACATATTTGCGTAGGAGCCTATATTCCAATATCCAGGTGGTGTGATATTTTCATATATATTTTATTTTGTGTTTTGCCACTAAGTTTCAACATGGAAAAACATGGAAAAAGGGAAACAATCACAAACTTTGACTACCTGTATATTGGAAATGAAGCTTCCACGCATATATCTTCACATAAACTTTTCATTTGAAAAATATGTGTTCTTCAAACTGTTAAAGTCCTGTTACAAAATATTGACTCACCCTGTAGATATTATTGTATTTTAGATTTGGCGTCGATGCTACAGCAAGGGGAAGTTTCCTTCAGATGAATTTCCATAAATAAATAAAATAAGTTATCGGAACTCTTCAGTTTTATGTCCACGCTCTATAGTCGTTTTCATTTTCAAATTAAAGCGATTTATAATTTTCGGGGCTGCAAACTGTGACGTACATTCTGAATCTAGTCTGAATATACCTGATGGCACGAATATAGCTAGCGAATAGCTAACGAATAACTAACGAATAGCTAACGAATGAAAAACGAATGAAAAATATAGAAGAAGTAAAACTGGTATTTATGCATTGAAATATCTCGAATAGAGCTCGATCCTATACGAAAATATCATTTTATCAATATCGGCCTTATCGGCTACATTCAATGATACTTTCCTAATTTACTGCCATCGGTCGGAAGAGAATGAAGCCGACACCCATGGCTCCTTCCTCTTGTTGTGCCTGTCAGTATTTTGAGTGGTGTGGACGGACTCGAAGTATTAGGCGCTGTTGCAAGATGTAATCTGCAACTTTCCTAGAGAGTAGATCCGTTTTATTAAGGAACGAATTCATTAGCAAAAAAATGACTGACAACGATAACGATAGTGAAAAAATGAGAGATTATTGGGAATTATTCATAATACTTGACAAATTAGGATTGAAGAACTTATTATATCCCATTGCTGTTATGAAATAGTCATTATGCATTCAAAGAACAATTTCCGTAAATTTAGACATTTATGATGCCGGCAACGTCGTACTGGCACAGGGAATCGTATTCTAACTCTGTGTGAATGTGGATTTTCAGTAAGTACTTCATAGCAATGGTGGAAGAGCCAAGTTCCTCTTTTATTTATTTTTTCTGATGGGAAAGTTCATCTCACGAAAAAAAGAAATAATACTTATACAGGGTGATTCACATAAGAACCGACATAGAGCAGGGGCATGTAGGGGGTCCCAAAATATGGCAATTTAACGCAACTTACCTCTATACCAATTCTTGTATACTTATATGTTACAAAATTTGTGGTGTGTTATTTTAAAGTTTCGGGTGTACAAAACAAGTCACTATTCATTATTCATCCCATGAAAACCAGGGGATATGGATTTGTGTCTATCTCGATATTGGTTGATATGTGCCTGGGTGTGGTTGGCCTAGGATCAGGTTCTGAGCTGTGCAGAAGCCAATACGTGGTTACGAAGCCCTTTCCTTTCAGTTCGACCTCCCCTCGCAGTTCTAGTTCGAACGTACCGAATTTGTCGAAAATATGCCTGGTAGTTTCGCTGACATGAATCTTCAATGCTGAAATAAAAAGAAAAACTGACCATAGTGTTGCCAACCTATTTTGATAGAAATTCCCACATGTTTGTTTTCATAAGAAATTTATGCCCAAATAGAAAAAAAGACTACTCCGGTCCATATTTTTGATATTTTCCACATTGGATTTGAAGAACAGTTATTTATTATACAAGGGAAAAAAGTGGTAGATTCTAGTTGAAAACCGACAAAAACACTACCTTGTACTCCCGCTTTTGGAAGTGTAAAATCGGTCGTGAAAAAACAGTTTTTGTTGTATGCACTGAATATTGTTCGAAACAGAACAATTGAAATTTCCAATATCTCATTTAGTTTTCGAGATATTGAGTATTCTAAGCGTGACACTCATATTCAATCACCCTGTATATATATATATACCGGGTGTCCCATTTTAATCTTTATTTGGAAATTTCTCGAAATGTATGCATCTGACAAAAACAAATTGACGAATAAAAGTTGTATGGTTTGGAGGGGGACGTCTGGTTATAAAAGTTTCACCCCATGACCCTCAGGGGAGTGGGAAATGGAGGTAACATTGAAATCTTTAATGGAAACCCCTATTTTTTATTGCTGATTCTGGAAGAGCATTCAAAACTATGAAGCGTTTATTCAGGAACTTCTTTTTTATTTTCACAAGATGGCGCTGCGATCTTGAAAAACAATATTTTACTATTTAGTTTGTAGTTGGCCACCCAGATCACCCGACTTGACTTCCCCAGACTTCTTTCTGTGGGGTTACATCAAAAACATTGTGTTTCGCGAACCCCCAACCACACGCGAGAATATGAAAGATAACGCCTGCTATGTTGGAAGCGACAATGCGGAATTTTGAAAAACGAGTGAACTTGTGTATTCAAGAAAATGGAGGTCATTCCGAACACTTGATAAAGTAGTCAATCCCACTTGAAACCAGCTTTAGTCTGACCTAAATGATACCTTAATTGCTGAAACATGCTTATTTTTCTCTTTTCTATGTAGAGGTGTCAAGGTAAGTAAGTTCGTTTAGCGTTAATTTGTCGTGTGCATATCACCCCAATGGCGTTTGTCTGGGAAAATATCACACCCTACACTCTTCCTCGTCTTCAGGGGGTTGAAATGTGTAAATAGTGAAATATTGTTTTTTACGATCGCAGCGCCATCTTGTGAAAATAAAAAAGAAGTTCCCGAATAAAAGCTTCATAGTTTTCAATGCTCTTCCAGAATCTGCAATAAAAAATAGGGGTTTCCATTAAAGATTTCAATGTTACCTCCATTTCTTACTCCCCTGGGGGTCAGGGGGTGAAACTTGTTATGTAACCAGACGTCCCCCTCCAAACCATACAACTTTTATTCGTCAATTTTTTTTGTCAGATGCATACATTTCGAGAAATTTCCAAATAAAGATTAAAATGGGACACCCGGTATATACCAATACCCACCAGGGCACCAATTTTTTTCATTCCTTTTATGTTATTACCATAGTTATTACTTACGCTGCCCGGTACTTTCCATTCTGCTCGCGGTATTGACAGTATCGCCAAAAAGGCAATAATGGGGCATCTTCTGTCCCACTATTCCAGCACAAACCGGTCCCGAATGTATCCCAATCCTCAGTTTGAGTTGATAATCCGGATTATGTTTGATAGAGAATGACTTGACAGCGTCTAGAATCGCCAATGCCATGAGACCAATTTCCTTTGCGTGGTTATCGGCATTTCTTTCTGGAAGACCCGAAACGACCATGTATGCGTCGCCTATTGTTTCGACCTATAAAATATAACAATACATGGTAAATCATATTAAAAAATTGAATGGTTTAATATAATATTAAAGGTATCCATATCAGTATCTAGTTAGATACAGCTTTAAAATAATTAGGTACCAAGGATCAAAACAAAAACTAACTACTCCACTTCGAGACACTACCCTAATAGTACAATTATGTCAGATGGATATCCTTAAGACGTCCTGTCGAGTCATTCAGGACGCCCATAGGACGTTCGAATTTGGTATCGTGGACGTCTATGGGACGCACAAATGTCCCTCTTGAGGAAGATCTTGCATTACTGATAAGGACATTCAGTTGAGTTGATGGTTTTCAGAAGGTCCCCAATAGATTCTGAAGAAGGTTTCTAAGAGGTCCCATCAAAGTAGTAGAATTATCTATAGGATAGTTCATATACCAATTGAGACATCCGACGGATATCCCTAAGGGACATTCGACGGATGTTCCTAAGGGACATTATTTCGAATTTTATACAATACTGGATATATTAAGAGCGTCCGTTCAGAGATATTTGAAGGAATATACACTCTGGGACATTTCATGGTTGTTTAGAAGGGACCTTATATTAGATCTAAAGTCATGCCAGAATATGTGCTACTTGGGACATCCGATGGAACGTTAAAAATTAAATCCCATCAGGAACATGCCAAGGACGCCCTTGCATCGACATTCTGCAATATGTCTAAGGGATGCTATTTCTAGGACACTTGAAATGGTAGGACACATATTTTTAGGTGCGCGACATTCGGACTTGAATTGTACCAAATAGGTATTAGGATTTGGACTTTTACCACAGATTAATGACAATAATTGATTGACGAAAACACGGTCAAACACTATAAGATTTCCATAAAATTCTCAACAACACGAAAAATTCCGGATAATACATACATGAGGTTCTAGTCATGTTATCACCATCTAGTGGTATAGTTCTAAGGTAGGATTACGCAATCACGCTATACACTGTACGACACTGCCATCTATAGTCAACACGTAAAGACACTTATGTCTACGCGTTACAGAGTGCTACCATTCTGTTGACAGTTGGCACTACGACCAGACTACTTGACTGGAATGATCCACCAGTCCTATTCATTGAACTAGATCTCATAACTAAAGGTGGATTCATGCAAAATCAACTAAATTATAATGAATTTAAGATTTAAACGAATTTTAAATTAAAAATATATGGGTGTTCATGCAATAACCTTTCATCAGCTGTTTATTCTTTTCCCAGCGCGGCCAGTTATTATTTGGCGCATGCGTTGTCGTGAATTATGGAAGAAATTAATTTGTTAGTTGAATGTTGGCCATCTTTCTCAGTTTTAATTTTAGTTTTAATTCTTTAGTTTCTTGCATGAGCACCTACATTACATTTCATAGTTTTATATTATTGGTTTAAGTTTAAAATTCATTTAAGTTTTAAATTTTGCTTGCACCTCAAGAGATTTAGGATGAACAGAGTTGCCCATATTTGTCAGCAGCAGCGATAGACAGTACTGTTTCGGTCCACCAGGCCTTATTAGCAGCTCTCGGTCTGCTGACAAATGGGACAACTCAACGCTTCTGGCTTAGATTATTTAGTAGGTAAATAATCTAAGGCTTCTGGTATATCACCCATTCCGAAGACGCCGGAAAATATAATATGGCATGACTATAGAACCTCATGTGCAACTCTGTACATTTTACATACAAACAAAATATATATTTCGTGGTATATTTCAATCTACATTTTCGTCCCAAAATCAGGCAATAATTCACTCCATTTGTTTTGTCAGAGATGTTAGGACATACTCTGCATTTAAGTTAGGTAAATCAATGTTAAGTTAAATTTATTGAACAAGTATATCACCTGAAGAAGCTATACTGTTAGCGAAACGTGTTATTAAAAATTTGTTTGTGAAGTTTTTTACATCTACTATGGATTACCATGAAATAAAGTCCTGTCAAAATGAAAAAAACTGAAATGTGTATAGAGTGAGAAGTCTCTATGAAGTAAATATACGCACCTTATAGACATCATAGAATCCTATGATTCTGTCGAATGTGCTGTATAAATCATTCAGAAAATCTACAACCTGTAATAATAAACATGTTAAAGGTAATACAAAAAAAATATCATTCGGTATTGTGATAATTTACTAAAAAACAAGTGGATAACTCGAATTTTCAACAGTTTTCAAGTTCTTGTAGTTTTGAAAAGTCAACCGAATTTTAGTATGCTTTTCAAAAAACGTGATTTTTCTTCCAAACCATCTTAATGTCGGATTTTTTTTTTATGTTCTGTTTCCCACGAAAAGGGATATCCTGTGATGTTCAGAGAACATCGTGAGAAACAAAGGGAAATAAGGTAGGAATTTGTGTTTTTCTTGAAATTCTGGAGGTTAAATGTCTCTGGGAACACCTCTCTTGACAGGTAAATTATTGACATTCAACTCTAATGAAGTGTCGGGAGGCTATTTGGACTCAATAATATTATACATTTTTTGAACTGTTTATAACGAAATATTGTTTATGCACTAGCGGGCCGTAAAGTGCACTTTACCGCCCGGTTTTGCGGGCGTTAAGTCGCACTTTACCGCCCGCGGGCTCATTATGGCCCACGGGCCGTAAAGTGCACTTTACCGCCCGCTGTTCTCAGTTACCTTATATCCACATATCAATTCATGAAAAACCTATGATCATTTTCCTAGATTCTGATATATCCAGCGGTATATCATAAACTTCTTCTTTATCCGATTCCATATCTATCGCTATTATTATTATCACTAATTTTTACTTTTCAGTCAAAGAATGACAATTCAGCTCGTTTATTGGATGTATTGATATAGACAACAACCATCAGCTTGATTGACAACGTCAAAATTAGTTAGGTATATATACTGGGTATTCATATTGTAAAATTCTGAAGAATGAATCTTTTCTAGAGATCAAAGAGTTTTACTATTACGACAATTGCAATATTCGTACGATAATTCTCATATGTAAATCATCCATGAACATTACGCTTCTCATGATTACTGAATTTATACGCAACAAATCAAATTCGGGGGAATATTAGTTTATCGAAATCTATAGTCATTACTTTTGAGTCAGAAAATAAACCACTAGTGCATGAAATTTTGTATGTATCACGTGCGTGAAATGCGTTTATGGCCTTGAGCGTGTAATGGCCCTCGGCTAGCGCCATCGGGCCATTATTCACGCCACAGGCCATAAACGCCTACTTTACGCCCTTGATACATAAATAACTATTTTTGTCATGGACTATAATCAAGAAGAGCTCGAAGACATGATTTTAATATTAGGAGAATGTAAGAAAAACTATTGGCAAGTCGGCTTATGCACGTTATCCGGAACGACGTCATCCAGACAAAAAAGAGCCTGCAGCAGTGCCGTATCATCCATAAGGCAAACTAGGCACGTGCCTAGGGGCGCGAGATTACAAAAGGGCGCGTCGTCGTCGAAAATGTGCGTTGGAGGAACGGGAAACGTTGGTGCGGCCCGTGAAATTCCCGATATTCACAATAACTACCCCTCTTACTTTCTTCACGCTGAACACGTATATTAGTAGTTATGATTTATAATATCTTATGACCACCAGAGGGGCGCCGATGAGATGCTTGCCTAGGGCGCTGTCGACATTTAATCCGCCCCTGGCCTGCAGAACTTATTGGATAGCTTTCTACGAACCGGAAATGTAAAATATACAAAATCAGTTAGAGAGACCGGTTCGAAATGAATAAAAACAGCTTTCAGGTGCTCAATTGAAGTTCAAAATCGGTTGATTTTCAAAAAAATAACAGAAACTTGGAAATTATCAGAAACATGAGTGGTCCACTTGTTTTTTTTTTCTAGCACATTGGGTTTGGTTTCACCTGCATTGGGGTACTTTTGGCACAAAGCGCAGTGAATCCAACAATGTCGCTGAAATAAATAGTGACACACTCGAATTGCTCCGGTTGAACCAATTCGCCGTGCATCAATTGCTGTGCCACGGGTCGTGGCAACACTTGGTATAATAGTTCTTCGGACCTCCTCTTCTCTTGACTGAGTTCTTCTGTTTTCTCGCTGACCAGCACTTCCAGATTGTTCGCGTATTGTTCCATTCTCCTCAGAAGATCGTCTATGAGATTTTCACAGTAACCTCTGAAAAACAAATGTTTCTACAACGCTTCATGAGAAAACTTTAGACTATTGACGAATAAGTTAAATTTATATTTCATCATTTCCCGCCCTCGTATACACCGTGTTCAAGATAAGGATACCTTGGAAACCATAATAGATACGAAGATGGAAGAGAAAATTTGTGCGATTTTAAGCTCAACAATATGCCGTTCAGAAAGTTTTAAAATTCCGAGTATTTCCGGAGATATGATGCCAAAAAAAAAACAAAATTTGCCGATTTCGTTTTCAAATTTTTCTGTAAATAGTAAATATGTACCAAAGATAAAATATAGTGGCCACGTTTATACCGTTTACTTTCGTAAAATTAATAAGCGAAATAGAATCGTATAGAGAAATTGAAGAAGAGTACCTATAGTGTTCACTCGTCGAAAACATGAAGCGTGAGAAAATAAGTGGGCTCTCGCTTAAAAAATGTTACTTTTTCGTCTCTCGTGAGCGAATATACCTCGGAATATACCCAATACTGTGACTTACTTCATGATGTTTCTCAAATTGAGACGAATGGCATCAAAAGAAGGCCTATCTTCTGGGTTATCATTCCAAGATTTTTCCATCAACTCAACTAACTCTTCAGGACAATCTCTCAAAGTGACTGCTGGTCTGAAGGGAGGGGTTTCTCTGGCTGCTACTCTCGATATAATTTCTGAAACAATGATTGGATGATTTTTTAATAACAAAGTTTCCTTGGTATATTTACCATGAGGTTCTAGAAACTGTCTTGCCGCTTCATAAGGTCCACCTCTCACTATAATTTCCTCCAAAATTATACCAAAACTGTAAACATCCCCCTTTGGTGTGGCTGGTATACCTGGGGTTACTGTTAGAGGTAGTAGTTCTGGTGCAACCCATAACATTTCTGAAAAACTCGTAGTATTGCAATTAGGCTTCTGACCATTGAGATTTTGAAATGGAAAACACTTATTAGAATATTAAGCTCATTGAATTTGGAGATTTCAACTTTACATTTGAAGCTTTCAAAATTTCAAGCTTGGACTGCTTAGTCCACTAAAATTAGGATTTTGAAACGGAATAGTTCATACAAATAAAGGTTTTGGTGCATTTTCGGTCATACAGGGTGTTATTAAACATCTTTAGAGTGTTGTCAACTGTTGTGCGTACACTCTATCGTAGGGGACTTTCGACATAGACTACAGAAGATAATTTGCTTTCGAGGAGCTATTCAGAACACCAATTAATCACATAATCTGACCAATCACAAGCCAGACAACGTGTGCTTATCGCGAAAACATTAGCTGTCTTTCAATTTTGATTGGTCTATCAGCGTTGATGTTTTCAACGATGTAACAACCATGGATATAGAAGCAAAGTCAGAATAATGAATCACTCAATTATAATAAATGCTTTTTATGCTTCGTGAACGTGAAATAGTCTAGCAAAATACCACTATGTTCTGAATATCTTCTCATAATTCTATCTTCCATATATCAATAACTCAATTGTGTTGCCGTAACTTGTGGTGTTGTTCGGCAACACAACTTCGTGAACAATGAAGCGACAGAATTATCACGAATATTCAGAACATCGTGATATTACTATTAATATTTATTATATATTACTATGAAAACACACTGAAACCTTCTGTATGAATTATTCCGCAGTTTGGCACTTTTTTCCACCAATTTCAGTGGACTAGCTGGAGTTCCACGATGTACTGAAAGTATTACACAAAATTCACCACCCTCCCCTCCTGTTCTAAAAAAAATTGGTGACATTCAAAAAGTATAATCGAAAATTTTTGATCAAATTTGAATTTTCTTATGACGACTTGATTACTTCAATAGAAATTTAAGACATTAGAGTGACGTGACCATGAAGCAGGGAGCAAAATAGGGCCCTGATATGATAGTTTTCAATCGATATCAAAGAAAAAATAACACCCGAGCAGTTTATATCACTGGATAATCATATGTTCAATACGAAAATTTCAATATTAACATTACATTAAAAATTCGTAGAAATTCTTACTTCTGAAGTATTTTTCGTCTTTTGTTACTTCTAGAGGCGTAGTGAGAAATGCCAGCCCAAAGTCCGAAATTTTTAGAACAAATCTTCCGTCTATCAAACAGTTGCAAGATCTTAATTTCCCGTGGACTGATACCTCAGAATTGTGCAAATATGTCATGCCCTGAAACACATATGGTCTCAGGACCTGTTTTTGTTTCAAAAGACGTTTAAAAACCTTCACTATATCGTATATTAGGGACATTCGGAAATTCCAGTCCAGATGAATGTCGTCATTTTCCAGAACGTCTTTCAAACTTCCTTTTGGGCAGTACTCGGTCAGAATCAAAATAGTTGGTGCTTCGATACAAGCCCCGATAAATCTCACTGTATTTTCATGAGTCACATCTCGAACCTGAAAAATGAATTCGCTCATACAGTTCAATAAAAAATACAGAGATAGTAGACTGGAAACTATTGATTTCATGATTTTGATTCATACCTGTTTTATTTCCCACAAGAGCTTCTTGTTTACATCGACCTTCTTCCTGATAATTTTTTTGATTGCTACTCTGGTGCCCCTGTATAAACCCACAGTGGTGAATATTCTGGTGGCTTGAAGAGAAGTACCAGAAGTTATAGATGCTCGACAACTTGTCAGTCCGTAGGTCTAAAAAAATCTTGATATAGACGGTTTGTTAACTTTATGTGTGGTTCCTAAAGCGAGTCCCCTTTTGAGTTGGTATTCAACGTTGGTAGGTATAAAAATTTAGTTAATGGGATTATCCTTCAGGGCCAACAAACAAATTTAAAAAAAATAACCTCTGATAATTTTTGGATGGCTAGCTTAGATCCAAAACTTCTTCCGGATTCAAGATGGACTTCTTCTGGCCTTATTCTCCAGGACATATTGTTGAGATCAGATACAGTTTTCATGTGCCTTGGAAATAAAAAACGCACATGTATCAAAACAATTGATTATTGATTTATTTCTACTCACTTGTACATTTTGACACAGACCAGAGTGAAAGTGAAAGCCAAAAATACTCCAAATGCGAAAGAACCGTACAATACGATCATATATTCTCCAAGAGCAGCATGAAAATAGTTAAACATAGTTAGCGAAATACGTGTCGAGGTGTGAAAAATCGTTTTTTTTTTATGTTCTGCATATGGTTCCCACGAAAAGGGATTGGTGTTCTTCTTAAATTTCTGGAGGTTATATGCCTCGGGGAACACCTCCCTTGGCAATGTGTGCCAGACCCTCGCTGTTTCGATGGTTGAACGAGTCTTTGGAAAGAGATGTTTTGCAGGTCTCCAAAGTGATCACGAAGGGGTGCGAAGCCTCAACTCGACGGGTTAATCTCGCAGGGACTGCTAAGGGAGGCACAATTATTGTTGATATTTCAGAAGAGCATCGTCCATGAAAATATTTATAAAATTGAGCCAGAACGCCAACTTTTCTACGGTGTTCCAGAGATCTGAGTGAGCTTGTGAGCGAGGCATCACCCACGAGACGAATTGCCCTTTTTTGGACAGAATCCAACAGTTTCAGGGTATGTTTGGGTGCTGCACTCCAAATATGGAAATAGTATTCCAGGACAGGTCGGATCTGCGCCTTATAGATCATAAGCAGCTGACTGGAAGTGAAATAGCTCCTGGCCCGAAACAGAAAACCAAGTTTTCGGGATACACTTTTAGCAATTGATCTCACGTGATCTTCCCAAGAAAGGTTATTGCTGATAGTAATACCAAGCATCGAAATGGATGTCTTCAAAGGTATGGTTACTCCTGACAAGCCTATGTTGGGCACAGTGAGATCGGCTTTTTTAAAGAAAAGGCATGCTTGTGTTTTGTTTGCGGAAAAACAGTGTGTAGTGTCACAAAGGGAGAGAAACTCAAAGTCATTCCACACATAAAATGAATGGAAATGGTAGATAACGAGAGAAAAACAACTACTATGAGTTTCTCTCTCTTTGTGACCATTGCATTTCACTTTGATTATTTGGCTTTTTCCCTAGTTGAGTGTGTATTGTATTATAGTGCTAGAGGTTCCAGTCTTCGATATACTTACATACATATACATACAGGTGAAGCTAATAAAATAGTGTTAATAAAAAGAACATCTATTTATTTTTACCATCATTTCGGCAATCAGGACTGTTGTCCATGAACCCGCACTCGGGCACATCGGGAGGCGGTCCCTCCCTTCCCCCCGGCCAGTGGATTTTTTTGCCGGGCACTGGCCAATAGCTCTTCTCCATGCCGTTGTAGTGGCCGACCACCTCGAACTTCCCGGTGATGGGGTCCAAGTCCAGCATGGAGTAGTCCGCGTCTCTGTCGCCGTTATCATCGATTCTCACTCTTCCTGTCAAAAAAAACACCCTGTTACTCATAAATTTTAAATTATCGTCGATTCTGACTCTCAGTGTAACAATTTCTCCACATCAGCTTATTAATTTTCTCAGGAATTATATTTGATTGAGTAATTAAATTATCACTCGACCTGACCACTAAGACACCGATTGTCTATTACCACGACCGGAATCCGAGTCCATCAATTATCATAATATTCGATCGTATGTATATATACTCCTCTCATCCAACAAATCTGTTGTGATCCGGCCTGGGTACCGGCGTAGAGATGATGGAGAAAATTTGACTTCAAAAGTATGGCCAGTTTATCCGATGAATCCGTCATCATCCGGCCTGGATACCGGCGTAGAGTAAAAGGCGGACCTCCATATGTTTACCACACACATTAAACTGCACATTAAATATTCGATTTTTATCCAGATCAGGTGATTTTAGAAGAATGTTGGACAAGTTCGCCATCTGATCGCTACCACTGTTGGATTGGGAATTCCTCTGACTTTCCTTTCATGAAAAACACCATGTTGATCATACATTTCAAATTATCCCTAACAACACAGGGATGTCCTAGGTGCGTCCCTTTTTTGTCCCGCGGTACAAGGAAATGATTGGGACATCCAGGGGATGTCCCGCCAGTAGTTGTCCAGTGGACATCCCACCCGGTACATCCCTAGGTTATCCCATTCGTGTCTCTGGAATATCTGATATCCATTCTTCACATTAGAGAGTCATTCAATATCATCAAAATATTGAGTCGAATTTTTTCGAAAATGTATTTCTTCCGGAAAATAATTGTGATGAAAATAAAGAATATAGTCTCAAAACTTCTCAAGAAATGACCATTTTTCGCAAACAGAGATCGTAAATGCATAATGCCCCTCATTTTCAAACACCCAAGAATGATAATAATTATACCCGAATCCTAACAGTTTTATTTATCCAGGTTTCTGTAGTTGTCCTGTTTATAAATCTGTTCAATACATGAATCTTCAGAAGGCATATTGGCCAATGGAGTAAGGTGCGTGCCTGATAAGCTGAAGGTCCCGGGTTCAATCCCAACTAGACCTACATTTTTTTTTCTTTTGTCGAAGGGATGTCCCTGGGATATCCTTGGGACGTCCTAGGGATATCCCTTCTTTGTACTCGGTACATCCCAGGGACGTACCAGGAGGGACATCCCTTGGATGTCCTTTTTGTCTGAAAGCGGATGTCCCTGGGACGTCCCTAGTATGTACTTTGTCCCAGAAAAGATATCCCTGGGATGTCCTTATTTGAAATTAGGGACGTCCCTGGGAAGTCCCTAGGATGTACTCGTGTTGTTAGGGATCATGCATTTTCTGACACTTCCTGTCATGAAAAACACCCTATATTACTCGTAAATTTCAGATTATCATAGATTCTGACTTTTCCTATCATGGAAAACATCCTGTAACTCATCATTTTCCTGTCAACTTCAGTCACTGAGGATGGTCAGTAAGCGAAACAAAAAAATCATGCATGAAATATTTTTTCATTTCGATTTATATGTTGAAACAGGGTACAGATTACTGACCATCAATTGTTCTAAAAAAAATAAGAACGTACTCATGTAATTTTACGTTGTCTGTACTTGGTGTATTAATGGTGCAAAATGAGTTTTTTTGTCATGCATTAATCTTGAGCTCTTATCTCCTTGCCGTTGTAGTGACCGACCACCTCGAATTTCCCGGTGATGGGTTCAGGTCCAGCATGGATGAGTATTATAGTTCACGTCTCTGTCGCCGTTATCGTCTATTCTGTACACCCTGTAATAACTCATACAGTTCCCCGTCATATTTTGTCGCTGAGGAGTGTCCGGCAAGCACAACAGGAAAATAGTATGCAAGAAAAATGTTCATCTCGATTTCGATACTTGAAATTAATAATCAAAAAGAGATCCTCTGTTTTCTGACTCTGTATGTATTTGCCATATCAATCGACATATTCAAAAATTCAAGGTCTCTTTCTAAACTGTTAATATATATGCTTCATTTCAATGTTTCGCATCGAAACACGACCGGTGCCTTTACGAGGGGAGTGTACCAATACTCATAGCGTCTGTACAAAGGAGAACCGTCTTAGAAGAATGATAATGATTTATAATAATAAGATATATAAAACACCTGTGATTCCAGAAAATTCTCTGGCCCACATCCTCGCTGTGATTCCCCTGCCGTCTCTTATGTCTCCCCCCTCCCATAGGGTCTCGTTTAGGGCCATCGCTAGCAGAAAAACGCCATCGTAGAAGGCGCCGATAACAAAATTTATCTGAAAAGCAATAACAGAATGTACCTACCTATATCAGTTTTAAAAATGTGAGTCAACTGACCTCTTCGCCTTCACTGATTGTGTAGTTATAATCTTCCACAGATCTCTGCTTGACTTTGTCAGCAAAATCTTGGAATTTGTCGCTAGTTGGTTGTAGTAGAGATACTCTTAAAAGAGCTTCATAAGCTTTTCTAGCCAATCCGTCATCAAGATCTCCAGCCTTCCAGTCATGCTCACCCCAATAAGAACCCTGCGGAACACAACTATCAGTGCAATCAGAAGCTATACTTATATCTCATTTATTGAATAAATGAATGGAAACTACTACAACAACGTCGGGATATGAGGCAGTGGGGTAACTATACCGTTCGAGGCCTGTGGCAGATTCATCGGATGGGCCCCCTATCCATTATAAAGAAGCTGAACCAACAATAATTGTATTTTTTATTTAATGATACTCATTCATACACTTTTACATGTGGAAGTTCAATAAAAAATCTCTATACGTGAAGTAGGTACACTCGTCTTCAGAAAACATGTCGCGGTTGTACGGTGTAATAAGCGCTTATTTTATTGCAGCAGTGATTTAAAAAGCGTCCATGTTCGAAATGTTCACTGGAAGACGAGTGTGCATACAAATTTTATAATTATAATTATTTGATTTTTCAATATTTCACAATTTACTTCAAATTAAAAGTACCTAATTATCTGAAGTTGAACTGAAATCACAGTTTTAGTTTAAGTGTACACAATTTTAATTATTAAAATTCCTCTCTTCGGACATTCTGTTCAGCAAAAGTGTTAATGACGTCATCAAAGTTGAGAATGATCGTTCGGCACTAGTCGTGGTCACAGGAATGGTGAGAAATAGCAGAAATACAGGGCACATTTTAGGAAAGCTTGAAGATATAAAATTATTCTTTATTATTAATAAGTCAGGAAGTTCTCTTATAGAAGATGCGAGGTTTCTATTTCGGTTCTAAAAGAGGATCGAAACTGAGAATTTCCTTGGAAAACGAGATAGATATATCTATTTTATGTTGATGGATGAATGCTGAAGTATTTCCCAATAAATCAGTAGGTATTATTCAAATTTTTGTAAGTATATGTTTGTCCACTCATATTTCCGAAATTATTGATTCAATTTTTACCATTCTCTCTAAAACTTTTTTTTTCTAAAATATACCTACAATTTTAATACATTTTTTCAATGGTGTATTTGCAACTAACTGAATAATTTGAATGAATAGAACTATTTTTTTTACAAAATGTGTAATCATGAATGTTGGAAGTTGGGATTTTCCTCAGACTGGGGGCCCGTGGCATTTTGCCCACTTGCCACCCTGTGGTAGTTACGCCACTGATATGAGGAGATGCTACCTCTGTAAGCTCTCTACTGTGCTTATACTTTCTTTACTGAATGAATGTAAACTACATGCCCGTGCTGGCATTTTGCCCACTTGCCACCCTGTGGTAGTTACGCCACTGATATGAGGAGATGCTACCTCTGTAAGCTCTCTACTGTGCTTATACTTTATTCTTTACTAAATGAATGTAAACTACAACAACGACGGGATATTAGGGGATACTGATTCTGATGAGGTAAATTTAGGTAACCTACCTGAAATATTTCTACATCTAGGAATGTCCAGTCACCCCTTGTCATCCCTAATGCATGAGCTGCCAGCATGAATTTTCGAACCAGGGAGCCTCTAACACATAAAACCACAACTGCAATTATTAAACAGATCCTTCTATTAGACATTAGACTTTTGTCAGATACAGATCACAAATCAAACAAATCGTAAGAATTAAGAATAATACATGTGTAGATGTGTATGCACTTATTCCTGTATGATCTAAGTGTATGCATGTGTGCTTGAAAGTGTATGTTAGGTTGCATATCTATTAGGGTTCATGAAGATAAATTACTGTTGAAGTATCCCAGTTTTACCTCTTGCATACATGCTTGCGTCTCGTAGATAGTTGTCGAAGGATTCATCTTCGTTGCCGTCTAATTCTTTTTCGAATGCTAACATTCCTCCTTTCTTCAACCCTTGTTCTAAAATTTTTCCTGAAATCATTCGTTATTTCCATTGACTATGAAAATTGTAGATATTATCAGAGCCTCGGTGGCGCAGTAGGCAGCGCGTAAGTCTCATAATCTTAAGGTCGTGAGTTCGATCCTCACCCGGGGCACTTTTTTATTAATTTTTTTCGAAATCCATAAAAAGAATAAAAAAAAATGATGTCAGAAGAGGGATTCGAACCCTCGCCCACAGAGTGGACCAGAACGCTCAATTACCCATCTGATGGGCAAGGAATTTCCTTGAGTCTGGCGCCTTAGACCGCTCGGCCATCCTGACATATAATAATTCTAGTGATAAAGTTTCTGATAAGTGAAATACGAAAATAGAAATAAATACATACCTTGAGAGCTGGTTTGGTGGTGAAGTTTTGATTTTGTGACACTTTAGAATAAACTCGTATATTATTATTATTGTCCGAAGGTGGTTTCACAATACCATTAGCTTATTACCTTCAAGCTGGGTTCATAGCACGATTTATTGATTCAATTAAACAATTAACAATCAGGAATGTGAAATGTTTTTCGATATGAGGTGATTTTGGTCTACACAATTCATGAATCCATAAAAATATATACCAATTAAATATCACACCAAACTCTATGTGACCATCCTACCTACTTGAACAATAAGAAAATTGTTAAGTCAGTTATAAGTTATAATATAGGGGTTTGTTTATTTATGTGATTTGATTTGTTTGTGTGAATTTATTAACTGAAACTGTGTTATGGCATTAAAATTCAATGTATATATGACGAGGTGGCCGAGTGGTTAAGGCGTTGGACTGCTAATCCAATGGGCTCTGCCCGCGTGGGTTCGAATCCCATCCTCGTCGAATTTTTTTTTTAATTCGAATAGGTATTCAATTATGTGTTATTCTTTCTATTTTTGTGAAAATCATTACTGGGGTAGGTAATTAATGTCCTACTCGAAAATATTTCATTTCGTTATTATATATATATTTTGACTGTGTGTCTACAGAAATGTTCGAAAATAAAAGATATTCTCCTATAGTTTTATGATATATAGAAGGTAGAAAAAGTACTCACCTACAGTAAGTGAAAATACATCCGATCTATCCAAAATCAACGCAATGTGTTTCCAGGAAAATTGTTTGAAAATACTGGCGAAAACCTTGGTTAGACGGCATTGGCAATACGACATTCTAGTTAGAGTTGGATATTTACTCTTGTCATTTAATATCCCCTGAAAAGGATGAATTGGATGTTATCCTGTACTGTGCAATTACTGCCAGTGACTGGCTTTTGCTATAAATAATATACCGGATGAAACAAAAGATCACGATAACACCCAGCCTTTTTTTATCTAAAATCAATAATTGAGGTTACTTATATATTGATTTATATAAATCCATATATGGCAAATGTAAAAACTTCACAAACGATTCACGAAGATTTCCACGAAATTGCATCATGAATTCTCACCAAGCATTTTATAACATTCTTCAAATTGGCTTTGAATTTAGGAATTGAAGTATCAAAAACACCTAATTTAGCAAGTTAGATTAAGCTTATGAGGATTCTTTTACGTTCAAGAGTTTCTAAACCGAATTCTTCTCTAATAGGACCGTAAGAAGTGTAACTAGAAACTAGGAGACAGTTTATATTTTTTGTAATATAGGAATTTTAGAAATTTATTTTGGATTGTTTCCATCATTTTTTTCATTTTTTGTTGTCCTGGATCCCATATAGTACAAGCATATTCTATCTTGCTTCGAACAATTGTGATGAACAAGTGTTTAATGACATTACTTGAGTACTTGAAGTCACTTTGAAATATTACTCCAAGGTCACATATTTTGTCGACTCTTTCTAAAATAGTATTTTGCATAGTGTAAATGAAATTGTGTCTATTATTGTTCCGAGAGAACGTGATAACTTTACATTTAGATAGATTGAATGATAATTTATTTTCCAAAGACCAATTCAATATCAGATCAAGATCATTTTGCAGTTCAAGATAATCATTGAGATCTTGAACTTTTCTATAAATCTTAAAATCATCAGCATATAGCAAACAATTGGATGAAATCCCTTCTGGAAGGTCATTGATGAAAATTGAGATAAGTAATGGACCCAGATTTGACCCTTGTAGTACACCTGAGCCCGCCAAGAATGAGTGAGATTCCTTACCTTTAAAAGCAACATATATTATGTTGTTCTCGTGCCTTCAGATATGAGACGAAAAAAATCATTAAATGATTACTCAATCCGTAGAATTTTAACTTAGCCAATAATAATATATCATGAGAAACCTTGTCGAAGGCTTTAGCAAAATCCGTGTAAATGCAATCAACTTGGATTTTTTCATCCATACTTTTACTTATATTTGTACTGAAAGTTAATACATTTGTTTCTGTTGATCTTTTCCTTGTGAATCCATGTTGGAAGGATACAATATAATTTTTCAAGGCAGTATGTAGTTTCTCGTGAATAATAAATTCAAAAATTTTTGCAATACAGTTTAGTACTGCAACCGGTCGATATAGTTCAAATTTTGCACCTTTTTTGAAAATTATTACCCACTAAGAAAACAAATTCAACAGTGATGAACTATTGAGGTCTAGTTGATCGTTAAGTAAAATTTCGAAATTATCATCAAAACTATGATGAATGAATAAATTCATGATAAACACGATTTTTCAAATTTCCATATACTTCCCACACTGATATCACTATTCATAATAATTTAACACACCCTCATCAACATAAAATTGCAGCATAATTGTATGATACACAGGCTAGTGAATGTCTCTCTTTCGGATGTAAATTTCCATAACGAACTCAATATCATAAAACAGATTGCAGTCAACAACGGATACAACGATAATTTGAAAGACAGTATATTCTTTCTAGAAAACTCCATAATAAATAAGCTATTCAAGAAGTAATCTTTGGAAGAAGTCCATGGTCCATTCAAGAAGTTTATCCTACCATCGAAAATAATAATCAAAATTATAAAACTTTAACCTATTTCGGATCATCAACTGAAAAATTAGCTTCATTTCTACATAAACAGGACAAGACGCATACATAGAACAAATAACACGTTGGGAATGTTCATAAAAAATAATAAAGACAAAACTTCTGAATTCGAAAAATCAGGGGTATACAAACTTGACTGTGGATCTTGTCCTAAGGTATATATCTGTCAGACAGGTCATACATTCAAGCAGCGCATTCATGAACATGAGATGAATTTTCTGAAAAAGAAAACAAATTCAACATACGCCAACCATATATCAGGAGAAAACCATAATTTTGATGATAATTTCGAAATTCTACACGTAGAAATAAAGGAATTAAACTCAAAAATTTGAATCACTAGAAATCAATCAACTCAAAAATTCTAACATTTTAAACGATCAACTAGACCTCAATAGTTCACCACGGTTAGATTTGTTTTCTTAGTAGGTGATAATATGTATCAACCCTTTCAAGTTTCACATTAACAATGTATTTATATACCTATGTCCCCTATGTGATATATATCCGGGAAAAAAGTACTCACTTTTTCCCGAGGGTATTAAAGTAATTTATGAAAAGTAACATTTTATAACCTGTTAACTTTCAAACTTAAATCCCATCATAGAAAAAAAAAAGTTTTTCTCAAAATATCAACACCCTATAGCTGGAAATTGAAGAGGCTTAGGGCATATATATTCATATGACTTTTCTTTTTATGATGAAATAACCATATTTGCAGCCATCAATTAAATTACACTCTGTATAGTACGAAGGCCTGGAAGGGACACATAAAATAAAAAAAATAAAAACTCTTCAAAATTCCGACTTATAACTCGGAATTTTAAAATTCCGAGTTATGTAAAATTCCGAGATATAAGTCGGAATTTTACATCCAATATTCCGAGTTATAACACGGAATTTTAAAATTCCGACTTATATCTCGTAATTTTAAGATTCCGAATTATAACTCGGAATTTTAAAATTCCGAGATATAAGTCGGAATTTTAAAATTCCGAGATATAAGTCGGAATTTTACATCCAATATTCCGAGTTATAACACGGAATTTTAACTCGGAATTTTAAAATTCCGAGATATAAGTCGGAATTTTACATCCAATATTCCGAGTTATAACACGGAATTTCAAAATTCCGAGTTATAAGTCGGAATTTTGAAGAGTTTTTATTTTTTTTATTTTATGTGTCCCTTCCAGGCCTTCGTACTATTCGAATCAGCCCTATCCAATCAATTTCCCTGGCTGGAGCATATCCTAATCCAGACTGTTTTCGGCTTGTATTTGGTTCCTTTTATTTTACCTAATTGTTTCTCATCTTCCATGCAGATGAGCAATTCATTTGAGTGCTTTCGTGGTCCAGTTGATTGGCGCAAAAACAATTAGCCAAATGTTCTCTGAAATCGAGTTGATTTGAGATACCTAATTGCATAATTACGAAACAGTTCCAGTAGTCTGCAGATTGTTCAAGGTCGGAAAATAATTACAATGTACACGCCCGAAAGTACTTATACCGAGTGACACAGGAGACATGTAACCGAGCATGTAACAGCCTGTAGTTTTTTATTTGAAGAGATTAAAATTTTAAATTCACAAGGGTTATATTATCGATGATGGCGCTTCTCTTGAACCCAATGACAATTTTCTTCAACCACCTGTTTGATTGAAAGTAGACCCAACTTTTTTTTTTCAAAAGCACCCTGTATATTTCTGTAGCCTATCTTATTCGCCTCAAAATTTTCTATTCAACTATGTATCACAATTTGATATTCGTTTATTGAAATACATGAAGTTGGATGTGGCCCGGATACAATGACATTTCGATGCTTGATGGATGATCATATTTATGGCTGAAATGGAAGCAAATAGTTTCTTCACAAGTAGCCTAATGAAAAAAAACGAGTTTCTATCTTGGTTTTCTCAATATCGTGAGTTATTTTCAGATGATTTTTTCAAACTCAATGAAATAATTGGCAATCTTCTGGGACCGGTTAGGGTATGGACAATATTCTGATAATATCGTCTAAGTCATGATCTTTGGAATTCTAAGCCTATCAAGCATCAAAATGTCATTGCATTCCTGGGGTACATTATTGAATAGAGAATTTTAAGGCGAATAAAAACCATCAAAAAATTCGGTGTATCGAAATTAAATTCAAATTTCGTATAATTTCCACTTCCTGATCCCTTCCGGTTTCACCGGAAATGACTCCAGTTTTGAATTTTCAAATGGAATACCCTATATATTATTACATTTTCGAATTTCTGAGACAATTCTGGATGGAATTTTCAGAAGTTTTTAGGCGTGGTTTTAAAAGTTGGTTTCAAGCACGCTATGATGAGTTATTTGAATAAGCATAGTAGAGAACGAATATAAAAAACATGTTCTTCTCCGATTGGCAGCAAATATTAATTTTGCTGACACATATCAATCAGCAAAGTATTACTTTTCCTGCCTAGGCAGCAAAGTGGGTACTGTGCTGCCTAGACAGCAAAGTGGTTACTTTACTGATTGATATGTATCAGCAAAATTAATAATCCATAAATCGTTTATAATTTCCTTCATATTTCATCCGAGACTTCTCCGGCAACAAATTCAACTCTATATTTTTTGCCACCTCCCTCATTTCTGGAGCTTAAAGTACTTCCAGGTCGCTATCACTGTCCATTATATAATAATTTGAATAATCGGATATTTTTTCGCACAACTGTCAGAAATTTCATGAATTGTCAAACTCTAATTATTATGGACATTTCCATAGCAACCCCAGACAGCACCAGATATTCCATGAATCTCCTTATCATATTCCTTTTGGTATATTGGAATATTCAAGAAATAATCTGGAATATTCCGGAATATCTGTGGAATATTCTCTAAATATGCGAATGGGAATTCCTCAGATAATCATAGAATATGCCCAAAAGAATATTCTATGTTGAATGTTCCTGGAATATTCCAATAAACATATTCTAAAATTAAAAAAAGTGACCCAAGTAGGGATCGAACTCGTGACCTCAAGACTATCAGAGCAACGCCTTGACCACTAGGCCAGTGATCGAATTGAATAATTTTATACATATCAAGTTCTTGTGAGAGCATTGTTCGAAATCGGATCATAAACACTTTTTGTTTCAAAATCCCCTTACATCTAATTGATGTTCGATACTCATATCTCTGAAATAATAAATTGTATTTATGTGTTGAGAAACAAAGGAATATTCATGGAATATTTCATGAATATTCACCACCGAATATTCAGTTGAGAATATTTCATGAATATACCGCACAGAATATTCAGTTGGGTATATTTCATGAATATACCGCACAGAATATTCAGTTGGGTATATTTCATGAATATACAACAGAGAATATTCAGTTGGGAATATTCCTGGAAGATTCATACCTGAATATTCCCTGAACATGTCCAACTATTCACTTTGGAATATTCCTTTTAGATGTTCCAGTGGCATATATATATTCTAGGAATAATCGATGAATATTCGGAATATACTCCTCCTTTTTAGCATATTTAGAGAATATTCTATGAATATCCAGTGCTGTCTGGGACCAACCATTCCAACAACTGCGATTTCTATCAAATTTTATTTCAATTGAACATTACAGGAAAAATAAAGAGATATATATATCATTATGAACAATCGGAGAAAAAATTATATGTTCAACTCGGCAGCAAAGTAGATTGACTGCCTTAGCTGGATTCCTAGCCTCGCTACGCTATGAATTCAGCCTCGGCAGTCAATCTACTACTTTGCTGCCTAGTTGAACAAATAACTATTTTCTTGATATTTTCCATTAGAGACTGTTAATTCCCCTATTCCCACTAGAAATAGACAATAAGTGAGAGGCTAAGAATATAGTAGATATCTCAAGTGTCCAGCTTAGGAATCCAAAATTCAATGATTATAATTCAGTACCCCCTCAAAATTTCATTCTCGGGCCACACTCTTCTGTGAGTTCGTTTTCTTGAAAAATTCGCTCAATTTGCCGAAGTCCATGTTGAGTTGAAATTGCTGAGTTGAGGAAAAAACCAAAAAACATCCTGTTGAGGCACTTACCGCAGTATTGCTCCTATTTTTCATATTATATCTTCTGAGTAATCGCGAAGCAACTGAAATCTCTCCTTCAGATGGTGGCTAAAAATGAAGAAATATCAAATTTAGTTACCTGCATTGTTACAGAATATACCAGAAACATGAAATGCAGATAAATAAACACAGTATCGGTGTTCTGAATATGACTGGAATATTCGGAAATCCGAACCAGATGATTCGTCTTTGATTTTTTATAGTTGCTGCACATACCGGGTGTTTATAAATATTATGTACATTCTATGACTGAAGAAGGTAATTCCGAAACTTGAGTTCTTGTCCTAATTGGATTCCTTTTCAAGATACAGGATGGATGGAAACTATTCGAGGAGAATTACAATCTGATTCAATCTCAAGTATTCATAGGGACTCGGAAAGCGTATATCACCCTGGGGTCCCTGGGACAAAACTAGGCAATTTATTGAAAAGTCAGGAATTTACGAAATTGTTTGTAATGGATTGTGGAGAACTATATATGCCAAACTAGGCGACCCATTGAAACAAGGTTCAAAGAACACATCGCACAACTGAAATATATACCAAGTAGGTACTAATGTCACTGATGTCACGATCGAAACACACACATCAAAAACAATAAAATGGTCAAAAAGTTGAAAATTAGATGAATATGAAAGCCTGGAAATAGTTTGGAATAGTAATAGAAGCATGATAATAAAAGACCTAATTCCATAAAGCAGGCTGTAGATAGTTTAGTGATTTAGGAAGTAAACCTATTAACGGCACTCTAGGATAATCATTATTTTGTTTTAATCTTCTTATTCTCTTATTCTGAATATGCTAACAACGCAACACTCTTCTTGACGACTCCTTATTAAATCGGTTTGGTTAGGGGTAAAGCAGTGTAGTGCTATGGAGAAATAAAATGGGCAACAGAATAAGCCTAATAATAACATACCTGATCTCCCATTCCCGTTATTATTGGGGTGTTCCAATAGGCAGCTAGTCTGGCAACTGGCTCTAAGGCAAACAGACAGGCCGGACCGACGAAAGCTATCACGTCAGATATGAAGTGCATATCTGCTGCTAGACCAGGTGCTAGAGATCCACTACAAGATGGGTAGCTGAAAAGAACATTGATGCTGGAAATGTAGCAACAATGGCTAGAAGTATGTCATTTTCAAATTACACAAATAACATTACCCAGACAGCAGAGCATATTCTATGAATATTCTGACAACGTTCAAATATACTTTTTTCAGAATACTGTCATAGCATGTTCTCAGAATGATCATAGAATATTCTCATTATGCAAAGAATATTCTATGAACATTCAATTTGATATATTCGCAGAATATTCTTCTTGAACATTCTGAGAATATTCTTTTTTGAATATTCTGAGAATATTGAGAATCGAATCAAAATATATGATATTGATGTTCCTATTCTTGTATAAATATTTATATTGTTTGAGAAGATTCAATCACAAAATAGTATGTCCGCATCTTCCACCAGAGCAAGCTTTTTTTATTTTCTTCCTTCTCCTTTAATACACTAGGAATATTCTCCTCAGAATATTTATAACAGTCCTTTCCGAATGTTCATAGAAGGTCCCTAGAATATTAGTATCATAATTGTGAGAATATTTTGAGAATATTCAAATATTCTCGAAGAATATCCTATCGACGTTCTATGAATGACATTGTGCTATCTGGGTATTATTACCATACCTGCCACAGGCGGGATATTCATTCATTGGGACAGATATAGGGTGATCATAATTCTTGAATCTCGAATCACCCCATATTTTGACCAATAATGAATAGTTTCGACACAATAAAATCCTAATGTTGAAAAATCTCGATTTTGAACACCCTATACCTCTGTTAACATTGTATAGAAATGAAAATAATTTTAGATGACAGTTCTAATGAAACCCAATAACTATGTTACCTGACGGTTTGGCTATTATCGAAGGAGAAAACATTCTATAGAAGAGAAGAGTCAATATATTGACTCACCCTGTTGAGGACCAGAACAATCTAACTTGATGAAATATCTGTTAGATACCTACTTGAAAGCTACATTTATTGGAACATTGAAAAAATCCTGATTTATCGATGAATCGCACTAAACTATAGGGAAAATGGCTCTCGATGAAAATCGCTGAATTTTTGGTATGTTGCAGACTTTGATAAACGAACGAACGAACCTCAAAAAATTGACAGTTTTTCCGATATAGACCTTCAAATGTCATTTTTTTCACAAAAAAAAGTATCTGAAAATTGTTGAATTTTTGGCATGTTGTAGATAGGAATGAACTGATGAAAAAATCCAATAACCTCCAAGAATTGACAGTTTTCTCGATATTGACCTCCAAGTGTAATTTTTTCAAGTAAAAAAAATCTCTGAAAATGGCTGAATTTCTGGTATGTTGTAGATAGGAATGAACTGATGAAAAATTCCAATTGACCTAACCTCAAAAAATTGACAGTTTTTCGATATTGACCTCCAAGTGTACGAATGGAAAATAAGATGAATGGAACAATAATCAATAATATAGTTTAATTAATTGGTATTTGGCCTTTCATTCTCCTTGAAACAAATCTTCTTCAAATGATACATGCACATCAGGTGAAGAAAACCGGAGAGGAGATGTAATTAAATAAATATTATTCAAAAGATGGTTATAGTCTTTCCGAAATAAATGGGGTTGTAGGTATACACTCTAGTCGAATTTATGCCATAATAATATATCTATTTTATTTTGATCATTCCACCTATTATAAAATTCGATACACCCCAAATATATTTTTTTTTTAATAATCAGCACCTCTCAGCAACACAATTTTCATGTATGAAATATCGTGAATTTCAATACGATATGTAAAGAGATCTGAAGAGAAAACGGTCTGCGACAGTGAACAAGGAATGTCTATATTTTGAGGTTAGGTCAATTGGATTTTTTCATCTACAACATGCCAAAAATTCAACCATTTTCAAATACTTTTTTTTCTCGAAACAATGACATTTTGAGGTCAATATCGGAAAAACTGTCCATTTTTTTGAGGTCAGTTCAATGGAAGATCTGTTCAGTATATAAAAGTCTGCAACATACCAAAAATTCAGCGATTTTCATCGAGAGCCATTTTCCCTATAGTTTAGTGCGGGATCCTTTAAAGTTATCGTAGTTCATTGCCCGGAAAGTTTGATTTCAGCCCCCTTGGAAATTTGTCTGTCGACACCCATGTTGGACGGACTCGGACCCGAAATTTAACCGAATTACTCCATTCGAAATTACATAAAACATGTATAGTGTAGTGTTTAGTTTAGTCCCATTCATCGATTCTCTGAAATATGTAAATTCCTCTTGACATTTATATTAAGTATAGAACTGCGACACTTCGTGATCGTGACATTGGAGGATGTTTCCTATACCTATACACCTCTCTATACCCTGCTCTACCCCTCGGATGTCTGATTGCAAATTATATGTTGGTATATGGCGGGTACAGCTGAATACAAGATACAAGTGAATTTAGTGAATTGCTAATTAATCAACATCAACATTACGCGTTTCTATCTGAATTACCATTCAGGATACGGACAAGGCTTTTCATTACAACAAAAACGAAGAAAAAGTATTATTCCCTGCGTTATACCACATCTCGAGAAATCTACATGATCGTATACAAAAAAGTCGAAAAATCAGTATATTTTGATCCATTATCAGCTCCAGTCTTTGAAACGTACCGTCTCACGTTTTTACGTCCCAGGACGTATGAAAGACGTCTCAAATGAGTATACATACAGGGTGTGTCATGACGAGCTTACACTATCTCTATATCAAGAATCAGTCGGGAGAAATCCATGAAAATATGCGTGCTTATATTTTAGAATACGCTCTCTTCATTTAAAGTATTTTCAGCAATTCAGTGTTGCCGCTTCTATCAAAAAGTAGCAACAACTTTGTTATTTCGAATGAAATACCCTGTATTTTATTGCATTTTTAAGTTCTCCCTTAAGAGCTGATTTCATTGATATATCACACTTGGGCTCTATCGGAAATGATTACAGAGATATAGGGTGTTCAAAATCTAGATTTTTCAACTTCAAGATTTGTTCGTGTCGAAACTATTCATTATCGGCCAAAATGGCTCACATATCCCTATCTCAACTTTTGATTTACTATTTAATAATATTTAATCGGAGCAGATACAGGGTGATCAGAATTCTAAATCTTGAGCCCTTGCCTTAGGTGCCTTTTGTGGTAAAAGATCGGGACTTTCATTGTACCTATAAGAGTCCCTTGTAGCCATCTTAATAATTTTACCAGTTGCTCAATGACTAGGGGTGGGAAAATTTATCGATATATCGATACAAAATAATCGATTTATCGATAATACGGATAATGCCAATTTATCAATAATATCGATTTGTTGATCATATATTGATCATACCGATAATATTGATAATACCGATAATATTGATAATATCGATAATTATCGATGAGTATCGAAATATAATTTCCGATTATTTTTGAAGATGTTCGGAATTCCTGTTGTTTCGATATTGCGAAGTCACACTTATTGATCTCCATGCATCGACAGGAAATGGATCTTTTCATTAAATGCTCATTCATTGAAGGTTAAGTACGTTCTTCATAAAAATAATACATTATAATATTAAAAAGGAATATTCTCAGATATAATTATGAACACAAAAAAATAGATATATACAGTATGACCCACTTCTAATGGAAACACCCCTCTATCTTACGTAATTGTTGGGTAAGGATCCTGAAATTTGCTGGAGCGTGAGATTTACCAAAAATGCACTCTATGACCAAGTGGGGTCATCTTCAGTGATATACACTGCTTGCCAGCAGCCATGAAACCACCGCAATTTCCAGAAAATGATATTAGGAGTCAAAATAGATCGAAAATCACTTCAGATTCGGAATCAGGACGCCGAATTCACTAACTATTCATATTTTTCCTGGAAAATTTTCAGTTCTGAAAAATTTAATTTTGTCGCACTTTTTACGGAAGCACTCCCTCATCTTACGTGATTGACTTTATCTTTGGATTTTCCCTTCCTCCTGCAAATTTCAGAACCGTACCTCAATAATTACGTGAGATACGGGGGTCCTTCCATGAGAAGTGAGACAAAATTTAATTCTTCTGAACTGAAAATTTTCTAGGAATACTATGAATAGATAGTGAATTATTGGGCGTCCTGATTCCGAATTCAAAGTTATTCCGAATGAAGTGATTTTCAATCTATTTTGACTCCTAATATCATTTTCCGGAAATTGGGATGGTTCCATGGCTGTTGGCGAGCAGTGTATATCACTGAAGAACCCACTTGGTCATGGAGTGCATTTTTGGTATATCCCTCGCTCCAGCAAATTTCACGATCCTTACCAAACGATTACGTAAGATGCAGGGGTGTTTCCATTAGAAGTGGGTCACACTGTATACAGGGTGTTTCTTAAGTACGTGTTGAAAATTCAGGAGCAGGTTGCTGACGTCAAAATAAGCAGAAAAGTTAGTATAAATATATATCCGAAAAATATTCGTTTCTGAGATACAGCAGAGAGTGTCTAAGTTGAATTCTTATTTATGTTTCTTTTGCTAATAAATTTCAAAATAATTATGATATTGGAATAAAATTTGGTATATATCTACCCCCACGAAAGAGACAAACTAACATAATATTTGATATTGTCATTAAAAAATACCCCCTCTGATACCAAATTTTATTCCAATATCAAAATTATTTGGAAGTTTAACAAAAATAAGAATTTAACTTTGACACTCTGTATCTCAGAAACTGATAACTTTCGGACATAATGTTTATACCAACCTGAATTTTCTACACGTACTTACTTAATAGAAATACCCTGTATATATAAATCCATTTTTTTTTTGTTCATAATAATTATATCTGAGAAAATTCCATTTCATAATATGTACCTTGAAAAAAACTTTGATTAAATAAGAAGGGGATATAGCTCAGTGGTAGAGCATTCGACTGCAGATCGAGAGGTCCCCGGTTCAAACCCGGGTGTCCCCTACTTTTTTATTTTATTCCCATTTATTACAATAGTCGGTTATTAGGTGTTCTAGAAATTCATTTCTCCATTCATTTTGATGTTGTAGGTTGGTGAAAATTCCGAGGAAAATCTGATAATCCCTGTTCCATACTGATGAGCATGCATGGCATTAAAATTCAACGCAACTGATAGACGGAAAGAGAAACCTGTTGTTAAAACTCTGGAACAAAATGGGACTATATATTTATTGGATTATCCACCATCACCAGAAAGGTTTCATTTCATACGAATGACGAAGAATTACATGAACTCTGTAATTTTATTCGGAATTATGCCGTATGCGTCATCTCTGATGCTTTGCCCGGTCCCTATTCATGATGCATTGAAATGCGGATGAACAGAATACTGAATACATTTGTAAAGATATTTGAATAACAACTGTTGACTGAAATTCAGAGGATACACTCGGAAAATACACAGAAATTCACATAAGCAAGTCGAAATGGAAAATGGATGTATATAGATATAGTTTACCGTACTAGTGCATTAAAGTAGAAAATATTCACTTCTCTGGAACGCCGTATAGAAAAGTTGGCGATCTGGCTCTATTTTATAAGTTTTTTCATGGACGCGATGCTCTTCTGAAATTTCAACAATTGTTCCTCCCTTGACAGTCCCCGCGAGATCAACCCGTCGAGTTGAGGCTTCGCACCCCTTCGTGGTAACTTTGGAGACCTGCAGAACATCTCTTTCCAAAGGCTCGTTCATCGAACGAACAGCGAGGCTCTGGAACACATTCCAAGGGAGGTGTTTCACGAGGCATATAACCTCCAGAAACTTGAAGAACACCAATTCCTACATCATTTTCCTTGGTTCTCACGATGTTCTCTGAACATAACAGGATATCCCTTTTCGTGGGAACCAGAACATAAAAAAAATACAATTCCTCATTGTATTTTTTAATAAAATGGGATACAAAAAGTTCTCTAGATGTCTGGCATTTTCCCTCCTTGTCTGTATATGATGTAGGTATACATATTATAGATAAAATTGTTGGTACAGGTATATTATTCAATAATCAAATCATGTTTTGCCCCAAAGTGTCACTTCGCCTAAAATTTCATTGTTTGAAAAATGTTTGAAGAAGTAGAAGAAGAATGAAGGAATATGTTGAAAAAGTACAATTTTACTTATCTAGTTTTGGACGTTTCGGGAACGAATCTGATCCCGTTTTCACCATAAAAATGCAAAATAATCCTTGAGATTGTGAGATTGATCTTGATTTTTTATTTTGGCATGTATCAGTGGCAGAAGTTGTAAAATTATGTACGTATTATTTTGAATTGACTCGGCCATTATACTCGATGGAAATCCATGCAAATGTAAAAACTTCACAAACGATGAAATTTTTACAAAATTCTTAATCACACGACATGTTTCGATAACACAGTAGCTTCATCAGGTGAAATACTGGTACAATGAAAAAAAAATGTTTTGTACAGTTGAAAGGTCATTTAGTGTAGCCTTTGGAGCATCAAAACCTGGTTGACGAGCACCATCATCTTGTCTGAAGATTGACTCAATGGCCTCGCAATGATGAGTGTACATATAGGCAAAATCAAAATTTTTTCAAAAACTTGAACGATTTCGTCAACAAAGTGACCAACGAATTCGCAAAGAACCCTAGAAGATTAGTTTCCAATTGATATTCTATATAGATTTTTTCCGTGTTTCAATTATTCTCATTGGAACTTTTCTTATTTAATTTTCCTCTTTAGTTTTTTTTATGGTGCCCCTCCCCCCTAGCTTTCTGGCTGGCCACGCCCTTGGGCACAGTGTATATCAGATTCAGTTTCTTAACTTCACTATGACTCAGTTATGAAAAGTGTCAATCTGTATGTCTGAATTAGAGAAAAATATGTACTCATGATAATTAATTCGTGATAAAGCGAATTGAATGATTATGAAAAGGAATATTCTCAGTTAAATTATGAACATGAAAAAATGGATATATTTATATATAAAGAAATACAATTAGAATTCACATTCTTTATGTGATCAAAATATCAATTCTTCCCCGGTTTATTCAACAGAAAACAACTACTTTCCTCTTTCCTGGCTATATGCCACGACGAACATTGAATTATACCTATAGATATATCTATTGAACACACACGATAAGAATTTGAACACAAAATCTTCTGAAGTTGAGAATTGGCATCCACATAACATCATTCTATATATATAACAGACAACAACTACTTGGCTATTTGCCACGTCGAACATTGAATTATATCTGTTGAACATCCAAAAGGAGAGCATAAAAATGAAAAATCCTTTGAAATTGATCTGATAAATACTATGATGTATTTTGATATAAAAATATAACTTAAAGTAGTTGTTTCCTGTTGAATAGTTCGAGAAAGAATTGATATTTTGATCACATAGAGAATGTGAATTCTCAATGTATATCTTTATTATTTATATAATTTATCTGAGAATATTCCTTTTCAATAATTTCACCCAATCATCAAGTGGTTCAAACTTGAACGGTGGAAACTTTTTATTTTTATTGACTTTCAATCGCAGATTCGTGATTAGGATTTCTTAATTCAGAATTTTTTTTCACGTCCTGTATGATGAATAACAATTTGTCATACATCCCAAAAACAAAAATTGAATGATACTTATTTACACCCGACTGCAAGTTTTCGAATTCAAAAATCGTACTGTATAAGGTTTGTGGTTCAAGTTTATAGTATAGAATAATGATTTATCGACCGAGTACCATAAGTTAGGTGGTGATAGAGGATATTCATGATGTCGATGTCCATATCGAATATAGTGTCACATACGATCAAGAGAGGAAACGGAAAAGGACAAGGACAACTGAAGGATTCCTTTCTCGATGAATCCCAAATCTCCAATGTAATCTTGGATATGTTTCGGAGTTCCAGTAGATTGCATTCGATCCTCTCTATTGAATGATCGGAATATACAGAACTTTCCGGTCAACAAGTGTAGAGTGAACAATCAGAGATGCTGAAATAAATTTACCTACCAACATTCTTTCAAACCTCCATACGAAACAAATCATTGTCATCGTAATATAAGACTATGGAGTTAAATTGTTTGAAACATACCAAAAATAGGAATCCTTATTTCAGACAAGAACAGAGGTTATCTCTAAACAAAAAATTAATATCAAAGGAAAGAAGGATAGCTCAAAGTCACCTACACACTCTTTGATGATGTAACAATTATTATTCAAGGGGAAATGTTTCGGACTTTGAAAAGTCCCTGTTTGGTCTTGAAATTTTGAATAAAATAGAATGAATGAGCTCTCAGGACACGGGGCCGTTCATTTTTATGAAAACCCGTTGTTTCATTATAAATTTTTAAAAATGTTAACAAATTTCAATGAGATTATGACGATGGGCATTGGCACTATAATTCAATAAATTAGTATCACCTCCATGAACTTTTAATTTGTCCGTAATTTGTAATTTTTAATAAGTCCGAAAGATGTTCCTCCTGACTTGAATTTTCTGGAATTCCGAATTCCGGGCGCTAAAGTACTACTTTACCCCTGGTCGTGCATACAATAATTTTTGAGAAACCAATAGACAAAAATACACTTTTCATTTATACATATATCAATACAATGAATCCAAATTCAAAATTCAATTCCTATTATTTTTATCAATTTTTCATACACCTTTCCGCACTGAAATCACCTTTCATAATGAATCAGCTCACCCTTATAAACATTATATATGGTCCTTATTGCAATGTCCTCTCACAGAAATTTTTTAATAAAGAACTCAATATCATGAAACAGATTGCAGTCAACCGTGGATATTACTAGATAAAACGTTGAATTGATATCCTTTCCAAGAAACTCCGTGAAAAAGCAATTCAAGAAGTTTATCCTATCCTATCAGAAACAATAATCGAAATTGTATCTAATATATTTACAACTTTTACCTATTCGTTTCGGATTTCAAATTAGCTTCATTCCTATACATCAACAAGACTTGGAAGTTGCTTACAGAACAAATAAGACCGTTTAGTACAAACGGATTTTAATACAAGAGAAATTGAGCTCATCTGAATCTGAGGAATATATCGTGGGCGTACAAGCAGAATCATGTAAGTCCAGAAAATAATATAAGGAGAAAAACGCAATTGAATATATGAATCAACCCGTGAAATGATAACGAAATTAAATTGACTTAAGTGGATTTTCATTGACTATATCTCCGGAAACAAACGCAAAATGGACTTGAATGTTTATTTGCCTGGAGCGTTACGCTAATATGGACTTATGTGTGATAAATTCCTCATTTCCGAAAAAAGTGGACTTACAGGGTTCTGCTTGTATGCCCACGATATACAGGGTGTCCCAAAATTGCTGGGACACAGAGATACCACATGTATAATAGAGGTCGAAATAAGTTGATTGGACCCAATTCATTTATAAACCAAAATGTACCGTTTGTCCGTGAGAGAAGTTCAAAGTTAACATAAAAAATAGTTATTTATTATACAAGGCAAAAAGATAGTATACTTTAGCTCCAGGCTGTGTTGTCTCCCGAAGCGTAGCGGAGGGAGACAAATTACACTGAGCTAAAATCTGATATTTTTCCCGTGTGTATTACACTATTTTCTTCTGTGACCGGAAGAAGGTTCAATAAATATTGAGAAGATATTACATTACATTAAAATCATAAAATCATCGACGTGAAATTGAAAGTTATAACACCTGCGTTGCAGACATCATTTTGCAGGCATATATTTATCACTCTTCTGAAGTGATCAGTCTAAACTTGTGATTTGATTTTGAAAAATAGCGAATTTAGTGGTTGTTTAGTAGTTTTCGTGACCGCGAAGTCGAATGGAGGATACAAGAAAAAAACACATTTGTTCAAATTTGACGAAAGTGCCTTTGGAGGATTACTATCCTTTCAGTAATCAAAGAAACACAGAGGAAATCATCCTGATTCGGGAGCACACAAATATTTTTCCAATGATTCACGAATAAATCGCCCTGTACATCTACTGATTGTTATTCAATCTGTGTTATTTTCTCACCTTCTCTGCACCTTCGTCAATCTGATCTTGTGCTGCGCCATATACTTATCGTTGATCTCCTCGAGCGCCATGTCAGTTCAGGTGGGAGACCATCAACACCTCGACGTTGTAATGACGGTAAATCTCAACGATTCGGGAGGGACACGTATATTTTTTCAATGATTCACGAATAAATCGCCGTGGACATCTACTGATTGTTATTTAATCTGTGTTATTTTCTCACCTTCTCTGCACCTTCGTCAATCTGGTCTTGTGCTGCGCCATATACTTGTCGTTGATCTCCTCGAGCGCCATGTCAGTTCAGGTGGGAGACCATCAACACCTCGACGTTGTAATGACGGCAAATCTCAACGATTCGGGAGGGACACGTATATTTTTTCAATGATTCACGAATAAATCGCCGTGGACATCTACTTTGTTATTTAATCTGTGTTATTTTCTCACCTTCTCTGCACCTTCGTCAATCTGATCCTGTGCTGCGCCATATACTTGTCGTTGATCTCCTCGAGTGCCATGTCTATGGCCGGGCCACACCTCTCCAGGTCGAAGGGGTAGTTGAGGTGGGAGGCCATCAGCACCCCCACGTTGTAATAACGGTAAGGCTCCTCGATGGGGGATGCACTCGGCGAAGTGGCTCGCAGGAGTAATATCCAGGTGATCGTCAGGGTTGGCAACAACGTGCTGGATGCAGTCATTCTGGAACGGAAAAGGATTTTTTTTTTATTTTCTGGTTCCCAGGAAAAGGGATATCCTGTAATGTTCGGAGATCATCGTGAGAACCAAGGGAAATGAGGTAGGAATTGGTGTTATTCTTACATTTCTGGAGGTTATATGACTCGGAGAACACCTCCCTCGGCAATGTGTTCCAGAGCCTTGCTGTTCGTTGGATGACCGAGTCTTTGGAAAGAAATGTTCTGCAGGTCTCCAAAGTGACCACGAAGGGGTGCGAAGACTCAACTCGACGGGTTAATCTCGCGGGGACTGCCAAGGGAGGAACACTTGTTGATATTTCAGAAGAGCATCGTCCATGAAAATATCTATATATAAAATAGAGCTAGATCGCCAACTTTTCTACGGTGTTCCAGAGAAGTGAGTGAGTTTGTAAGCGAGGTATCGCCCACGAGACGAATTGCTGTTTTTTGGACAGAATCCAAAAGTTTCAGGGTATGTTTGGGTGCTGCAATCCGAATATGGAAACAGTATTCCAGGACAGGTCGAATCTGTGCCATAAAGATAATAAGCAGCTGACCGGAATTGAAATATCTCCTGGCCCGAAACAGAAAACCAAGTCTTTGGGATGAACTTTTAGCAATTGATCTCATGTCATTTGCCCAAGAAAGGTTGTTGCTGATAGTAATACCAAGCATCGAAATGGATGTCTTCAAAGGTAAGGTTACTCCTGGTGAGCTTATGTTGAGCACAGTGAGATCGGCTTTCCTAGAGAAAAAGCATGCTTGTGTTTTGTTTGCATTGAAATCTACCAAGTTATTGGATCCCCATTTGAGAATTGTTGCCATATTTATGTTGTCAACATTTCTCCCTCGTTCGTTTCTGATTTTCCTGGCTGGTAATGGAGCCCTGGAAGAGAAGGCGGTATTAAGGGTACTATCATCTGCGAAGCTCTGTACTGGACATGAAGTTGCTTCCAACAAATCGTTGATATGGAGTAGAACTAGTGTTGGTGCTAGAATTGATCCTTGCGGAACACCAGCATTTATGATAAGAGAGTCAGATGAAACTCCGTAGACCACTACAAGGAATGTTGAAGTAGAAAAGGGCCACATTAATTTAATTCAGATCTCAAAGTTTGCGAATAGTAACTCCATAGACAAGAACAGAAAAGCGTGAATACAACATGAATGCAGGAGTAATATCCAGGAGTCGATCGTGAGGGTTGGTAACAAGGAGGTTGCGGTCATTCTGGAACGAGAGAGGATTGCGAAATGTTGATGCTAGAATTGATCCTTGCGGAACACCAGCATTTATGATAAGAGAGTCAGATGAAACTCCGTCGACCACTACAAGGAATGTTGAAGTAGAAAAGGTATTTGCGAATAGTAATTCCATAGGCAAGAACAAAAAAGCGTGAATACAACATGAATGCAGGAGAAATATCCAGCAGTTGATCGTCAGGGTTATGGTAACAACGTGGTTACGGTCATTCTGGAAGTGAAAAGGATTTTTTATCCTTCTTTTAATGGAATTCAGAACAGGAAAGAGTCCCTCATATCCTTATATCTATCATGAAACAAAAAATAGAAACAAAAACGGTATTGACGTTTTCGTTGCGAGCAGCCCTTCTGCCCCAAATATATCTCAGAAATGAATTCGGAGATGATTTATCTCATCAGTGATATTGATGAAATAAAGAAGTGTATTGAAGAAGATCGAGCGAAACGAATAAATATCAGAAACTTGAAAAGAATAATAATATAAATTTGGTGATGATGTCGATATAATCTCTAGTTCATGGACAATTTCGGTATTTTGAACTTTGATTGGTCACCTGGGTCATAATCAACTGCATTTCGAATAATGTCCCGGAGCTCGTCAGGGTTGGTAACAAAGTGGATGCGGTCATTGTGGAACGGAATATGATTGCAAAATGTTGAAGTAGGAAAGGGCCACATTCATTAAAGTCAGATCTTTTATCAATTATTCAGTAGGGAAATTTCCTTTGGGCCATTTTTTAGTTGTTTACTTCATTTTCTGAGTGTTCAGAATATACGATGTCTTATAAAGTGTAATCGCTATTGCAACAACTGACCAGCAAAATATATGAGACGAGGATTCTTAACAAGGCGGCAAGACGCTGCGGCCGTATTATAAAGAACGCGTCTCGACGTCGTTACGTTACATTTTTTGTACGTCGAGTGTACTGTTCGCGAAAGTTGGAATTTTATGTTTATAAACTAACATAAAATAAAATGGCGAATTTATTATGTGCGCCATCGTAGTTTGGATAGAAAAGAAACAAGGTGGAAAGTTTGTAACCAAGTCAACCACCGTCGGACCCACTTTATATACCATTGAACTTACATTGAGTTCATTGCTTTATACTTTAATGTGTGTCTACGATACACAGACATATGTACAGTCATAATGGGTATTTAAGGTATTTGAATGGATTCTGAACACTGAACTTATTGCTTCAAATTAATATGATTTTCAGAAAAATGCACTGATATAAAAAAAACCTCTTGAGAGACCGTGATATTCTGATTTATAATTTTTGTTTTTCAATAGTTTGAAATATGAATCCGAAATAGTTATTTATTGAACAAGGGAAAAATGTAGTAGATTTAGCTTTTAGTTGCGTTTTGTGAAAAAAAAATGTGCAGTGCATAATACACTATTTCTTTCTGGGACAGGACAAAGGGCATATTGATATTGAGAAGATATCACGAAAGTAGATATTTTGTCTATGTACCTTTATTTCTCTTCTCCAAACCTTTTTCGATACAAATCGTCACTGACAAGCTAGTGAATTTTTCTTTTAGGCTCTGTGACGCAGTGACATTTTGGAGCAAATCATCGGATTTGTCCTTATTACAAGTATATTGAAATAGAATTCATATTTTTATTTAATAGAGACGAGGAGAGAAAATCCCAAAAAAATCTGGAATAATGAATGTACCATCTCCTCGATTAACCTACAGACAGTATTGAGCATTGATGTTGAGTTGCTTGCAAGTTGCAGGTGTCATGTTATTCTCCATTCTGTGGTGCTGATAAGTGAAAAGTAATATTTCCGATTTGATTCATTCATATTATCACTAAATGAAGTTTCAAATCTGCATAGTATTGAATCGTTTACTTCTTATCGTATGCATGTGATCATTGTAGATTGTAGATTGTAGATGGGTCGTATAGGCTGGGAGACCTTTCGATCACTGTGACCCAGAAGATCTATTGTGATTACCCTTATCTAGTTTTGGTCCTCTAACACTAGACTTCTGATGAATCCTACGGTTGAATTTTCCACCTCAGCAGGGATGAGATAGACCTGTTCTAGGTGGTTCAGCCTTTGGCGGACTAATACTTCACATGAGCAAAGTATGTGTTCCGCGGTTTCGGTCGCATTGTTACTAAAGCGGCAAGTTTCAGTCTCCGCCAGGCCCATCTTTTTGAGGTGGTACCTCAGAGGGCCTTGTCCTGTGAGAAAGCCTGTGATAAGCTTTAGCTCTGGTTTGCTGAGGCTGAGTAGCTCTTTGGCTCGGTTCTGCGAATGGTTATTGATGAACCTTTTCGCTTGTCGTTGACCACAAAAAGGCTCAGGACCAAAAAGTGCAGATGCAGCACCTTTTTTGCAAGGCGATCAGCTAGCTCATTTCCTTTGATTCCGTCATGCCCTGTGGAACCCACATAAGTGTGACTTTGTTGTCCTTTTCCAGTTGCATGAGTGTTTCAAAGCAGTCCCATGTGATCTTTGATGTGAAAACGAATGATCATGTGATATGTCATTATTTTGCCGAACTAGTCCCTTCAAGGAAAATTGACCAGATTAGTACTGACGCAAAGACGTATTTCTTTTAAATTAACGATCAACACAAACAAATTTTGAAATGATTTGAAAATAATCGAAAACAGAAACTATACAGGTAAATTTCCGCTAAAATTCTGCGAGCAGAGTGACGACACGCTCGTACCATTGTAGTTCTAGATGACAACCTAGTTAGGTAGTTAGTAGGCAAGATCTATTATACCTCCTCGAACTAGGTCGCCTAGTAGGTTTTCATTTAAATTGACAATGCTCGTACTAAGACGATTGCGGAATACGAAAACTGACATGCATATTGTGTGCTTTGTTTCTAGAACTTATAAGTGAACAGAATAAGATTGGAAATTGATCCACTGTGCACACAAATCAATCAAAATATTCTGGGATAGTCAATCGGCTTAAAAGCAACTTCCAATAGTAGAGTAAAAAAAACAACTTTCCTCAGTAGGTATCGTCCCACAGATAGACCTAGCAGTTTCAGTCTGGTCCACAAAACTTAATAATCGCTATATAAAAAAGGAAGTTATTTTTACTGCTAACCACTTCAGTATGATTTTGAAAATTTAAGCTCATATCATTTTCTGAGATCAGAATGGAAAAAAGATTATATAAATGAACTAGATTGTTTTTACCCTTAACCCGTTCAGTATATAGTATACGAGATAGTATATATGACATTTTGAGTTAGAATTCTTATTCAGCATCAAAACTTCATGCGATGTACAGTTTGTCTCCGTATATTTTCACCACTACCTACAGCTTTAATTATACGAGGTGGAAAAACTTCGAATATGATAATTATAGGATCTCATATCTTTACTATCTTTTGGCTTTCCTTAGACGAACAGATGCGAATCGCAAAATGAAAAAAAAAATAGTCGAAATCAGTTTTTTTGAATGAAACACCCTGTATATTTCCAACTCTTTTTTTTTTCGTCGAGGTGTTTGAAATTCATTATGGATGTCATAATGAGTCTAATCCCCCAATCCATTGATGCCCTAAATCATAGATTAAATGTTTAATCTATGCCTAAATGCATCTACTATATAGAATGTCATACCACTGCCTGGGCCAGTGTAAGGCGTTATGGAAGGCAATTTGTAATCTACCTACTAAGTTGGACGGGCATACTGACCTTCATCAGAAATCCACGGAGGTTCGAAAAAAAGAATTAGGAGAAGGAATAGTAGATACTATGTGCCCATGGCGTGTGCAGCATCAGGGGTCGGTAAAAATTGGTAAAAAAGACTCACTGAGGCCTACTTGCTAGGCGACCGCCTCCCCTTTCTATACTACTACCAATACTACCATTACCTACTAGTAGGTACCCAAAATGTCACTTTATGAATTTTCACTATCAAAAATATAAATGAGAAATTCAATCGATATAGTCAGTGGCACTTTGTTTGAGAACTGTTGAAGAATAAATGTTATAACTGAATTCTGTATATCGGTGTTCCAAATAAAAATGATAACTAATTGGAAAAGTTCATCACACAATTACAACGTTTTATGTTTTATGCTCGTATTTTGAAGTTCGGCACTTCGAGGGGTTAATTAAACATTACTTCTCGCGATTGTATTTCGAGACGTAGCTTAACGGCGCCTTAAAAACTTTATGGACGAAAAATAACTAAGGACTACGGCGCAATGAATGGATTGGGAGGCTGAGATAATTTCGAGTTTATGAAGCATTATTTCAGTCTCAGGTTTATACATCTAGTTTTTGCTACTTCAACAGAGACGACAGCAAGTTACGAGATACCTAGTACCTACTTATTCGCTTTAGTATTCAAGTACTGGTACTTGATTTTAACAAAATAATGACTCGTTGAGTAAAGAAATCAATCTTCATAAAAATAGTTCTATATGCGTCTGGCTCAATGTATTGGTCCGTTGATTTCATTCATACAGGGTGATTCATGAGGAGTTTCACATAGCCTAAAATGGTGAATAGGGGAAATCAAGACGTGTTGATATATGTATATGTATATGCATATATGTATATAACTATAAGATCATGTCAAATTGCCATATAACTTTAATTGCCGATATTTCTGGAATGATCCAACGTAATTTGTTGAAATTTGGCAGCGACGTTTGTCTATTGAAACTATTCAAGATGGCATATTATGAGAAATAGTTCCATCAGATTCGTACTTGAGAAAAATTCATGATTTTTTGTTACATCGAAGAAGATCACTTTGTGATCACTTTTCTCGGAAGTTCGTATCAGCTTCAGAACTATCAATTCGCACAGCACACTTTGGCTGGTTCAATGGAATCTTATGGAACAAAAACGTTCGAAAGAATTTTCAATTTTGACCTGGCTGTTAACCGTTTGGCAATTTTTGATTAGATTCACGTAAATTGATTATTTGAACATTTTTGTTTGATAGAAATTGACAGAAAAAAATAGTAAGTATTATATATTGTGTTTTTTGGTTAATTTGCGAAATCAATTTTTGATCAAAATTCTAGATAGATATTATTAGTCGTGACTCCATTTTATGAATTTGTCATGAAGTAGGCCCTATATAGGTACACACGATGTTCTTCGAACATTATAGAAATTTCCTCTGATGCGCTCCAAGAGATGAAAAACAAATTAAAATTTATAAAACAGAGTCACGAATAATAATATGTGGTTCCAGCACACAGAGCAGTAGAATAGAAATGGAGAGTTGGTGCGACCTTCTTGTCATCAGAAATGTCAGAATAATTGTTTTTGTCAATCAAAAAGTTGAATTATTGAAAGTATATTTGGTTCCGTTGGCCCACATGAAATGGGTTCACCTACCTCTTATTGTGGTTTCCCTGTGATTCATTGTCGATGATGTTCAATTGAATCATTCGACAATAGTGTAGTAGTATTTTTCATCATTACTGAATCAATAATCAAATATGTTTAATACCTGCACATCTGAATAGCTTTCTTCAACTTTTAGGTAATTTTGAATCTTCCTTAAACGCTGTTTCGTAACGAAGTATTTTTGTATCTCAACCATCATTTCTTCATCATTGCTTTTATCCGAAGTATCTATGTATTCGGAAACTATTGTAATAATAGTAATAAACTTCAATGAGACATTCATAATTATTCAAATTCCAAACATATTCCCACTCATGACTCGAATATTTGAGGTTATGTGTATCGCACCATCGTACAAGCACAGTTCTCTGCATGAAAACTCGAATATAATATGAAAAATAAAAAAAGTTTTCCTCCAAAACTATAGGTGGTATGATTTTTTCATCAATTTAGGTATCACTCAAAATATGGGTTTATTTTAGGCGCCAGCTGATAGCAAAACTATCCGCCCCCGGCTATTTCTAGCTACGCCACTGGATATAGAGTGAGTACCTATTTGATTTGCGATTTGTTATTATTGCGGCATCAGTTTATCCATAACGATATTTATATTGGGAAAACACAAGACTCAATCAAGGATCAATATATAATGTAAACAACAAACACATTACCTACATGATCTAATAATACTTTCGCTGTAGATAATATTTTCCATACCCTATACCATACATAAATCTAAAATCTTCAAAACCAATATAGGTAGTAATTTATCGACAAAGAATGTAAGCGATGTACCTTCATTTATATATGATTGTTTTTTTCATCACTTGGAGCGCACGACAGGAAATTTCTAACATTTTCGAAGAACATCGTGCGTACCTTGAGAGGATAAGGAGAGGAGGTAGGTGTTAGCATTTTTTGGAAGTTATATAAGGGTATAGTGAATCTATGAAACAAAAATGCGCCGCCGGCACAATTTTTTTCTCATCTTAGGTCGAATTACAGTCGAATGTTGGGTTTTTCAACAGTAACAGATTCGAGTAACTTGGGAGGGTTGATAGCAAATACATATTTTTACCTACTAAGAAAACAAATTCAACAGTGGTGAACTATTGAGGTCTAATTGATCTTTATTATTATTATCTACGTGTAGAATTTCGAAATTATCATCAAAACTATGGTTTTCTTCTAATATATTGATTGAACTTATGACATGTCTGACCGATATATACCTTATAAAAACAAAGTAAATGTTGAATATACCTTTCGAAGTATAATTCTGAGGCATTATGTGAGTTTTCATTGCTCTGAATAAAGTAAAACAACATATATCAATTTTTCATAATTTTGATATAGTGCTGCACAAATTACGCAGTAATGTGTGTAACTCTAGAAAACAGTATAGCATGAAATATTGATGAACGTTCACGTCAACAACTACTGACACCTAAAAACAACTTTGTTTTTTACCATTTTTTACTAAGTCAATACAGCCTACTTGCAAAAAGTAAAGTAAAAGGATTATCTATGAATTAATGAAGGCATTTGAAATAAAATGTGAACTATCATATATTTTCGGAAAGCTTAAGAAAAAATGAATTGAAATGTGAAGGAGTATACAGGGTGTCCTATTCGAAAAAAAAATTCGTTATAATTTCTTGAAATTAGAGTTTGCGGAAATTAAATATATAAGTACGCCACTGTATTATGCGTGGAAAGTTATACAAAGTTCCGTTTTCATCCTACCGATAAATTGGAAAGTAACCAAGATACGGGAGGTGCTCAAAAAGTGAATATTTTCAATTTCACCCTGTATCTAAAACGAAGCGGGCTATGGAAATTCCGTTTGTGGCATATTGTTCGTTTCACAGAAAATTAGGAGGAGAACGTGAAAACCGCAACATCTCTATCTCCAAAGACAACTGAGATATCCCGTAAATGCATCGAAAGCTGAACACAACTGTACAGGGTATCCCAATTTGGGCACTTTTGCGGGGTATCTCCCTTATCAGTAAAGATAGAGCATTGCGGTTTTCGCGACAGTGTGCTACTTTTTCATGAAATTAATAATGGCGCAAGCAGAATTGTGATAGCTCTTCCGGTTGTCGAGATACAGGGTGGAATTGAAAAATATCACTTTTCAGGCACCCTCCGTGTCTCAGTTATCTTTGAACTTATCGAAGAAGTTAAAACTTGTTTTTATAGAGTTTTTCCCGTAGAATCCAGTGGCGTAGTTATTTTTTTGCTAGCACCTTTTGTTTTTTAGTTATGGAGCAAACATATGTTTTTTTAAATGGAAAATAATTGTATACAATTATATATTTTTGGAAAGCCCACTTCATGCTCAATGTATATATGAAATAATATACAGGGTGTTCCATTTAAAAAAACATATGTTTGCTCCATAACTAAAAAACAAAAGGTGCTAGCAAAAAAATTACTACGCCACTGGATTCTACGAGAAAAACTCTATAAGAACAAGTTTTATCTTCTTCGATAAGTTCAAAGATAACTGAGACACGGAGGGTGCCTGAAAAGTGATATTTTTCAATTCCACCCTGTATCTCGACAACCGGAAGAGCTATCACAATTCTGCTTGCGCCATTATTAATTTCATAAAAAAGTAGCACACTGTCGCGAAAACCGCAATGCTCTATCTTTACTGATAAGGGAGATACCCCGCAAAAGTGCCCAAATTGGGATACCCTGTACATGTAGTTTCTGAATTATTGTTCATAAAAAAACCTATGCTGTTATGAATACTTGTATCTTCTTTTAAAAACAAGATATTGACATTTATCAACAACCATTGGGTTGAGAATAAGGGATCACGATTGATGAAGTTTGGTTCAATCACTCACTTTTGCCACATTACAGGGTGTTAAGAAGTGAAGGGTGAAATAGTTACTTTTGTTTTTTCCTGTATAATGATCAAGCCATCAGCAATTCCTAAGACATAAATTCCGGCTAATATTTCTCAAGATATATCCACGTTATGGATGAAATTTCACAAAAAATCGGACAAAAATTAAAAAAATTAACGGACGATCAATTTGACAATGGCCGGATTGTTTTGTCGGTGAATGTATTATAACACAGTAGTTAACTTACTTGCAGTTCAATTTTTTATTTGAAGAAAATCACCAGCCGTCCGAATTTCACTGGGTTACCAGGCCAACTGAGATGTCTAGGAGACACGACAAGCGCCAAAGTTCCACTGACCCACTGTTCCTCGAGATCCACGACCACTTGCTGCGCCAACACGTGTTGAACGTGTCGCTTGATAGGCGCTTTCCCGCTTCTCCAGAGCTTTCCCGCTTCTCCAGAGCTTTCCCGCTTCTCCGGCTTTTCCCTTTCGTGCCCGATCCGACGCTTTCGCCGATCGGGATTTCGCGTGTCCTTTGTTTTCGACCGCAGGCAATACCAAGTTCAGGGATCCCATGACGACATGATGCTGTGGTGGGATCAGATAATAATTTGATCCCTTTCAGGGTGCGAATCGATACTTATTGCAAAAACGTCCAGACAGCACCAGATATTCCATAAATCTCCCTATCATATTCCTTTTGGTCTATCTGAATATTCTAGGAATGATCTGAGGCAATTTAGAATGAAGAATAAATTTCGATAAATAATCAAGAAACATAGGTCAAATTCGATGCGCGCTCGTGAAAAGTAGATCTTCCCATTCATTTTTTTCCGCTCTTCTCAGATCAAAATCAAGAGATGACGTCCTGTATCTCAGTTATGAAAGGTGGTACACCCATCAGTGTGGGGTGATTTGGAACCATCAAAGTTACCTCTATATTATACAGGTATCGTAGTATATTTAAATCTCAAACTCCTCTGTATATATGCATATCTGAAGAAAATTTCAAACCCGAATAGGTAACCAACGTAGGCGATCCATAACTTACAGTGGCGAGGTGATATAAATCAGGAGGAGTGAAAGAACTTACAGTCACAACTCCACCAGATAAACAATTTAGTCCAATAAATAAAGGGAAAAAGTTAACATTAATTACGCACTATTTTCATCTTCCGGTTGGAAGTAGCTTTTGGTACCTCATTAAACTTTAGACAAAGTTTGACTGGAAAACGCGTGCAATGGCGGAGAAAATGGCCCCAAAAGACCAGAAAAATAGGTTTTCAGGCAATATCTCCTGAAATATGGCAGTTAGAGATTTTCGGTTCAGATAAAAATTGAAGTTCAGTTAATTTTCTACAAAAATGGTCCTTATCATTTTTCTCGAAAATTTGCCCGGTTTCGAGAAAAACGGCACGAAGCGCACCTCGAATAATGAGCTTCTGTTGTATGCCGGAGAGCACAGTCCGTGTATTTACACATCGGCGGGGGGACAAATTATTCAATAACTTTGTTGAAAATGCATATTTTCTCATGATTCAAAGTTCATGTGAAAGAGTAATTCTGCTGCTATCATACCCTGTGAATTGAGTCACGCTTGACTCTTTTGGCCATATCGGAACATGGGTCAAACTTTCTGCTCCCGGTCAATTTTCCTATTTTTTTTTGTATTGCACTAGTTTACTCAAAATTCTCTTGATTATAGGTCCTCATAAGGTCCTTTGTCATCCCTGAAATTCGTATACCCTAATTTTTTTTAATTTTCATTTAATCTTTGTTTATTGAATCCCAATTTTTTGCTGTTTTTGGAGCGCGGGGAAATTTTGTGAACAACCATCAATTAAAAATTTATACATGATCCGATTGGTTTCTATGATACATCATTTGAAAGCTAAGAAGGTCTACTTTTCGATTGTGCAATTACTTTTTCAGACGAAGACGCCCATTTTTCAATAAAATTAGAAAAAGCAGGGTCAAGGAAAAAACGCACTTTTTTTTTCGGTGTTTTTTTTCTCCGTGCTCTTTATTTCTAACATTTCAACACCTTAACTAGTGTAACGGGGAAAATCCCACCTTTCCATCGATGGTATATAAGTCATACCTTTGATATCCCGGGTCGTCTGCTACAAACCATGCGGCCACGCAGGGTATGATAGCAGCAGAATTCCTCTTTCACATGAACTTTGAATCATGAGAAAATATGCATTTTAATAAAGTTATTGAATAATTTGTCCCCACGTCGATGTGTAAATACACGGACTGTGCTCTCCGGCATACAGCCATTTGATACAACACAGAAGCTCATTATTCGAGGTGCGCTTCGTGCCGTCGTTATTCTCGGAACCGGGCAAATTTTCGAGAAAAATGATAAGGATCATTTTTGTAGAAAATTAACTGAACTTCAATTTTTATCTGAACCGAAAATCTCTAACTGCCATATTTTAGGAGATATTGGTTGAAAACCTATTTTCCTGGTATTTTGGGGCCATTTTCTCCGCCATCGCACGCGTTTTCCAGTCAAACTTTGTCTCATGTTTAATGAGTTACCAAAAGCTACTTCCAACCGGAAGATGAAAATAGTGCGTAATTTACGTTAACTTTGCCTTTTTTTCCTCCTTCATTTATTGGACTAATTTGATAATGACTAACGGTCATGGACATAAGGACATGTTTCGAAGGATTAATACTTCATCATCAGCAAATTTATAAAAAGAAAATCTGTAAGAAGAAACAACGCTTATGTTAGTTTCAAGTATTTATTAGGAAATCTAAATGTACCTACTATTATTGGTGGAGAAAGATTACTCAAAAAAAAAACATGAAAAAACTGATTTTGTACCTTATGCTGATGTTCAGGAATGATATCAGTTTTACAGGAGAAAGTGTATTCGACATACATCCCAGCCAACCATCGTGTGACATCAACATCTGTGTGATGTAACAACCTTGCATGAATACAATATCTCGTTAACACATCTTATCGACGTAGATTCGATATCAACGTCGCAAGGTGACATCGCGACCAGGAAACTATGTAATGTGGCAGAGACTTCTTCAAACTACATCTCTTCGACGTTAAACAAATAATTCACATTGATATCCTCATGAGATATCTTTGTGACCTGTGAGTGTGAGGCAGACATGCGCAAAACGAACGCACACGCCATGTTGAGCTGTGCATGGCCATGTCAGTCAGTGAATGAGTCCGACTCCGTACAGACTATTTCCTTCCAAATTCTCTGTTGAAATATCTGAGATGATTCATAGCACACATATTATTATAGCAGTTTCAAATTGGAGGTATACAATCATTTAAGAACGACGGTCGTGAGTTCAATCACAATAGGTAATATTGTGATTACCTCTGAGATAGGACTATTGCAATCTAAAACAAGGTGGATGAAAGGTCCCAAGATAATGTAAGTGTATTTGATATGTATCATTTATGAATAATGTGTATTTGTATTGTATTGCTATATATGTGTCATGTTTTACTTCAAGATTACTAATTAGGGTGATTGTCATGATAAGTTTTGTATCATCTGTTTTTACTTTCGGAAAATAAACATTTTCTTCGTAAAGTCGAATGGTTATTATTATTTATATCCCACGAATATCACAGCAGGTACGGCGACCACATCATCGATGTCGCAGTGTGATGTATTTGTAATATGAAATGTACACTTGTATGTGACCTGGTGGTGATTTTGCATGTGATGTCGCATTTTCATGTCTGAACGACGTCACAGTGATGTTGCTTGAGTCGGACATTTTCACATCGCCACGTTGTATCGGTAGCATGTTTGTGACTTCAAATGCGATATCGCATGTCACAAAGTGATGTAGCGTATACATCACTTATACATCTCATGGTTGGCTGGGATAATGCCTACGCATTATTGGAACGATGGAAATTCACATGCTATGCGAGAGCCAAAGTCATTTTCAGCAACAGTTCTCCTCAAATGTGTGTGGGGTTGGCTGCTTTTCAACGGAGATTGCTTGACATTGCATTAAAAGTAATCTCTGTGACATTACCGTTCTACTTCAGTAGTGTAGAATAATTGTAATTTTAAGGCACATTCCAGTGTCTGGAAATTTTATTTCCGAGATGAGTAATTTTCCCTATGATTCCAGAATAATGTCGTGCATGAAATGGGAAATAGTTACGTGAAAGTGTTAATAAATATATTCAGTGTGACAAAGATATAATAAGAGATTGCACAGCTTGGGGGGAACTTTTCAAATAACTGTCCTGATTGTTCACAGATTCTGTAGGTAAGCTCTTTTCATTTGGAATTCAGTCATCAAAGTGGTTTGACTGTGTTTCGACCTAGTTTTAACCATCATCAGTTTTTTTTTCGAAACTCCAAAGAGGAATAGCATGAGTTCCACTTGTTCCTGATCATTCAGTGTCAAACATGATGATGGAGTAGGTATAGTTATTCAATACTGAAAAGTAAAAATAAAATTCCATAAATTATTAAATGCAATGCTTCAAATTGTTATTTTTTAATGGATTCTTAGTTAGTAGGTTTGTATAATATGGAATGAATGAAACAATGTACAGTGTGTCCAGTTTTCGATGCTTTTGTGTGATATCTCAGTTATTTTTCGAGATAGAACCTTGCGGGTTTCGCGGTCGTGTGCCACTTTTTTGTGAAACTCAATATGGCCTGATCAGATTTTGCATAACTGTTTCCGTATATGAGATACAGGGCGATTTTGAAAATTTATACTTTTTGGACCCCCTCTATATCTACGAAGTTTCTCAGCAAAAATGTCAAATTTGAATCTCATCCCATATGAAAGTTTACGCAGAATCCAGTGGCGCACTCAAATTTTTTTTTCGGGGTATGGTTTTGGAGATACGACTCAAACTTATGATTTTTTAAATGGAACACCCTGTAATTTATAAGCTCATAAAATTCCTCATTTTTTTCTCTTCAAAATGATTCATAATGTATGTATATGAAATTTTCAAAAATGCTCTGAAATCACTGAAACATTGAATTTTAATAGTGGGCTATGGATTTTTCTTATAAAAAAGTTCCAATGGAAGGAATATTCATTTTGATTTTTCCATAGAGAGAACAAAAACAATACCAACACTAATTAACTAAGAAAACACAAAAATTATGTACCTGATGATAGCAACAAATAAATAGTAATAAAAAGTTCATAATGTAGAATAAGCACCAGATTAAATATTCACAAATACAATTGAATTTCGGAATTATTCAATAACTTATTCACTGAATTGTTCAAATTGATGTCCATTTCCCATAACACACAATTGACACAGTTTCTCAATACGTCTTGATACAGTAAGAGTCACAAATATCTTGAAGACCTTCGTGCAACAACAGAGGCAGTTTTCCAGGAATTACAAAGACATCCTTTAATGATTGTGAATGCATTAAAACGTATTGAGAAAGCGTGTGAGGGAAAAAGGACATCAATTTGAACAATTCAATGAATAAGTTACTGATTAATTTCTAAATTCAATTGTCTTAGTGAATATTAAAACAGGTGCTTATTCGAGAATATGAACTTTTCATTACCATTCATTTGTTGCAATCAGGTACCTAATTTTTGTGAGTGTTGGGATTGTTTTTGTCCTTTTCATGGAAGAATCAAATGAAATATTCCTTCAATTGGAACTTTTTTTAAATGAAAAATCCATAGCTCACTATTAAAATTCAATGTTTTAGTGATTTTGGAGCATTTTTGAAAATTTTATACCTATTCATCATATTTTATTTTGATGGGGAAAAATAAGGAATTTAATGAGCTTATAAAATACAGGGTGTTCCATTTGAAAAATCATGAGTTTGAGTCGTATCTCCGAAACCATATACCCAGAAAAAAAAATCTGAGTGCGTCACTGAATTCTGCGCAAAATTCTGTATGGGAGAAGATTTCAGTTTGAAAGTTTCGCTGAGAAACTTCGTAGATATAGAAGGGGTCCAAAAAGTATAAATTTTCGAAATCGCCCTGTATCTCATAAACGCAAACAGTTATGCAAAATCTGATTAGGCCATCTTGAGTTTCACAGAAAAACGGTACAGGACCGCGAAAACCGCAAAATTCTATATCGAAAGATAACTGAGATATCACGCAAAAGCATCGAAAACTGGACACACTGTACACCACGCAGGACTCTCTGTTAGTTACAAGCACAGAATAACAAGGTTTGTTAATCTGTGGTTACAAGTAACTGAAATGAACCTGAAGTGTTTCGGCATTGCGACCATTTTTGGCAAAGTGTCGTCCCACCGATCTGATTCGGCGTTATGACCAAAAATTCGGAGATTTTCCCATTTTTGGCGAATGGCGAAATGTCCGGAAATTCCGTTGGAACCGTATCACTGCATGATACTCATATAAGGGCCGATCTCCAGCCAGATTTCTCCATTAAATATAATGATGAACATTTGTTTCGCCACATCCACTATCCAGGCGGCTGCTCCAATTACTGTCAGATAATGGCCACCCACAGTAATGATATCCGAGATCCAAGGTAATAATCGTTTTTTTATTGTGGTCGTAAATAATTTTTAACAACAGAGATGATGCCCTCAAGTGGGAGGACACTTTGGAAACATTCCTTTCCCAAGAAATGCGTTTTCCAGGGGTGTGTTCATAGTTATCGCGTTTTTCAGTTCAATACCAAAGAGGAAAAAGGGAGGATATCACAAAAAGTAGTTTTCGAGAGAAACGCATTTTAAAGTTTTTGGATGTTGAAGGAAACTGAAATAAAACCACCTGGATCCATTTAATATAGAGTATAATATGAGCAATATAGTTGACCGACTATATACAGGAATAAAAATCATATTCGAATGAGAAAAATCATCGATAACAACAAATAATTCCAAATATTCCAGAAAAAAATGGGGAATGTCCAAATACATTGTCAAAAAAGAGGATTATTAATTGTTTACTGGCAATCAGCATCTATACTTTCTGGTGCATATATCTCCATTCTTGCCCAAAACTTCCTAATGAGCAGTAAGTTTTCATAGACATCTAGCATCTCTATCATTTTCTATGAATAATGTCAAGCTATATGGATAGAAAATTTACTGTTGATTAGCACTAATTTTCAAATGCAACTGTAAATTAGTCAGAAGAAACTCTTTTCAAATAATAGGTGTTTTGAAAAAAAAAATTCTCTGCCTAATTTAGATAGTAGCAACTGTAAATTAGTCAGAGGAGACTCTTCCAAACATTAGGTGTTCTGAAAAAAAAATTCTCTGCCTAATTTAGATAGTTGATGCAACTGTACAGTGTGTCCAGTTTTCGATGCTTTTGCGTGATATCTCAGTTATCTTTCCAGATAGAACCTTGCGGTTTTCGCGGTCCCGTACCACTTTTCTGTAAAACTCAAGATGGCCTAATCAGATTTTGCATAGCTGTTTGCGTTTATGAGATACAGGGCGATTTTGAAAATTTATACTTTTTGGATCCCCTCTATCTAAGAAAGTTTCTCAGCGAAAATGTCAAATTGGAATCTTATCCCATACAGAATTTTGCGCAGAATTCAGTGGCACACTCAAACTTTTTTTCTGGGTATGGTTTCGGAGATACGACTCAAACTTATGATTTTTCAAATGGAACACCCTGTATTTTATAAGCTCATCAAATTCCTTATTTTTTTTCCATCAAATGAAATATGATGAATAGGTATAAAATTTTCGAAAATGCTCCAAAATCACTAAAACATTGAATTTTAATAGTGGGCTGTGGATTTTTCATTCAAAAAAAGTTCCAATTGAAGAATATTTCATTTGATTCTTCCATGAGAAGGACAAAAACAATCCCAACCATAGTTAATTGAGATAACACAAAAATAAGGTACCTGATAGCAACAAATGAATGGTAATAAAAAGTTCGTATTCTAGAATAAGCACCTGATTTAATATTTAATTGAATTTCGAAATTAATCAGTAATGTCCACTTTCCCTTACACGCTTTCTCAATACGTCCTAATGCATTCAAAATCATTGAAGGATGTCTTTGTAATTCCTGGAAAACTGACTCTGTATTGTTGCACGAAGTTCTTCAAGATATTTGCGACTCTTACTGTATCAAGATGTATTGAGAAACTGTGTCAATTGTGTGTTATGGGAAATGGACATCAATTTGAACAATTCAGTGAATAAGTTGTTGAATAATTCCGAAATTCAATTGTATTTGTAATAATATTCAATCTGGTGCTTATTCTACATTATAAACTTTTTATTACTAAATATTTATTTGTTGCTATCAGGTACATAATTTTTGTGTTTTCTTAGTTAATAAGTGTTGGTATTGTTTTTGTCCTCTTAATGGAAAAATCAAAATGAATATCCCTTCAATTGGAACTTTTTTATAAGAAAAATCCATAGCCCACTATTAAAATTCAATGTTTCAGTGATTTCAGAGCATTTTTGAAAATTTCATATACACACATTATGAATCATTCCGAAGAGGAAAAAATGAGGAATTTAATGAGCTTATGAAATACAGGGTGTTCCATTTGAAAAATCATAAGTTTGAGTCGTATCTCCAAAACCATACCCAGGAAAAAAAAAATTGTACGCTACTGGATTCTGCATAAAATTTTCTATGGGTTAAGATTCCAATTTGACATTTTCGCCAGGAAACTTCGTAGATATTGAGGGGGTCCAAAAAGTATACATTTTCAAAATCGCCCTGTATCTCATAAACGGAAACAGTTATGCAAAATCTGATTAGGCCATCTTGAGTTTCACAGAAAAGTGGTACAGGACCGCGAAAACCGCAAGGTTCTATCTCGAAAGATAACTGAGATATCACACAAAAGCATCGAAAACTGGACACACTGTACATTGGGCAGAACAGACGCAACTGTAAATTAAGAGATATTCAAATATATTGAATTAGTGGAACACTTTAAACAGTGAATTAGGCAAATATTCGTAACAAAAAAGTTTTTTTAGGATGGCACTTCAGACGCGTCGTAGAATTATGTAGCAATCTCATTATTATATTCCCATCACTCAGACGTACCCGACAAGCCCAGTCAGTCAATATCTACCCCTCTCCCTATAGGTACCAAGATGTTCCTCGACTATTGACAGAGTCTGAATACTAATAACAAGAACCTATAAAACTCACAATGAAATCTGTATCTAAGTAAGCACGTTCCCCTTTCTTCACATTTATATCCCATGTACGAATTTTCAATCCAGAATTAGCTGGCTATCCCCCCTTTACCCCTTTTGGTCTTCAGTTGGAAAAATAAATGACTATTCAGTTGGTCTAGTAGGTTTTTGTAAACTGTGGATTGAAGGTTTTTACAGTGAATGTCTTTTGGCTCGTTGTTACTACTAGAGTCAGTCACGGTGATCTTTATTGCTACTTGTAATTAGTTCCTATCAGATTAGTTAGAGAATTGAATACAGAGGATCTCAAGAAATGTGTTGTCTTATAACTGGAATCAATTCGCTACTGGGGGAGTGAATGATTTTTTGAAACTTCGCAAGACACGCCAACGTTTAAAATGTATATACCTATATTTGGCAAGCAATATGGAGAATATAATCCTTCAGGGGTAACTGGAATCAACCCCAACATGTTTTTTTCAAATGCAACCCTATGGCTTGCGACCCCTCATTGGAAAGCTGATTGAAAGAGGAATCCAGCGTACTGATCATATTTCAGTTTGCGGTATGTTTGGAAGTCGCATAAAATCAGGTTAGATATATTTTCAACGTATTTTCATCAAAATTTCGACTTTTAGTGACAGTGATATGCATATCTACCAGTTTACAATAACACTTCGTTTCGAACTGTGAATACGGCAAAAATTTATTTTTGCGGCTCTATAAAAACACTGAAATGAAATAGCAGATAGCAGTTCTGACAAAAAATTGCCATCAATTGTTCAACAGACATTTCGAGCGATTGATACGTTGAAAAAAAAATTTTTTAAATTACATTTCACTTTTATGCAACCTTTCAAAGTATGAGAAATTGAAATTTGACTAGTACGCTGGATTCCTCTTGCCACTAGCTTTCCAATGAGGGGTCACAAGCCATAGAGTTACATTTGAAAAAGTCATGTTGAAGGTGGTTTCAGCTACCCCTGGAGGGATATATTCACGATATTGCTTGCAAAAGGTAAGTAAATACATCAAATCGTTGACGTATGCCGGGAATTTTTAGAAAAAATATTCACCTTCCCGCTAACGAATTTATTCCAGTTAGTCTCCACACTGTATATATGTAACATTCGTTTGATGATCTGTTCAACTGACTTCGGGTAAACTATACCTACCCCTTGTAATCCAGTTGACATAATTTTTTAAAACATCAGTAATCGAGTTTACATCAACCTACTCTGTATATTCATCTCAAGTAGGTTGGTATTTATAAAAAGTATATGGACAAGATTGTGAGGTCTGTGAGCAATATATTTCCAAGATATATGACATCAACCTATTTGAATAATGGAATTAGAATAATAATTGTAATTTTTTGAAGTTCAAGAGTTTCTGATGAAAATCTCATGAACTCATAATATGCGCGTGGTGACTTTCCTTATTCCGATATACAGGTGTCAATTTTTTTTTGTTTTACTAATTTTGCCACCGAGTTTCATTAATGCATTCATTATGCTTGATAGCACTAATTATTGACTTTTTAAAAACCAAATAGGTGTAAAAAATTTCAATAATAGGTAAAGAAAAATAAAGCTTTGACACCCTGTATATTGGAAACGAAGCTTCCACGTATTCATGTTTACAAAAGATAGTCATTTTAAGAATGTTTTCTTATTCATGCTGTAAGTCCTGCAACAAAAAACTGACAACCTTTAATCTCTTTCTCCAGACACCATATAACCAGTAACTAATAATAAAAATTGACGGGTCCAAGTGTGCGTTTGGTTTCATTGGATATGGTGGGAGATTTCATCCTTTTTTCACCCAAAAAAAAATTCAGGAAGAAAAAGTAAGATGAATTTTCAACAGCCTAATCCAAAACACGATATAAACTTGCGAAAATCAGTGGTATACAATAATTATACTTTTATTATAAAGATAAATTCGATTTTTCAATATCAGCGGAAAGGATTTTCAGTGATTGATTAAAAAAAAAACGGTTTGTTTAAGAAAAACTTGACTCCCTGTATTTTGGAAACGGATGTTGAGTGGTTTAACTTCCACTCACCCTGTATAGACAAAAATTACTATATGCTGTGCCAACGATAAAAAAATCAAATATGCGTCATATTATACTTGTTCTTTCGCCGACTTTGAAAAATTCGATAAATAATCATATATCATTACAAAATTTCTCTTTGCACCTAGACAATTATGTATATGATTAAACTGTTAGTCACTTGGAAGATCCTAAAAATGTACCGAGTTGAATCTCAGTTGTGACCCTAGTGAAAATAAAAAAATCTATAAAACAATCTACATAATATCCAGGTCATATACCGAGATTGTTGACGGATTTCCGTTTACCTAAAAACACCCTGAATACACAAAGTGGCAGGAAATTATAAACAGAAAGTAGTGAAATACTTTATTATTCATTTTCATTACATATTATTCTTACATAAACATTCAAGTCATTACATTTTACGACATTACAAAGGTCTGTTAGGAAGAATTCGAATATGAACTAAACTATCATAACATCCAATAATTGAAACCTCATTCATTTTACTTTCACGGGAAGAAATTTCTGATACAATTTTAGTCCGCAAATTTTTCAACCTAACAGAAATGTACAACTCATTAATATTTGGGATTGGACCAGAGAACTAAGAATATAATTTGTACTGGACTGTTCTATGGCAGAAGATATTCTGACAGTACAACGTTGTTAGTACTATACATCAAGTTATATACTGAGCGTCCCAGAATTTATTGTTAGCTTACGTCTTACGTCGAAACAATTCTGAATTTTAACAGAAAAAGAATTGTGAAGAAAATCTACGAGGTTCTAAAGAACCCAATATCCTAATTATATTCCATACAATACATACAACAGTATAATGTAAAAGTTCATTGAATAAAAATTAAAAGTGATGCCTATTGGAAGATTCTGCAAACTCGACAGTTGAGAGCCGAATTTCAATTTTTAATGCCAATGAGAAAGAAATCAGTATGGAATGTTAAAAAATAATATGCCGATTCCAGCTATAAAAATATATGTTTGATGGATAAAAAATATTCCACTATACCAATCTACACAGATGTCTGGTGGGTTCTAATTTTCTTCATAGGCCTACATAACTCTTTATTTCTAGAAGTTATTGCGCTCAGTATTGTTGTGTACACTGAAAAAAGAAAGATATATTAGTATTCAACTCCTAGCCACATTTCATTTGTAGAAATGGATTTTAAAAAACGTTTCTCTCCAAACCTGACGAGTAAGTAACCTCGTAAATATAGAAATTTTTCATTTTTAAAATTTACATTTGTATGCACTGATGATGAACATATAAGGAAAAGTGCAATTCTACAAATTTCGAATAAAGTGTTCTATACAAAATACATATATTTTGTACAAATACCCATTATATTGCTACAAATTTGAGGAGCAATCTACACTCCCCGACAATAAATTCCGGACAGTAAAATTTTTAGCATTATTGTTCGCCCTGTAACTTTCGTAATTCTCTTCCGATTTCGATGAAATTTCGACCAAAGCGTAAAATTATGTTCGCAAAATCAGCCTGTTCCGAAAAACATAGTAACTTTTTTACCCTCAACTTCTCAACGCCCTGTGGCAAAAGTGAGCATTTAAAATCAGTTTCATTATGTTTAGTATTGAAATGTGATTCCTTCTTAACAGAATGGTTCATGAATCACGTCGATATCTTTTCTTGAAGAGAACATGCAAGTGTTTCAAGAAAATATGGCATTTTTATATTCATCAACAATAGGCTTATATCACAAACAAATTTTATTTCATAATTCGATAGAACTCACCCGAACTAGCTCACCACCGCAAACTGTTTCTTGCTGTGAACTCCCTACGTTTTATAAAAAATTATTGAAATCCCCGTTTTTTCAGACCTCTGGAAACGAGGCGATGATGTGACGTCAAAACCCTAATACTGAAACAAGACTATTCCAGACAGAGATGAATGATACATGATTTCTGACAGAGTGAATTAGCGCGAGATCACAGTTGAAAGAATTAATATATCAGTTGCCTCAGTCTCCGTCGGGCTTTTGGTATTTTCTTTTAACTATGGCGATATGAGGTTTCTACGTCATAAGAGGGTCCGTTTTCAGAAGGTACTATTATTTAGGTGCAAAAATAAAACATTCCAGTTAATTTTTCGATCGAATTATGTCGTCAATCATTATTAATGTATAAAAGGATCATTATGAACATGGTTTGAGTTAAAAGTTCTACTAAGGTGTACACGCCCATTTTCAGAAATTACCAAATCATCAACAACTTGAAATAAAAAACAAACAACTAAAAATCAATAGCGCGTATTGCCACCGCGTTTTCTTAGTACTTCCTCTATGCGACGAGGCATACTCTCAATGCAGTTGTCGATGACCTCTTGCGGAATATTTTCCCATTCTTCTAGGAGGGCTGTCCGCAAATCCGGTAATGTTTTTGGGTGGCGATTGCGAACACGTCTACCCAGCATGCCCCAAACGTGCTCAATAGCATTCAGGTCGGGACTACGCGTGGGCCACTATAATCGCCGGATATTTACCTCGTCCAAGTATTCTGTCACGATTCGCGCAACATGAGGCCTAGCATTATCTTGCATTAGAATAAAGTTTTGCCCAACAAAGCCGCAAAGGCTACCACATGTTCAGCTGAACATTGTCGGATGTAACGATCAGCAGTTAAAGAACCATTTTCTATGAGCACCAGGTTCGTACGAGCATTTAATGATATTCCTCCCCATAATGCTGTTAGATTGATGAGATGGTAATCACGTTGATTGGTATCACGTGGTCCACCTAATCCCCTACGTCGTATGTACTCACCAGTCTGACGAAACCGACTAATCGCATCTTGTACAGTACTTTTTACTGTGCCTAAGTATTCTGCAATATACCTTATACTGCGACCATCATCATTCAAGGCAACAGCACGTGCAACATCCTCGGATCTCATTTTCAACACACACAAAAAAACAGTTTATTATGGAATGGCAGAATACTGACACTTTGTTAAACAATACTTTCAATGTTACTACGCAACCAAAAACCAGTGTGATGAACGAGTTCACGTAGGTTGTGGAGTATTGTTGATAAAAATCAAATATGCCATACTTTCTTGAAACCTTTGTATCTTGTCTTGAAAAGAAGATATTGACGTGAATCAAAGAACAGATGTATTGAGAAGGAATCCCACTTCAATACTAAACATAATGAAACTGATTTTAATTGCTCACTTTTACCACACAGCGTTAAGAAGTTGAGGGTAAAAAAGTTACTTTTGTTCTTCCCTGTATTATGATTAGGACAATGGATGTTTTTCGGAAAAAAATATCAGGCTGATTTTGCGGAATATATTACTACGCTTTGGTCGAAATTTCATCGAAATCGGAAGAGGATTACGAAAGTTACAGGAGCGAACAATTTTGCTACAAATTTCACTGTCCGGAATTTATTGTCGTAGAGTGTATATCGAAAAATAAATTGAGCATCCAGACCCAACTATATCCATTAAAATTCTTATATTTTTTCTTCAGACAGGTTTCTGCTATTGAAAATTTTGCGAAAATCTTATCATTTGTGAAATTTACTACATTTACTATGGATTTCCATCAAGTAACGGCCGGGTCACTTCAAAATTTGAATATATTTGGTTAGGTTTGAATGCACAAGAGCCAAAATTAATTTCTTTTCTTTCACTTGGGTATTAGTTTCACAAGTTATTTCATTCATCAAATACACTAGATTTTATTGAAGGAATAATTTGAAGAAGCTTATTCTAAATGAACACAATCTTCATGTGATGGGGAAACGAGTTTCAAAAAGTGTATACAGTACCTATGCACAATGAATAAAAATATATATATCAACTTGAAAAAGTATGTGTTACAGTCGTTTTTTCTCAAGAATACCTCAATGTCACTTTCAATTTTTGCTGGATTTGTTTTCACCCAAACAAATAAAAATTGAGATAACCCCTGACTGATATTCAAGATGTCTAAAAAAGACGATTTTTTCGATGATTTGGGACAACTTGCATTGTGTACATAATATTAAGATCGATATTTGCCTGCTAGGAAGATAAATCATTCACATTCACACACAATAAAAATGAGTAGAAGATGCACGTGAAGATCCTGAAGAAGCAGATAGCTTTGTGGGATGATTAGTGATTCCTTGTTAATCAAAACAGAACAACAAAATCACTAGTCTTCCACACAACACCACCCTGTTAGTGAAAAAATCTGAAATCCACACTTCCACGCATAATTAGTAGACACCTAGATTATTGATGCGGAAAAACTGAAATGATTACTCAGTATTGAATCTCAAACGCCTGAAGATGAATAAGAATAATTCAAAACAAACTATACTATACTATACATGTTAGATGCTTGTCAGGCAAATGAAATTCAGTACCAATTCCACAATAATTGCATCAAACATTAACATTAGTCGTTTTCACTGATACAACAAGGCCTACATGCTGAGTGACGTCACGTCAGGTAGGTTTAGCAGCAGATCCAGACGGCCAAGCTCTTCATGGTGCCACTACAGGCGACCAGGTACTCCAATTTGAGTTGTAGATTATATTTTGAGCCAAATTTGCTAGCTTTTTGAAATGTTTCTGGATCAATAATGATGCAGTGGTTAACTGAGCCCTTTTGTCGCCTTCCGATTGATTCTACTACATACAAAAAATAAAACGAAAAACATTGCCCCGATATCTACAAAGATTGTAGTAATTTAAGATTTATTCCAGGTAAATTCACTCGGATAATTAGATAGGTATTTCCAAATTCGATCATAAGACTGATCTGAGCATTCATTAATACCAGACAAAGACAAGTAACCATTCAATGAAATAAATTGTATAGTTTTATGAGTTTTCTATTTTCCGATCATAAAATTTGTGAGTGAAATAAGAAATAATTATAGGATTGGAATCGAGAATATACTCCCTGGGTAGGAATACTGAACACATGAATGTTTGGACCATTTTTGTAGTTGTAAGTATGAGGCATTGTTATCAGGCCTATCACAATATAAAATGAACAAGTAACAGTATCAATTTCAATCATGGTGGCCAGGTAGCCGTGCGGACAGAGTGTCTATATTCTAATTCGCATTCGCTTGCCGGTCGTGGGTTCGATCCCCGTCGAATGCAGAAATTTTTCTGATGGCCCAAGAAAGTGTTTGGGATCACACGTTAAAAGGTAAGGCCCCCGTCATTCCTTGCTCGCACAAGACTTTCGAAGACTTTTGAGGGTTGCTCGTAAGGGGGCAACCGAATGACGGATAGAACAAATTTCAGAACAAATTTCAATCATTGTCTGCTAAATATGGAGAAAAAATCTAGTGAGCTGGAACTACTGGACTTCCCTATAGCTCAGTTGAGTGTAGGACCACTAGAGGATGTTATCGTATTGTACGAAATGATCGTCACTTTTTTCTAGAAAATTTTCGAAATTTGTGGTTATGTAAGTTGTCACTGGTTGTCAGTGTCAAGAGCTGTCATGCCATCGTTCTCACATTGTATATTCACTAGGTACCTACTTCTTAAGGCTCAGCAGAAAACTGAAGCAGTAGTAATTATACTTTCCTTGAGTTCCCATAGTTTCGAATCTGAGAGATGTGGATCTTTTTCTTGGTAAACATGTTTTCCTGCATACAAGGTAGTATTTAAGATACTTGCAAGATACAAGATAAGATCTGTGGATAACATTCTTCATGATTCCTTTCCTTCTATTTTAGCCATATATTTGCTTCTTCCTGATAAAAAACTTCATTTCCACAATTGATTCACAGCTGAGCACATCAATAAACTTCACAAACCATAAAATAGGAATCACTGTTCGAGTCACTGTTTTCACTATTTATGTTTCCACGCTTCACAACATCATTATCATGATCAATATGCACAGAATTCCGTATTTCGTCTAGGGTTGTAAGGGGGTTCGGACTCTACATATCTATCATATCTCCATTATCTGCATGAACAATTTTTGAATTCTTGAGTGACTAAGTGACCGTGACCCGTGAACTCAAATTCACTGAACAAACTACGCCGCCAGCCGAGACGTTCGAGAGCACCGCTGAGGGAGGCTCAACTCATTTACGATTTTCAAGGTTATGTAGGTTTGACAGGTAAAAAATTGAAATGAGTGTTTCCTCGAGTTGACCGTATGGCGGCACTACTGTATCGGCCACAGAACCCTATAGGTGATTTCCCTTGTTTGGGCAGACCAGATACTCCAGCTTACTAGATTTTTTCTCCATATTTAGCAGACAATGATTTCAATGAACCAACTGGTGAATACCAGATAATCGAATTTAATTTGATGCGCGAACAAACAAAATGAATCTGGTCTAAATGACTGCTTTCAATGAACAATCCTAGAAGATTACCTGAATTTACTGACGTCAGACTATAACTATGTTAGAGGATTCTGGCCTTGTTGTATCAGTGGTAACCCATTAGTATGGACACAGAACAAGAATATGAATGTTCATTAGCTTCATGTGAAAATGATTATACCATGAACATGGGATGATTCAGAAGAATTAATTCCAAAATAATGGTCTATATTTTTTCATTATAAACATTTTCAGTTGAAGCAGACTGAGTCTACACAACGCATAAATCAAACTTTACCGATCAAAATTGTTAGCGTCTCGTTTGGGAACCAATGAACAGATTCGCACTGTAAATAAATATTAGGTAAGTTACAGAAATTTACACAATATACAATATACACTTTGTAATGGTTGAGATTTCTGATAAAAACATTAGACATTTGAGGTCAAGTAGGTGCTTTCTACCATTGTTGTCAAGATTACAAAATAGTTCAAATTATAATGAAATCTCTAGGATAAAATGTGATTGAAGCATTTTCAGTGCACTACCTATTATTAAAATTTAAATTCAATCAGTGATCAAGTAAATGAATGGGGATATTTTTTTGTTGTAGGCAATATAACTGTCACTAAAATTACGTTTTTAGTTTAATGTGAAAGGTGGTTAATGTGAAAGATGGTGGAACATACTAATTTCAAATTATTTTCATTTGCCCTCATATCAGGAATATTAGATATAATATTTTGTTCCTGGGGTTTCTCCACTGGCTTCTTTCACAATACTTCTCCCTCACATAATGAAATTCCGCTTTCAATACATGTTTGTGTAAGCATGTGTTTCAGTATAAAATGATATGGATGAGATACCTCATTTCAATGGAATATATCAGAATAATAATCAATAGACATTTGGAGAGAGCTCCTATCAAATCCCAAAGCCTCGCCCACCACAACACAAATTTCCCAGAAAATACATGAAAATGGATGGATCAGAAAATTGCTGACAGTATCTTCATCTGAGCAGAAATCTTGCACAGCAAGACAAGAAGAAAAGACAATTCAAGTGTGGTTTACTTACTCAAATGTTATCAAATATTTCCTGTTTTTAATTGAATTACATTTTTCAGATAGTAAAAAATAAATGCCATTGATTCATACCTTCTTTTCCATACATTTAATGATTTTCCAAATCAAGCATTCCGATTGTGATTCTCTTTGGACAGTTCCAAAATATTTTTGATTACAATGAAACAAATACAGATAGGTTATATGAGGTGTTTTTGAAATAAGTACAAATATTCAGCACATGGATATGATACAGTCTGATGGATATTCCCCATATCAGATTTTTTTTATAATTCTCCTAATTAATGAGAAATTGCATGTCGGAAATTGAATAAAAAACGAGAGAAAATTCAAGTACGTCACTTTAAAACAATTTAAATGATTGAACTATCCATGATTGTGCCTTCCGCACGGAAAGTTGAACAGAGGTGACGTCAGTATTGCTACAGTGTAGAACTTTGGGGGAAAAAGGGATCTAACCCCAAATCCTCAGGGTTTGAAATATTTGCACTTATTTCACATTTAGTATTCAAAATATTTCACCAACACCCAGAAAGTTCGCGGAACAAACTCTATGTATACATGGTGTACCATTATTAGCGTGCAATACTTTTGGCAGTAGATTCCTTGACAAAAAAAAATGCACGGAACGCATGAACACGTATGAGCGATTCGAATAGAGTACATATTGCTTGACCATTCTAGCTTGGCCCCTGAGATGCGCAAACGATAAACAGAGATGGTTAGTGTACGATAAAGATCCATTACGCCTTTTTATTGGGAAGTACAATCGTACTTTTCTGTTCTAACCGATGTTCCCTGAACCAATTCCTCGACAATAATGAGCTCTCGCCCCACTCCGCCGACTGGTCTACTGCGCATCCAATTCCCAGAGGCCAAGCTAAAATGGTCAAGCTATACCAAACAGAACAACAAAACAAGCTATCATTTTGCATAATTCTTGTTGAATGGCCTTTAATACCGTTGATTTGCGCTTGCACGATTTTTCTCTGTCAATCAAAATTAGATCCAGTATTGTTTATCATTGCCACAATGAAAATCATAGAAATGAGCTATGCCTGTTATGAGTTAATATTAATCAATCCTAGAAACAGTTTTCATTACGTTTTTGATGACAACAAGATCTATAATTCAATGGGGAAGACCACTGAGGGAAGAAATCCATGTAAACCTCTTTCAATCGACGAATCATGATTTACGTTTGATCTACAATCAATATTATGAGTTGAAGTTGAAAGGAATCGAATCTATATCGTTTTGAAATCAGCATATTTCAATCGTTATTTCGAGAAGCCAAATATGATGGTGGGGCTGTGACGTATTAGTCCCGCACTGTAGCTATCTCTTTCTGATACCTCGTCATTCTGCAGTGTTGCAGTGTGATTGGTGAGTTCAAGGACAATAGGCGTGTTGGGACTAAGACGCCGCACCAGTCTCACCAATGAATTGACAAAATTTCAAATGGCGCAGGAATTGTGTGTTTTGAAATGGACATATTCTAATTTATTTTTTTCAACGTCTTAGCATGAATGAAAAAATTCAAAATTAATTCACTAGTAGTTTTTAAGTATAGAGTTCACGATAATGTCGATTCAAAAAATCAGTGGTCTCCCCCATTAAACAACATTGCAATATAATATTTCCATGATAGCAATGAAAAATAATTTTCAGGCAAGCCTCTATAATAGGACATAACTTCCTTTGGTGCCATTTTACGTTTTAAGTTCAATCGAACATGGTCGTGGAATCTACTGCTAAAGTATTACATGTCACACACCCGATATTTATGATAATAGACAATTTATCACTGTACTAGGTTGAATTTTGATAAAAAAAAACGACCCCGAAGATTCAAGCACAATTCTTCGACTCACCTTTGCTGCAACAGATACTGCGCCATCTGTATCTGATTCGGCGTACCACCGATGGTGATGATGCGATCGTTGGATCCGGGGAGCGGTTCGTCAATGGTGATGTTCGCCCCGGAATCCATGCGGATCTTCCTTATTCTGCCGCCTCCCTTACCGATGATAGCACCAGCGAGCTGGAAGATAGAGGTTGTATCAACTCCATACAGGATTATTTCATTTATTTGTTTATGTGATTATTTATTTATCAAATCAAGTAAAATACGGGGTGAGTCGCGAGGAACGCACCAAACTAGAGGTGTGTATTGTACACGTAAAACTAATTTGAAAAAACCCATATGTTCTGACACAATTCTCATTTGTTTTCATTTTAAATTTGAATACATATGTGGCATTTTATAAGACTTTAATTGGACAAACTCGATTGTTATATCTGTTTTGATCTGACATGTGCAATAAAAGGTTAGATTGGAGCCATTTTTCAAATATTTTCAAGTCTTCATTTATCATATTTTCTAAATTTGATGGAGGATCAATTTTACTGATATTTTGTACATAAAGTAAATATAGTATACGTCCTAAAACAGAGCCTTGTGGGACACCCTTATTGATTTAGAATTCTGATCACCCTGTGTCTTTTCCAATTATTAAATTATAATTATAGTCATTCCCGGTAGCGATCCAAGTATGATACAGTGATGAAATCAGCTCTTCAGGGAGAATCTAAAAATACAATAAAAATAGGGTGTTCCATTTGAATAATTCAAATACTACCTTATAGATCGTTTGTTCCGAGCACCTTGTATTTTCTGATGTAGCGGAAAAAAATCTATCGAAAATCATTTTAGATGATATTCAAAATTTTGCAATCGGTTCAAAAATAACTGAGCTAGAGAGGAAGGGGCATTTATCGCGAAACACCCTGTACATATTGGTACAGGGTGCGTCTCTTAAAATGGAATCCCTCTAAACTCTTTCGTTTTCAGAGATATCATTTGTATTTTCAGAAAGGATATCAACTTTGATTTTTTCAACGGAACACCCTATATAATTTATGACATGTCGATAGAGCCTTTTTATCTGATTTCAAAAATCTATATGAGTTGCATATTTGGATGAAAATTATTTGAGATTGAGACTTCATAAGATGAATATAGTGGGCTTTGAAATAACGTTATATATTGTTCAAGCTCCATGGAAATGTCATAGTATTGTTTATTATGAAATTGAAATCGTTCAATCTCAATACAAAAAAATATGAATAGACAGTTTGAATGGAAGATTAGGTATTTTGGTAAACTTTGATAAGCAATAACTGAATTATTTCTCATCCAAATATGCATCTCATATATATTTTTGAATTAAAAAAAAGGTCTATCGACATGTCAAAAATATATAGGGTGTTCCATAGAAAAAAATCAAAATCAATGTCCTTTCCGGAAAAACGAATAATAATAATAATAATTTAATAATAATAATAATTTATTCACATATACATCCAATAAACAGATACAGTTTATGCATGGTGAAAAAGATAACAGAAATCCTTGTAAGTACAATACTTAACACTGAGTTAGTTGAAGATTTAGAGGTGAATAAATTGTATGTCTACAGGAGGCAAGGCCTGTGCATAGACTAGTTCTATTTCCCAACAACAATATAGGCACGAGGCGAATTATTGTAGATGCAAATGCAACAGTTAGACCTTTTTCATATTATCATTTTCATGTTTTGAAGATTTCACTTTCTTATGAGTCGTTTGTATTGGGGGTGCTATAGGACTTCACACTTCACAATAAAATATTTCAATGGTGAATGACTTCAATTATTATATAACTACTCCGAATTTGTAATGAACATATAGAAATGTTGAAAACAATAATAAAATAGCAACAATAACAACAGTAATACCAATAATGATAAAAACAATACCAACATATATTATTCACATATTTGGCTGAGGATTGACTAATTTATGTAGTTCTTTCCGAGTTTTTGAAAGAATCCATTTACCCATCATTTTTTTAAATAAGTGGTTTGAGTTGATCTTCTTTATTTCAATGGAAATTAAATTATAAAGTTTAGGACCTAAGTAAGGGTAGCTTCTTTGCATTAGACATTTTTCAGCCCTTGGCATATAAAAGCGATTCTCTTTAAATCTAGTACTATAGGAATGGTCGATATTCACAAGTTCATGTTTGTTATTGTGTTGTCTCATAAGAATGTTCTTACAGAATAATTGACGAACATCCATTATTTTAGTTTCAGTGAATAGAGTTTGAGTTCCATACCTCCAAGGTTTTTTATAAACTATTTTCAACAAACGTTTTTGTACTAATTCTAGGCTGAATAAATGTGTGTTTAAAGCTCCACCCCACGCTATGATTCCATAATTGATATGTGTTTCTATGAGGGAATGGTAAAGTATTTGACTCTGTATATGAAGCAACTTCACGAAATGAAAGTTTGGGTCGTTTCAAACAACTTTTTGATTCAACATTTTTTCACATCTCTGAAAACAAAAGAGTTAGGAGGGAGTTCCATTTTAAGAGGAGCACCCTGTACGCTAAATGATATTTTAGTTATGCTAGTAGAAAAAATTATAAATCCGACTACATTAAACATTCCCATCGCCACTTACATCTTTGGGTATGGTGACTTGCGTGGTGGTCTTGCCGGCGCTGTCCGATCTGCCGCCGCCTCCCAAGCCGCCGCCGCCACCCAGACCGCCTCCCAAACCTCCTCCCAGGCCGCCTCCCAGACCGCCTCCTAGCGAGCCGCTCGACTGGCCGAGGCCGAGACCGCCCGGCAGGATGTTGGGCGGCGGAGAGGCAAACTGGTTGGAGGAGCCACCCCCACCGCCGCCGCCGCCGCCTCCGCTCCAGCCGTTCCTCTCGAAAGCGCCGCCGCCGCTACCTGTGTTCGTGAAACAGATTGAAACCAGTTCGATTGAAATTGCATTTTTTCAAGTTAGGTCATGAACATTTCTTTTCAAACCTTCACAAAAAATACAAATGATCTAGTCCACGGTAAAGGACTGTGTTTCAATAATAATTAACGTCGGATCGTATGTGATAAGTTTTTACAAGTAAAAAACAATGAGTGTCCCAGAGTCTGTCGACCATGAAACATTATTTAATATAAGTAGTGTAACTAGTTTCGGCCACAGGCCATCATCAGACACAAAATTTATGTATTCAAAGTACCTCAGTAATACATATTAACAGCAAAAATTCAATCAAAAAGCCAAGGTCGAAATTCAAAATATCAGTCCTGAATTTGAAATAGGTTCAAATATAGAAAAAGTATATTCATAAATAGATACATTAGCACGATCACAGCCGTCTTCAACTATCAAGCCATGAAGAAGAAACTTGGCAACATTGTCCGAACGACCGAACGTTGCAATCTATAGTGCACCTGTCGGCCATTCAAAGTGTATTGTGTAGGAAGTAAACAAGGAGTTTATGGAAGGTTTTGTAGAAGTTTTAAATTATTAATTGGTGTAATATTGAAATCAAATAATTTTAAAAGTATTAGCAACAATCTAGGAATCGACTCGAGACTGAAAGTGTGTGGCAAGTGCATTCAAAATTGTGTTAAATTGGACGTTATAGTGAAGTGTACTAGTGCTGGTGTATTTGCAAGGGAATTTGTGTTGTTTTTTCAATTTACTCCTGGAAATAAGTAAGTAATTCATTATTTCAAGGAAGTTCATATTGTATTTTTGATATAGATACCAAAAACTGACTATGTTTCAAGTTTCTAGTACAGCCTTTTTAGTTCCTGGGAGTTGAAGTTCAACTTTAGCCCCTAGGAGCTAAAGGTGTTGCCTAGCAACACACCTCTTTTTGTAAATGATAGAAACGTCAACCTGAAGAGCGAAGTTTGGGATTGAAATGGACGACTTTTGAGTAGGTTGTAGAATAAATATATTAGGTTTTATCATTATACAAGGTGATCCTATTAGAAGAATCTGGAGAACGAAAAGACAGAACATTCTCTATCCGTCTAAAATATTTTCATCGATACACAGCTTCTCCGAAAGTGTTACGATAGTTAGATTATTCATCAATTTATTGTTTATAGTAATAGGTAGGTTATCAATTAGGTATTGTAGTTACAGAGAACATTCCGATTTGAACTCTGAAAGAACTAATAACTATTCTATAATGAACCAGTAAAAAGTGAACTATCTTCTGCTGTTCTTCCCTGCACTCCTGAACATGTTTTGATAACTCGAACTACGATCTGATTGAAGACAGGACATTACACTAGTTGTTTCTGATAGAAGTGGCAACACTGTATCGATGAAAATATTTTAGACGGATAAAGAATGTTCAATTATCAAAGCATCCCAATTTTCAGAAAGTTCTGTTTTTTCGTTCTCCAGATACTTCTGATAGGCCATCCACCGTGGATCACCCGGTATATTACGTCAGAACTTCTCTCACCTCCTCCGAGCCCCCTGCCGGCGCCGAAAGACCCGCCGCTCGACCCCCCACCTCCGAAACCGCCTCCGGACGAGCTGCCGAAGCTGTCTCTCGCCCCGCCGCCGCTCCCGAAGGAGTCCCGACCGCCTCCGAAGTTATCGCGGCCGCCACCGAAGTTGTCTCTGCCGCCGCTGCCGTAGTTGTCTCTGCCGCCGCCGCCACCGCTGCTGAAGCTGTCGCGACTGCCGAAACCGCCGCTGCCGCCGCCTCCGCCGCGGGTACCGCCCGATAGGCGGCTGGGGAAACTGAAGAGGAAACGTCAATGTCAATGTCGGAAGTATTTTCGAGGATTACTCACGGAACTCACTATCTTTATTGCCTTTTAATGATAAGCAATACGCCATCTGACGGAAAAAACTCGCATCAATATCATGTGACCAGCAAGTGTGTATTGTTTGTTTACACACTGCTTTGTGCATTTGTGTGATGATAATGGTTGTTTTATAAGTGATTATTGATTTGATAGGAGTGAAAATGACCAGCAGAGCAAATTGTTGTGTACCTGGATGCAACTCTGTGTATAGAAAAAACCCAACTTGACTTTTCATCATTTCCCAATTGAAGGTCAGAGAGTTGAGCATATTGGAGAATCTGGAATGGCGACTTTGGTTGATAGGAAGAAAGTGTGGGAGATCAAATTGAAAATAAGAAGGAGGGTTACCAAAAACATGTTTACATTTTGTTGTGATTGTTCATCATAGGTTATAGCCAGGTTATTGACCTTTAAACCTTCATTCTCTTGCGCTGTTATTCTGTCAAAAAAATAAGAATTTTGACGCCAAGTGTGATTGCTGATTGCATTCGCTATAACCTTAAACAAACAATCACTAGGAGTCATGAAATCTTCCACAACAAAATGTTTGGAACAAACTCTCATGTCTTTGGTAACTCTCCTTTCTATTTTCAATTAGATCTCCCACAGTTTCCTCCTATATCAACCAAAGTCGCCATTCCAGATTCCCCAATATGCTCAACTCTCTGATCCTTATTTGGGAAATGATGAATAGTCAAATTGGTTTTTTTTATACACAAAGTTGCATCCAGGTGCACAACAATTTGCTCTGCTGATCATTTTCACTCTTATCAAATCAATAATCACTTATAAAACAACTATTATCATCACACAAATGCACAATGTAGTGTGTAAACAAACAATTCACACTTGCTGGTCACATGATATTGATGCGAGTTATTTCCGTCAGATGGCGTATTGCTTAGCATTAAAAGGCATTTTGGCGTCGAAATTCTTAGTTTTTTGACAGAATGACATCGCAAGAGAATGAAGGTTAAAAGGTCAATAACTTCATAGCAAATTTCTGAACAAAACATGGGCTTTGAAATATGAGTCAAATCATACTAATTCCACGTGTATGTATGGAGAGGAGAGAAACTACGGAGACGTAGGTCATGCATTTTCATCGGTTTGTTTACAAACAATGAAACGTTGCCAGTTTTTTTAGCAGTTACTTGTGACTGCTGTCATTGAATTCATTTCCGAAAATAGAAAAATATTATTATTAGATCGTTGGTAAAATTAAGATTATACTTGATTATTGTGAAGTGATGTGTTCAAGACTGCATAACTTCCATAAATACCTATTTAAAATACTTGTGATACATATCTGTTCCTATCACATAAACTCGAGGTTTCATGAATCAAATTACAAGAAATTGGGATTCAGTCAGACTTTCAAACTTGAAATGGCCTTCATCTGAACATCTGCTCAATTAATTTTAGATGGTTTTCTTCTTACCGAATTCAGGGTTAGATTTTATGCCTAACGCAAAACCGAAATTAAATCTTGATTCTCGCTTTCAGATGAAGCTGTTGAAAACACTGTGCCAGAATTTTCGGAGGATGTAAAAACATATTGTCTTCAAATGATAAATTGTTTGTTGTTAATCCATCAGGAATTGATTCTAAAAGCTCTATGAGAGCACTCTTAAGGAAAAGCCATTCAATTTGATCTATAATTGTATGTTCTCTATGAGTGATTTGTGGTGCCATCAATGAGATACCCTATATTCTTCAGCATAATGAAATCATCCTCTTCAGGTCCCAGAACAATGAAAAATGAAGTGGAACAAGGTTATTTGAATTTGAATTCTATGAACAGTTGAATCACAAATTATATAGCTATGAATTTGTATTGGCATAGCTTTTCAGTCACTAATTAATACACTACTAAAGGTAAATTTGAAGGGCCGATGTTGAATGTGAACCACACCTAAACGTCAAGTTGTTTTCTGTATTTAATTTGATGTTTCTCTATTTCAGACTAACTCAATTTGAACCATGGAAAGATACACAATCGAGCAACGCGTTAAAGTTATTCAGGCTTATGAAAATGGGCGTTCAAATCAAAATGCATACCGTGAACTTGGTGATTTTTTTCAGCCAATTTAATCGTCAAAAAGTGCGTACAATAGAAAAAATCTTGCGAAAATTTGAGAAAACCGGATCTGTAGCACCAGTGCATGCTCGTACAGCTCGTACTGCAGAAAATATTGCTGCTGTTCGCGATAGTGTGGCTGAAAAGCCGTCCACCTCAACTCGTCGTCATGCCCAACAATTGCACCTCTCACGCTCGCTTGATGAACATTATGCATAAAGACTTGCATTTACACGCTAACAAGGTGCAATTGGCTCAATAACTAAAGCCTCTTGACCATGCCAAACGTCGTCAATGGTCAGAATGATGGCAAGAAATGACTACAGTGGATGAGGCACATTTTCACCTCAGTGGATTCGTGAATAAGCAGAATTGCCGCATTTGGGCGAATGATTATCCAAGAGTGATTATCGAAAAACTGATGCACCCACAAAAAGTGACGGTTTGGTGTGTGGTTTATGGGTTGTCGGCATCATGGGGCCGTATTTTCTTCCAAAATGAGGCCAGTCTGGCAGTTACTGTGAATGGTGTTCGCTATCGTGCGATGATAACTTTTTATGGCTCGAATTGGGAAGATATGGATGTGGACGCAATGGACACAATGGCTCTTTTGCGCGACAAATTCAATGGCCGTGTTATGTCACGTGGTGGCGATGTGAATTGGCCGCCAATATCATGTGATTTGACACCGTTGGACTTCTTTCTATGGGGTTATTTGAAAGACAAGGTGTACGTCGATAAGCCAGCAACAATTGAAGAGCTCAAGGATACGATAATTCGGCACATTAACGGTATAGAACCTCAATTATGCCTCAGCGTCATCAAACATTTGGACCGTCGGACAAACAGTTTTAATTTTCTCCTGAAGATGCTAAGATAGTTAGCGAAACACGTGTCGAGGCGTTTATAAAATGGGTTTGGTAAGTGGTAAAACAGTGAAGTATACAGAAAAAATAACAATAACTTCCCAAATGATTTGTTTCATTCAAAATCAACATCGGCCCTTCAAATTTAAATTAGTATCAATTATTGTTAATTATGTGTGATGTAATAGCTATTGAGCTAAATCAACATCTATTCTATAGCCCAAAACACTTTCCACACTCACCCATCTCTACCGCCGCCACCTCCGAACGCATCTCTACCGCCGCCGCGACCCATGCCGCCTCCCCTACCTCCTCCTCCTCCTCCTCCACCGCTCCCGAACCTGCTGCCTCCCGACGGCCCGTCCCTCGACCCGCCCCTGCCGGGCGGTCCCCCGCGAGGTCCGTCGTGGCCACCGCGACGCTGATGGCCGCCCCCGCCACCGCCGCCAGATTGACCGCCGTTCTCCGCCCCCCAGCCGCCGTACTCCTCCGAGTACTGTTCGTCGTAGTTGTGCGGGTCGTATGGGTTGATGGTGCCCTTGATGGGGGTCTGGAAGGAATGGGAGAAACGAAATCACTGATAATTCTTCCAAATACATAGTGGAAGGAGAAGATGGTGTGATCAACAAAAAGCTCAAACTTGTCTTGTTCTGCGCATGACGTCAGCAGGGATATAAATGTCATTGTTATTATTTGTTTTAGTGATTGATGTCTCGAACTTCAGATATTATATAAGTACTAAAATTGAATGAAATATTTTCGAGATGCCTACTAGTTTTGTTTCTGGTTATGGAAATTCCAACTAACATACAAAAGGCACAGCTATTGAAATTTTCTGCTTTTCTAAGAATGGAGATCCAATGAAACGATGGGAGCTTGCTGCCGACAAAATATAAACTCAAATAATGGTACCTACCTTATATTCCTTATATCCTCATTCCAAAGTATTCACCTATCATATTATCATCACATTCATATTACAGCACGTATTTGTTCAAAATATTTCCATGCAAAATGTTCCCAAACAATTGCAAAAGTTCGGTTCTTGAATTACACACCTCCAAAAAATCACAAATATTTGAAACAAGATGGCATTCCTACTGCAAAATATAGATTGCAGCAAAGATTTGAATAACAAAATGGCAAAAATTGATACTCCTGTTGTCGATGTCGAAGCAGAAACAACGTCGTTCACTGCTGAATTTTAATCTGCCAGAATCGACACAGTAGTGGATCATTCAGATGGGATTGGCAATGCATGATATCGATAGTAAAATCGAAGGAATAGGTACCTGTTGATATAAATTGAATTATTTCTAAACAGATCGAGAAACTTGGTATTGATATTGGTATCCCAGATGACGTCACATAATATGCGCGTAGGCACACCATCTTCTCCTTCCACTTGTTTACTGTTTTTTGGATGTATAACAAATTGAAATTCATTTAACAGGACATGGAATAAAATTCTGAATTGAGAGAACCCAAACAGAAAGTTTCCATCGTCTAAGTTTCAACTCCTCCATTAGGTATGAAAGTATTGAGAAGGAATATTCTCAGATATATTATGATCATGAGAAAATTGATATATACAGTGTGTGCGATTTCAACCCGCAACACTCTCCTAATTTGGAACCCGTCGACGGATTTTCAAAAACAAAAATTTCATAATATAGTACTTCGTATGGGGTATTTAAGGTATGCCGGAATCGATTGTAGGCCTTGAAAATCTGAATATTTAAAATTTGTTCACATTTATTAATAGAGCTCGTTAAGTACCACATTATAAAATTTTCGTTTTTGTAAATCGGTCGACGGGTTCCAAATTAAAAGGGTGTTGCAGGTTGAAGTCGCACACACTGTATATGTATATAATAATGAAATACATTGAGCATTCGCATTCTCTATGTGATGGAAATATGAATTCGGTCTCTGTATATTCAACAGAAAAACCTACTTTCCTGGCTAATTGAGAATTGACATTGAATTGAATTTGAATCAAAATTGAAGTATACTTGTATAAACTCTGATCTTGATGAGCTTCAAACTTTCAGGAGTTCTATCGCTTATTGAACTTTCCCGATTAGAATCTGAAACACCATGTACCTATAATGTATATAATTATGAACATTCCTCACAAATACTACATCCTGCTATGGCAAGAATATTAAAACAAATTTCAATAATGCATTATCAACTTGAAGATGATACGATTTGTTGAATAAAATGAAAATGGAAGTATCTTATTTCACTATCTATATCAAGGGTATTATCATCTAGAGACGTGAAATTTGATATCGGAGCCATGCAAATATAAATGTGCCTCAGTTTCAGTCTCGATTTAGAACAGAGAATGCATGATTTCTCAATAATTGATGAGTCAAAGAAATGAGAAAAATACAGTTTGAATAAGTCAAACACAATAGGAAAATTCCGAATTATCTGGAACCGAGTTGATTATAAATTCTTGCATGAAAATGTAAATAGCCTAAGCACTTATTATTGAAAGCACTTCAAAAATATACTTACTGGGTGTCCGGCTCAATTTTCACAGGCATATTCGTGAAAAGGAATACTATCAATTTGAAAAAAAAAAACTGGTTCAAGACAAAGAATGTTGTGTTGCACGAAGTATTACGATTTTCTTGAATTGTATCACAACTTTTCGTTGAGCGTTTCCTAGCAATTCAACCAAACTGTTTTTTTATGTTCATCTTGTTTACACACGAAATAACAAGGATAACGTAGATGCAAACACATAATAAATGCTCATAAGCAAAGTGTTTTGAATACAAGAATTCTGGAATTTGAAATATACCTTTTTCAAGAATCCAAAATACCAACGTTTTTCAAGATGTATTTCCATCACAATTCCTATGCTCGAAATTGAATGTTCGCAGTTTTGTCAGCCATTTTTACATTGGCAGAATCGTTCAATGCATATTGTTTGTTTCATATACATCAGGTGATTGTTCTGATGAAAAAATATATCAAGATTAGAAGAAAATTATCTCCATGTTGTTTGTCTATTGATATTTCTGATCCCTCGTACATTACTTCCGATTTTTATGAGGGAACTGGAAATTCGCATGAAATCTAGACCGCCAATTGGATAATTAACATAGCAACGTCATTTTTATTGACAAAAAGATCCGGAATACCCATTACTTCGATAAAATGATGAAATGATTAGTTGCAAAAGTTGTGATAGGAATAATAGGTTATTCAAATCTGCACAACATATAAACCTTTCTGATGTAATCCAATTTGAACATACCTGTTTGATTAGGGTCAGAACCTCCCTTATGGTATCGATGCACTTTGAAGCTTCCCCTGTAATTTGGATGACACGGTCAGAACTTTGCGGTGCCAGATTCGAGAAGATCTTGATTCGAGCGCCAGTTTTCTGAAACCAAAAATCAAATTTATGAAATAGAAGTTCACAATCAGACTTAAAACTATCAATAATTGAAAAAATGTATAAGCGACAATTGCATCATTTGTTTTTTATAATTTATCACACCTTTTCCACTTGTATTTCAGTATTTAAGAACGGTCAATGATACAGGGTCGCTGATATGTATGGAAACAGGTGAATATCTCGGTAACCTGTGATTGGATTTTTTCGAATTTATGTACTGTGTGATTTCAAAACGTGGCAGATTTGAAAATGTTATAGCCAATGTTGCCACTCTTTCAGTTATACCGGATTTTTTATTAACTTCCTTATTTTCCATCATGTTCAATAATAGCCTTCAAGCCGAGGGGTAAATCTCATTGGAAGTCTGGTGTACACTCCATTGGAAGTCTTTGGAATTCTTTGGAAGTCTTTGGTAGTCTTTGGAAGTCTTTGGTAGTCTTTGGAAGTCTTTGGTAGTCTTTGGAAGTCTTTGGAAGTCTTTGGAATTCTTTGGAAGTCTTTGGAAGTCTTTGGTAGTCTTTGGAAGTCTTTGGGAGTCTTTGGATGCCATTGACATTTTTTGAAATTTGATGGAAATAATCGAGAAATAATTCATGGTTATTGAACTTTTTTTAATATTATAGGATTGGATATGAGCAAATCACCTCCAATTGGATTGACAATGAAGTACCTACTTCTTAATGACTAGAAAAATCTTGAAAAAAAAAGTATCTCAGTGAACTATTTTATACTCGACTATATCTTATAATGCACCTAGAAGCGCATGGGTCCGCAGGTTGTAGGTATATACATATACCCTTTAGCAAATTTGAATTCCAGTGACTCCGATGGAACGTGTTTTTGTGATTTGATCGTATATACCGAACCTATACAGTGTGTTGTGATATTTAACAGTCTATTATTGTCCTCGTTCTAGATATGGAAGGAAAATGAACCATTCAAGTAGGTACTTTGATTTTGTGATGCACAGCAGAGAAATACGTAATACATATTATGAAAAAGTGTTCTTTCCGAAAAACAGACCTGTTTCCAACCAGAAATAATCGTTTTGAACTCCTCCGAGTTGTATACCTTGTCCTAATTATGAGTATAGCTTACCTATTTCACTCATCAACACGTTTATTCTCAAGATTTCTTTAATTTTTTTTTCTCGTATGTCAGAATATTCATTTTTATTTGTGGAATACAGGGTATTCGGAGATGAAACCGACGAAACTTATGTGGTTATAGGGACTGCCAATATACTGACATACAGAGTAATTTATGCCAATTTATGGATTTTGACAAAAAAATCAATCTGCCATATTAAATACAGGGATTACCCGATTGGGTTTAAATTTGATATATTAACTGAACTCAAATGCTTCACCAATGAGCCTTCTGAACGAAATCAGTATCAGGACCAGAATATTATTTTTTTCCTATGTTTAGTTATTGAGAGAATAAATCACCTTGTATAATAATTATCAAGAATCTGAGGTCATATTATGAATCTTAGAGGAAAATACTATTGAAACTTGGTGAGAAAGAGATTTATTATTTTAATTTCTTTTATTAATTGTGGGATAAAATATCGGCAAGAATCGAAATAAAATTAATATTCACGAAACCAAGACATAATAATTATTGTTGTTATTGTCTTTGATTACTCCGTAGTAATATTTAATGAATTACTCTCATAACCCGAAAAACTGGAGAATATTATTAGGGGTGGAATGAGTCTTACGGAATGACTGAAATTGTGCCAGAAATATTTTTCACAAGTTCCTATAGTATTTTTTCCGTCGATTCATAATGACCTCAAATTTTTGATAATTATTATACAGGGCGAGTTATTCTCACAATAACTAAACATAGGAAAAAAATAATATTCCGGTCCTGATATTGATTTCGTAGCCTTCGAGTTCAGGGGTAGGGGGTGTAGATGTTCTCATTTTCCGAAATATCACATCGCATCCTGGGTAAATTAAGAATTTCTCGAGGAATTTCTTCAACACTTACTCTTACTCTTAGTTGTACCTTCGGTTGTATACCTGCTTTTTCATGTTATCAAATATTCTAGATGTTCCTTCGCGTTTAAGTCATGTAGGTACAGGGTGATTCACCTGAATTCACCATGAATGTCCCCTCCCCCCCTCTAGCTCAGTTATTTTTGAACCGATTGCAAAATTTCAAATACCTACAATGATTTTCGATAGAGTTTTTTTCCGCTTCATCAGAAGATACGAGGTGCTCGGAACAAACGATCTACAGGGTACTATTTGATTTCTCAATGGAACACCCTATTTTTCATTGTATTTTTAGATTCTCCCTGAAGAGCTGATTTCATCGATGTATCACACTTAGAGTCTAGCGAAAATGATTACAGAGATATAGGGTGTTCAAAATCGAGATTTTTCAACTTTAAGATTTTCCTGTGAGGAAACTATTTATTATCGGTCAGAATGGCTTTCATGTTCATATCTTAATTTCTGCTTTACTATCTACTGACATTTAATAATTGGAACATATACAGGGTGATCATAATTCTGAATCTTGAACCACACTGTATAATATGTTCCAAATAAATGTCAGTAGATATTTAATCAAAAGTTGAGATAGGGGCATTGGAGCCGTTTTAACTAATAAATCCAATAATGAATAGTTTCGACACAAAAAAATCCTTAAGTTGAAAAATCTCGATTTTGAACACCTGTTATCATTCCCGCTAGACCCCAAGTGTGATCTATTGATGAAATCAGCTCTTCAGGGAGAATCTAAGAATACAATATAATACAGGGTGTTCCATTCGAAAAAATCAAGTAGTACTCTGTAGATCGTCTGTTCCGAGCACCCTGTATTTTCTCATGCAACGGGAAAAAACAGGAAATTTTAGATGATTTTTCAAATTTTTAAATCGGTTCTAAAATAAGTGAGCTAGAGGGGGGACATTTATGGTGAATCACCCTATACCTGACTATGACATTAGCTCATTAGCATATAGTCAGAAATATTTGTTGTGATATTATTAACGGAAGACTGTGGTATGATATTATACAGTGTGACCCACTTATAATGGAAACACCCCTGTATCTTTCCTAATCGTTGGGTAAGGATCCTGAAATTTGCTGGAGCGAGATATATACGAAAAATGCACTCTATGACCAAGTGAAGCAATCTTCAGTGATATACACTGCTCGCCAACAGCCATGGCACCACCCCAATTTCCGGAAAATGATATTAGGAGTCAAAATATGTCGAAAATCACTCCAGATTCGGAATCAGGAGGCCCAATTTACCAACTATTCATATTTTTCCTGAAAAATTTTCAGTTTTGAAAAATTGACTTTTGTAGCACTTCTTACGGAAGCACCCCCGTATCTTACGTAATTGACTTTATCTTCAGACTTTTCCTTCCTCCTGCAAATTTCAGAACCTACCTCAATAATTACGTGAGAAACGGGGGTGCTTCCATGAGAAGTGAGACAACATTTAATTTTTCTGAACTGAAAATTTCCTAGGAAAACTACGAGAAAACTATGAATAGTTAGTGAATTTGGCGTCCTGATTCCGAATCCGAAGTGATTTTCAACCGATTTTCACTCCTAATATCATTTTCTGGAAATTGGGGTGGTTCCATGTCTGTTGGCAAGCAGTGTATATCACTGAAGATGACCCCACTTGGTCATAGATTGCATTTTTGGTATATCTCTCGCTCCAGCAAATTTCAGGATCCTTACCCAACGATAACGTAACATACTGGGGTGTTTCCATTAGAAGTGGGTCACACTGTATATATGTAGAAGTGAACATAGTTGATACTGAATTACTAATATGAACATTTAGTGTCCTAACTTAATTCTTTTTTGGGCTTCAATCGATTAATAGAAGGCTTCGAAAATCAATGGAAGTTATTGGAATTAGCTCAAAGTCTTTGGTAGTAGCTGAAAGTCATTGGAAGTCATTGGGAGTCATTGGGAGTCTTTGGGAGTCTTTGGAAGTCTTTGGAAGTCTTTGGAAGTCTTTGGAAGTCTTTGGAAGTCTTTGGAAGTCTTTGGAAGTCTTTGGAAGTCTTTGGAAGTCTTTGGAAGTCTTTGGAAGTCTTTGGAAGTCTTTGGAAGTCTTTGGAAGTCATTGGAAGTCTTTGGTAGTCTTTGGAAGTCTTTGGAAGTCTCTGTTCATTGGAAGTCTGGTGTACACATTTCTCCTGGAGATTAACCCCTCGCTTCAAGCCAATGAGTTACCTGAATCATGGACCTTAACCAATATAACCCCAATATTCAAAAAAGGGAACAAACTCCTTGCTGAGAATTACCGCCCAATTAATACAGCCAGCGTCCCAAGAAAAGTGTTGGAGCGTATCATGGCTAAAGAAATATTAGAATTCGCATCCAGGAACAACATTATTCCGAACAACCAACACGGATTTCTACCGCAAAGATCAGTTACATCCAACATGCTTCTAGCCACAAACTATTGTACAAGAATTCTTGACAATGGGCTGCCCATGGATGCAGTCTATTTTGACTTTAGCAGAGCGTTCGACAAGGTACCACATGATTTGCTCATCAGGAAATTGGACCACTTTGGAATTCGAGGTAATCTACTGAGATGGATAAAGTCATTTCTGAGCAGCTCATATTTCTCGGTTAGAGTTGGTGACCAATTATCAACCAGAAACAAGGTAACCAGTGGAGTCATTCAAGGATCTGTGCTCGGTCCGACTCTGTTTCTACTCTACATCAGCGACCTCGCAAGAGAAATATCATCATTCTCACTTTTCTTCGCAGACGATCTGAAAATTTTCAACCAAGTCACCAATAACAGAACAACCATACAGGAAGATCTGGTTGCCATAAGTCGCTGGAGCTCTGTATGGAAACTACCATTGAACTCAGCGAAGTGTATGGTGCTGCATATGGGTAGCAATAATCCCAGAATTAGGTACACCCTCAGCAATTCGGATTTGCCTGTAGTGGACGAACAAATCGATCTCGGAGTGACAATCACCAGCAACATGGGTTGGTCCCAACACGTCAACAAAATAGTGAAACGAGCAAATAGTGCGTTATACCTTATCAGCAAAACTTTTCATAGTCCTTCTCCTACACTCATGTGTAATTTATACAAGACTTATGTCAGACCTCATTTGGAATTTGCTGCTCCTGTCTGGTCACCGTGGTTGATTCGCGATATCAAATTAATCGAGGGTGTCCAACGCCGTGCCACTAAAATCATTAACGGACTGAATCAAAAATCGTATGCCGATCGCCTGCAACATTTAAACCTGCCTACTCATTACTGGAGACGAACTCGAGGCGATCTGATCGAAATTTATAAAATCCTAACAAATCGGTACACAGTAGACTTATCTAGCATGTTTGAAGTGAATGAGAGTGAAAGGTTGCGCGGTCATCCATACAAACTGAAACGCGAAAGATTCAGAAAATGTGTACGCGAATACACACTATTCAACAGATCCTTCCAGCTCTGGAACAGTTTGCCCGCTAACGTAGTCTCAGCGCCATCCCTGAATGCTTTCAAGAATTCTTTGGACAAACATTATAATGATAACCCACACATATTTCCCCAACATTTCCTACTCATGTAAATTCTACGACAGGCTTATATAGCTGATTCAATCCCCATTAGTAATTATTTTAGAATTAAGCAATTACTTTCATGATTATGTATTTATGTATAACTTTAGTATAAAGAGTTTATAAGCTTCTAGCTTCTACTCTTGTTAGTTTATAAATAAATAAATAAATAAATAAAAAAATTTTGAATGGAACACCCTGTAATTTATTGGATTTACAGATTCTCCTTGAAGAGCTAATTCCATCGATCTATCACACTTGGGGTCTAGCGGGAATGAATACATAGGTATGGGGTGTTTAAAATCTAGATTTTTCAACTTTAGGATTTTTTTGTGTCGAAACTATTCATTATCGATCAGAACCGCTCCAATGTTCCCATCTTTACTTTTGATTTACTATCTACTGACATTTAATTGAAACAAATACAGGGTGGTTCATGATTCAGAATTCTGATCACCCTCTATATCTGTAACAATTCAGCATACAGCTTGATATTTTTCCTTTTTTCCCAGAGTTGCCCACAATTTTATTCTCTATCGCTCATATCTCTTTTGTTCAGAGGAGCATGTATCTATTGTAAACGTAACAATGAAACTCTTTGTTATTTTCGAATGTCAACCTTTCATTCCTTGTTTGGATTATCGCAGCAGTACTAGAACACGTATCTTGATGTTCGCTGAACTGGCTGTTCCGAAATAGCAATAAAGCCGATTTTTCTTCAATTATCCCCATTTCCGTCGTCCTCGGGAAATCCAACAAAGAAGACGGCTAATACGGGAAAGGTTTCCCTAATGGCAATTTGTGAAAAATTAAGTGAAATTGGGGATAGCGTCTTCCCGATCGACAGCGATGGAAATTGAGGGATTTTACGAATGGAAATTTGATTCTAGTGAAAAGGGCGTTCGCTAACTGCCTTCAGGTTGTAATATACAGAGTGATTAATGAAGAAAATCACAAAGCCAAATGGTGAGTAGGGAAAATCAAGACGAGTTGATGTATACAGGCTGTGTCACAGCTAAAGGGAAATATCTCAATGGTAGATAGAAATCGCTAAGGTGGTTCTGAAAATACCATATTTGATGAGTCTTACAGTCTTTATAACGGAGTTACAGGGTGATTGATCGATTTCGAATAATTATTCACTCGTCAATGAGTATTGAACTACCCAGTATATTTTCCTCAAATTTGGTATGTAGGTTATACTGGAGACGTTGAATTCATTGACCTATCGGGCGGAATGGAAATACAGGTTCGGCTTCAAGAAACATTTACCTTTATTCGAAATATGAAAAAAACAGAATTGGATTTGATACTTTTTGTTCTCTCCCACGTCACATCATGAAATGAAAACAGGGCCTACGTGAAAAAATCGTAAAATCGAGTCACGACTTATCATATTTATCTAGAATTTCGATCAAAAACTAACATTCCAAATTATCAAAAAATCTGATCTACTCTCTTCTGTTAATTTCAATGCAAAAAAATGTAGGAAAAATCAATTCACATGAATCCAGAGTTGAAATTCGCGGATATCAAAACAACCACACTCAATATCATTTGAAATAAATAAAATGACATCTGGTTAACCGGCCACTACAATTGGATGATTTCAAAGGGCGTATGTGCTCATTTTTGGAAACGAATTCTGATTGGATAATGTGAAGGTGAATTGTCATTGGTTAATTTAGATTCCACAACCTTTGATTGGTGCATTTCAATACTGACGATATTTTGACCTTCTGTCAAGTATTAAGAGCCATGAGCGTTCGTCATTACACATTTTTAAATTCTGTGTTCAAAATATGACTCATTTCTATCACTTGGAAATCGAGAGTGCCAGTATGATGCACTGATCAAGATGTCCTTGTTTTCATGAATAAAAATATGAATCATTTCAATCATGTGTACCTAGTACGAACGAATGAGATGATTTGCCCCACTGCGTTCGAAATGTCCACTATTAGAACAACTACCAGACAAATTCCAATCAATAGCAGGGTTGAAGTCATGACTTTTATAGGAAAGTAAAAAAATCTGAATTTTCTAACAAATTCGGACTATTTTTGAATTGAATCACATTAACAAAAATCTAATCATGTTTACCTTAACTAAATACAAAGAAGGCGAAATTAACTAAGTTTGTATTTTTAATATCAAGAAAGAAACATGCAATTTTCATTGAGAAATTATAATGACTGCATATGGAACTTATTACTCATTGAGAATTTTCTTTAGAAAAGTTAGTTTTGGCCCCTGTGGGAGCTCAACGGTTGTCAGATGTTTATGATGATCAGGTTGCAATAATGCTATCGAAGTTTTCAGTTTCAACTAAGTAGATTGAATCTCTTAAAACCAAGTCATTTGAATTAATTCACGAATTAAATCAGTGACGTACTTCATATGGATTAATTCGTGCCAACCCTGATCAATAGTCAGTGACACCTTATTAAGAAAAATATTCGAAACAGATGTCCCCAAATGTAGACCAAAATAATACTCCACAGCTCGACAGACAGTATTGGATTATTAATAAGACGTTCTCTTCCTCCTTTGTTTCCGAAATCATCAAATTAATAATCACTTTGATAGACTCAACATTGGAAGTCATAAGAATACTTATGAATAATTATGAATATGAATAAACAATTATCAGAGGATCAAGGACAATCACAGAACACAACATTAAACAACACGTCACCAGCCACTAACCTTTCTCTAAGCACACTGCGATTCACCCAATTCCAATGGAAAAAAACACGGTTCGCCCGAAAATTTTACCCGATTTCGAGAATCCCATTTCTCGTACAGGACAGTCGGTAGGAAACGGGATAGAGCGATTGAGCGGGAGAGAATTTAGAGCGGGAGCAACGCTCGAATTGAAGTGGCACACAAGAGGAGCAAGCCGTGGCATGAACTCAATGAAGAGATCCGACTGGGTTGGCGGTGTTGCCACATACACGCCGAAGGGTTTCGTGGTGAAATTATTATTGTCGATGAGGTGTGGGAACGAAGCATTTGTCGGTTGAGAAAAGCAAATAGGTTTAGAGAAACATAGGGAGATAAGGGAGATTGGATTGATCATGTTGAGTTATAGTTGCACGCAGTAAACCAAAATTACGGTACAAATTTTGTACGATATTACCTAAAAGTTTAAATAAATAGAGCATATTTTTTTATAAAGATGAGATGAGATATAAGATGAATAGAATAGTTATTTTTGTATCTTATGTGCGAAATGCTACTTTGGTGATCAAGAACTGATTTTTTTAACGAGGCGCAGCCGGGTAAAAAAAAATATTCGAGATGACCAAAGTATTTCGCTCATGAGTTGCAAATAAATTTTATTCTACGAACGTCAAAAAATAAAGTTCTATAGTAATATGCTTAAACTGAAATGAAAAATGAGTTCAACTGGCTCAAAAGGCCTCTCCCTATCCTCTCTAGGTACCTTACCTACTCACGATGTTCCACGAACATTATAGGAATTTCCTTTCGTGCGATCCAAGAGATTAAAAACTATTGTTAAACATTCAGAAATAAGTGATTTCTTGAATGTTTGCTTGATTGAGGACCATGAAGTTGAAATATAAAAATCTCATATAGTTTACCTACAATGCGCGAAATATGTACTTCGTGAATCGTTTTACTTCGCGCACTGGTTCGTACATGGTGTCGTGGGAAACTGAAAAAAGTGTCACTTCGCAAATTGTTATCAATGCGCGAACCTTGTCATTTTTTAACGTTTGTAGAAAAGAGAGTCTTCACAACAACACCGCAAAATATTCTATTGATTGTTCTAATGGTTGTACTTTTTTCACTAGTAAAATGATACATTTTAATACCTTATCCAAATTGAATTTGTTCGGACTGAATACTGAACGTTGGCACTGCTGGCAACAATGTTGCCGTCTGATGGCAATGAAACAAATTAGAAATAGGAAATGATGACTTGTTGCTTGCAGTCGCAACGGTACAAACATAACTTTTGAATCAATTCTATAACTTTAGAGCACAGTTTCATTTCATTTACAAAAACAAGTCATTTTACACTGGCGCGAGTAGAAGTTAGTTTCTCTGGTAACAAAATAGGGGCAGAAGTCTCGTATTATTCCCTAGGGAGATACTATGAAATATTTTCTCCCTAGGAAAATACGAACTTTACATTTTCCGCATGGCTCTGCGCTTTTTTTTCAGAACACCCTTCTCTGAAGCGAGTACAAGCTGCATCATACAGTTTTCTAGATCTCACTGGTAGCAAGTTAAGAATCACTGCAGAAGCAGTATCAATAGTTTCTTGGGAATTTCCCTCGATTTCTTGTTCCATAACCGTTAACCATTTTCGAAGCTGTTTGCATAAATTTCAGTTTGATATTTGCTGTCACCATGGCTTGTCAACAAGATGCATGTTGTCAAAATACGAACTCCACAAACTATACTACTACTACTAATCATGATAAAACAATTTTTTTTTTTTAGAACACCACAGGACAGAATGCTATTTTTCCCTCGCTGCTTTATATTTCTCGGGCTTCGCCCTCGAGCTACAAATCGCACCTTGGAAAAAATCTTGCATTTCTGTCCCTTGATAAATCTGAAATAAGTTGTTTTTTAGGCCTCTGTGTAATATCATACTTTCAATATTGCACGAGCCGTGTCGCTAGAAAATTTATGATGATATTAGTCGATTGTTTTAGCCCTACACGTACTCAAGGGTGAAATAGCAAGGATTGGAAGTTTCAAATTTCCGAGATATTATATTATGGAAGTTAAAAACAGTTCAGCATCTTGATTTTCTCCGAAACCCAGAATTTTCTGTTTAAAATCTCAACATCCCGGCTATTTTCATCCTATACAGCACTTTACATTTATCGTGATTTCGAAAAACTACTGTGGTCAAAGAAACACCACTAGCATTAGGTACTTTATCCAATACTTTCGATTTTGATATTTCAACGAATTGGAACACATTTGAATCCAATACTTTAAATTTTGATATTCAACAGATTGAAACAAGTTTGGAGGTTAATATTAAAAGTGATGGATTTTTTGGATATTCCAGGAATATTTTGGACAATAAAAGAGCATTCAGTATATTAATTCATATTTGCACTGAAAATTATCATTGCGGAGATGATAATAATGACAAGTTAGTTTAATGTTTCATAATAATTACACATGATTACTCACTAGAACAAATGAAACAACAAATATTGTAGATTTTTCGATAATTACTTACTAAAATACATTTTTTCGATTATTAGGATAATATCATAATATACAAATCGATTTTTATGATGACCAACTGATTGTGAATAATTAATTACCAACTGGATACTGGATATACCACGAATTCGTAATTTTGCTGCTGTCCCAACGGGCACAGGTCTCGAGACGCCTTAACGCCCAATTTTTGTCATCATTACAAATAATTTCTGGGTAATTTTGTACACGAAATATAGTGCCTAGAATTTCCTTCAATACTAATTAAAATCAAATTATCAATCAACCCGACTGCCTAATCAACCACGCATCCAATACCAATTACATTTTATATTCGTAACCTTATTCCAAATGTCACTGGGTCAACGATAGGGTTCACCCTAAACCTTCGTGAAATTTGAGATATCGGCAACGTAGCGAACAGCCCGCAGCTGGTATTGATTGAAGGGTTGGCGGTGGCGCGCCTGCTTGACTCCACACGCGATCGCGCCGGAGCGTTGCCACATACCATGAAAATTCAGGATTTATCCGTCATTACGAAAGGGCAGAAAAGTTCCCAAAACCCCGAAATATATGCTTCGAGGAAGTAGTAAAATCGTTTGGATATCATAGATTAATGAGAAGCCATTTTTTTTCAGCCAAAAAACAGATTTTCGGACTCTGAATTGGAAAAAAAAGTCGAAATATGTATTGAATGAATCTATCGGTGGTCAAGCATGCTCTGTTTATAATCAAGTCGTTGATGAAAACAAATTTCATTAATCCTGAAATTTGATTCCTCAGTGGAATGAAAAAAAAAACATTGTATCTTCCTCTTCAACAAATTCTTGCCTAGACGTTTCATCTTCTGTCGTGTAGACTAGATCATTTGAGGACAGAGCATACTGACGTTATTTATATTCATGGACTCATTCAAGTTACGATTCAACTTTACTCGATATTTGAATTGACAACCACTTGACATAACATCACTATGTAGTGGATTGAATTCCACTTAGTTATTTTGACACGATCTGGATAATATTCCAAAAGCACGATGGAGGGAAGATGGTGTAATCACAGTTAGTGTTTTGTTTCAACCAAATCTTGAAATGATGAATTTGTCTCGCGTTAAGACGTCAAAGTGTCATAACAATAAAACATAACCACAAAATTCACAATCTTGACAACAATTTCCATGATTTCGATGGTCCTCTACAGGGAAGAACGCACTACTTCCGTTCACCGAATTAAAATCAGTGCTATCAAGAGTGCTGTACGTAAAGCGGTTTGGTTGAATAATAACATAGGGAAAAGCATAGCTGTTTCAACGCCATCTTCCCTACATCGTGTCCAAAAGATTCTATAGAGTAAGCTAATCGCTTATCTTTATCGTCGTCCCAGTTCTACATAGAACAACGAAACATAGTTGCCTTGCAGGATTACGTAGTTAGGCCTTTCTTATTATTATTGTAGTTTTTTGGGTACATTTTTGTATTTATTCAAGTCATAGGTCTCGTCTTGTGCATATCTCCCTTTTTTAATATTCTCTGTATCACGAATGGAGCACAAACTCCTGAATAATAAATTTTAATTGTCCTTTCCCATCCTAATAATATGTGTATGTATATTTTCATCGGAAGGAGAATGCAAATTCTCAACTTCAGAATTTTCAGATTCTTATCATGTCATTGTGTGTTCAATAGATATAATTCGATGTTCGTCTTCGTCGTGGCATATAGCCAGGAAAGTTGTCTGTTGAATATACCGATGAAGAGTTGATATATCCATCACAAAGAGAATGCGAATTCTCAATGTATTTCTTCAATTATATCCATTTCCTCATATTCATAATATATCTGAGAATATTCTGTTTCTGATGAAAAATGTTGAAATGCACCTAGAACCCACATTTTTCAACAAACAATTCAAAAGTCTTCATATTATGTGACATGCTTTTCTAGCGTTTCAAATCTTTTGGGTAAGAATAGAATAGGCAAGGATAGGGTCACATAAAAAACAATTAATCAAATTGTTGATGCCCTGTTTTGTACAGGATGATTCACCATAAATGTCCCCTCCTGTAGCTCAGTTAATTTTGAACCGATCTCAAAATTCGAAGAATCAATCGAAATGATGTTTGATCAATTATTTTGTCTGCTACATCAGATAATACAGGGTGATCGGAACAGACAATCCACAGGGTACTAGTTGATTTTTTTCAAATTGAACACCCTGTATTCTATCGCATTTTTAGATTCTCCCTGATTAAATAATGCATCACAGTTGGGGCGCTACCGAGAATGACTATAATAATAATTCAATAATTGGAACAGACACAGGGTGATCAGAATTCTAAATCTTGAACCACCCAATTGAATGTCAGTTGTAGAATAGATATAAAACAAAAGTTGAGATAGGGACATGTGAGTCGTTTTGACCAATAATCAATAGTTTAGACACAAAAGAATCCTAAAGTTTAACAATCTCGCTAGACCCCAAGTGTGATACTTTGATGATTTCGGCTGTTCAGGAAGAATATAAAAATGCGATGAAATACAGGGTGTTAAATTTGAAAAATTCAAATAGTACCCTGTATGTATAGATCGATTTTTAAAATTTTGAAATTGGTTCAAAAATGAGTGAGCAAGAGCCAAGGGGGGGGGGGGGGCGGCGGCCATTTATGGTGAATCACCGGGTACTATAGACGTTTAGGAATATTCATAAAAACACCAATAAATCTCGTAGGGAACAGAATAAAACTAGATTGAGCTGAAAAATTCTCAAAAATCGCGGGAAACAAGCTGACAACATCGCACAGACGTAACGACGGTACTTTGGCCGCCCCTCACCTGCTTTCTCGCTCTTTTGCTCCACCTGTCGACGTTGCCAGGTGGTCGGGGGGGTTTTTTATTATGCCTACTACTTTCCGTTCGTGGAAAAGGAAGAGAAGAAAGAGGAAGAGAACTAACTGGTTATTATTAGTGACACAATAGCCACACGATCACGCAACAAACTGAAAAAATATTTTTCTGGAAACGGCTGCTACGGACGAGCGGGCAATTGTTTCGACAGTAAGGGAGAATTGATATTGTTTGGAATTCAGGATGTGGCAAAGGAATACGATAATTACCTACGTAGGTACAATCTGTTGCTTCGACGTGTGTTATTCGTGTAACGATCGAATTTCTCGGGCGGGAACTGTTCATATTTTCATTTCGAATTCACAAGGTGGAAAACGGAAATATGTCAAACATCAACAGTATCTAAGAGGTCACCGAGATCATTATGGAAATATCATTGATTTTGCCAAAACTGTCTTCATAACCGATATACAGAGAAGTGCACAAAAAATGGCCAATGTTGTAACTTCTGAATCATTTGAGATTAGATTTCAAAAATTGGTAGGAGCAAATATACCAAACTGCTCATTCATTGACAGTACAATTATTGTTCTATCACTTCCGGTTTCATCAGAAACGACTCCAACTTGGTTTGCAATCCCGAAATACCGATACCGGAAATCCCGGGGTCCTAGTGATATTTTCATACCGAGAATCCCGGGAACTCCGGGATTAGTTTTGACCAATAAGACTTCGTTCTCGTCAAGTGAATCAGATTATTATTATTATTCGAAGTTCCTGAAGAAAAGGTATTATGAAGATACTCGTGAGTCATATAAAACGTTCCGTAATAGCTTCAGAGGCAATAATGGATGAACAAGAAGATGAGGAAGATAGAATTCCTCTTGCGAGTCTTGCGTCACCGAATGGATCACTGACTCAACCTCTACCTCGAACAAAAAAATGTTGAATGAAGCAATTGAAAAACGCAATGCACCCAATTCGATTGCGTGCTGGAACAATAAGATATCATCAAATTTAACAAAGGACATTACGCTTTACGAAAATGGTGACAACAGAGGTACATATCTTCATCTATCATATTATGATCTTTCAACAACTAGACCACCAACTAGTGTAGAATATGAAATAGTATTTTCCGCAGCTGGTACCATTTGCACAAAAATCAGTACTCGACTCGCAGATAATACACCCTTTACGAGTGGATTTTTGTACGCTCCTGGTTCAGTCAACACTGTAAGTAATAACTGTTCGGTCTTTTCTTCTCTATACTTTTTGTTGAATAGATCAAATTTTTTGTTCATATACGAGTATTTATGTAATCATTACGTATACCCCACTTTTTTCAAATTCTAATCCCGATACCGAAATCCCGGGATCCCGGGTTTGTATTAATTTGATCCCGGAATCCCGGGATTGAATTATTACTCCGGCATTGCAAAACCTAATACCGAGCATATATAAAAAGGACTTTGTGGCAAAAGTGGTTCTAGACATTGATATGTGGCAATATGAATTCAACTATAGGTTGTTGGTTCCCCAGGCTATAATTTTAGCAAGATCTTCATCGACAACGTAGACCTGCCTTCGTCGTGAGTTCTTAGTTCGTTAAATTACGAGTCATTGACAACCTGATAGATATTCTCATTACTCATTCATATGTTTCATTGGGAATAATTAGCTATGATTATAATATCCTGAAATTACGGTCTTTCGTCATCAATGAATGAACCGCATGCCTCTTATATTTCTCCTTAGGTCTTACAGAACTTTTCAATTGAAATTTTGTCCTGATTGCATCCTGAATATTATCAGATGCCATACTATTTGTTGTTTCTTTATTATTGTTCTCTCTATTATATGATATTGAACATATTTCTGTTTTCTCTTTTTCTCAGTGTATGTATAACCTGAACACATTAATAATTCATGTATTTGTTCGAACCAATTTTCTTGCGATTCCTTTTTAGATACAATAAATGTTATTGAATTGAATTCAGTTCTTAGTTTCCTGAGAAGAACTGGGAATTCTGGAAGAGGATGCAATATACTATTTCGTTTCATTATAATTTGAGGATTTGTCAGTTGTATGGTTGAGTACTTGAGTAGGTAGTGGAAAAAATATAGTTACGTCTGCTACTCCGAAAAACCTGTGAGGTCGTGGAGAAAGTTCGTGGGATTTTTCCGATAGAAACAGGTGTTCTTTTGTATGTACAGGGGACAAAATCACTCTCTAGTGGAAAAAATATAGTTACGTCTGCTACTCCGAAAAACCTGTGAGGTCGTGGAGAAAGTTCGTGGGATTTTTCCGAAAGAAACAGGTGTTCTTTTGTACAGGGGACAAAATCACTCTCGAAAAGGTAAATTGACCTTCGCCTCTTATACCGCTCATGAAATATTGTCAGAGTCCCGCCTTGTTCTGTGACAACGTATATATGTATCAGCCCAAACAACCCTCGTTCCCTACATTACGTGACATCCCACGGGAAGTCGTAGCCGGGAACAAACGAAATATACCTTTTCCCCTGGAATATATCCCTGGCAGTTTCACTTTCGATTCCCGACGAATTAACGTCACCCGTCACCTGTCATCAGACGTGTACCGTGCGTACATCTACCCATCTTGACAATCGGAATTCTTTTTTTTTCTCTTTAGGATTTATGATTCATTTGTTCTGATGTGAAGCATAGAGAATTTTTATATTTCGTGAGATCAAAATAAAATTTTCCATTTCATGTTGTCACTTTATTGGACAGTCCATAATATAATGAAATATTAGTCCAAGAGTCGACTGCAAATTTTGGCCGTCATCTGATAACGAAATGACAATATGTCCTAAAGGCATGTAAAACCATTGTAGTTTATCGAACGGCACCTGTACCAATCACTACCCTGAGTAAAATTATTGAAACATTGCACTTTTCTGTGCGGAAATTTGTACTCGATTTCGCGATTTGAAAAGGAGAAAAGGATTATGCCATCCAATACCAATTGAGTGGTAAGATTTCGAAAACCTTTCTGTGCCACCCCTCAGTCTGAGCGAAATCCACGGCAAAGCGATTCATTTGCTGCTATTATTCCGGACCTACTTTCGTCATGTGATAACCAGTTGAAACAAGAAGCAAATCAAGGGGGATAATGTCGCCTTTGCGAACATCCAAACGTGCCGCGATACAAACTGATCCTTCCCAGAATATTTTGTCCCCCTCAAAGATATTATCTGATGGACCAGTGTAAAACTCAACATGTGTATTAGAATACTTGTAGTGTGAGGACCAAATGGGTTTCACACTGGTCCATCGGATATTATCTTTCGACGAGAGCGAAATATTCATGGAAATATTGACGCTCTGCCACTAACTTAGATCAGTTTGAATAGCGGCATGATTTGATATTCCCAGAAGGGAAATGTTTCCCTTTAATTTGCTTTTTATTTCAACTCGTTATCACGTGGCGGAAGTATGTCCGGAATAATAGCAGTTGTTGAGATCTACCATTCAATTGGTATCGGATGGTATAATTCTTATTTCCTCACAGGCAAGTACATTTTTTTATTCATTGGTTCAGGATAGTGATTGCACAGGTGCCGTTCGATACTACAATATTTTCACTTTTCTTTGGGACATATATCATTTCGTTATCAGATCACGGTCGAAATCCGCAGACGGCTCTACTATAAGAAGTATAGAGCTTTATTTAAATACATTATATGTTTATACAACATTATATTGGTAGCAAGTCAAAATTGGAGTTCTCCTCGTTGCTACACAACGAATGATATAATTTTCAGAACATTTTCATCTTCGACGTCAAAAACCCCAAGATCTACTTATTCAGAAGACTCTGAAGTGAAATGACACACTGTAGCACAAATTCCTGGGGACAGTGTGACTATGGCGCTTTTCATACTAACATTTCATTAATTGATTTCGATATACATTCGGTATGCTCCACAGCTACAAGCTCTAACCTACATATTATAACCTACATGAAATATGAAAATTCGCACAAATGACTACCTCGACCTTCCCAGAACTTCCCTGACCTTTCTCAAACTTCCCTGAACTTCCTCGAACTTCCCGAATTTCCTCGAACTTCCCAAGGCATTTGAGTAAATTCTTCGAAAATTTACATCTTCTGTCACCAGATACGTTGCTCTAGCTTTGTTATTCTCGAGTAATGCCAGTGTATATCAGTATGTTATGCAACGAACATGTAATGATGTCTCTTAATATACGAGCACGAGGTAAGTTATGATACGAGCCGAAGGCGAGTGACGTAAACCGTGTGATATTTTTTTGCGAGTTATTTGATGTTATTCGAATAGGCTAGTGGAGTTTAACTACATCTAACTCTCCGAAACTTCCCGAACTTCCTCAGACTTCCTCGAAATGCTCGAACTTTCCAGGGTAAAAAACTCATACACTGATTCTCATGAGGTAAAACTTCCAAAACTTTCTCAAAGTTCCTCGAACTTCCTCCCTCGATCTTCCTTGAATTTCTTCCCAAATTCTTGGAATTTCCTCAAGTATATACACTCAACTTCCCACGTGTTTACCTCCTCGATTATCACCCAAAGTATTCAATGAACTCCTAGCGAGCAACAAATGTCTCAATAATTTTCAAGCGGCTACTAGATCGTCAACAGTTTTTCTTCTTCGACTTGAGTTAAGTGGAAGACCAAACGGTCTAGATATCTTGATTCCAGAATGAATAATTGAGCTTGACTCATACATCATAAATATTTGTAATGTTTTCATTCATTTTCCAAAATGATAAAGCCATACTTCAATAAAAAATATGTTAGATACATTATCATTGATGTCTGTGAAACGAAGAATGCATTACGATTTGTTGGTCTTTGTGTTCAACATGAAAAACAGTATGTTACCAACCTACCTCAGTGACGAATTAAGTTATATAGAAAATGTACACACTCATGAGACTAGAGCTCGAACTGCAAATGATTTTTTTTATTCGAATGGATAACATGCACTGTGACACAGTATTTAAAAACGGTTTTGATACTCTTCAATAGCCTACACCTGAGACAAAAAAACCTCATGACTTTGACCCTTTTCCAACAAAAAATGCAGAGACTATGTATTCAAACAGTTTTAATAGTATGAAATTATATTTTATGAAAGCAGCTTTTAATATGTTGTATCTAGTAGATTTTTAATATTGTACCTATAGTAACTTTTAATATGTTGTACCTATTATAGTACATGTTTTTGTCTTTTGAAGGACTTTTGTTATTTGTGATACTTGTGTTGTTTTTTTTGCTTATTCTGTATTTTTCTGTAAAGAGCACTTTGTATGCTAATAAAGAGTCATATATATATATTATCATCATTACATCTGTAGATAAAATGGTAACAATACTTAACTGTTATAGAATAATTCCAACAGTATTTTATTCATACAAGAATCATTCATAATCAATATATTGATACTATCTTGTAGTCATCACTACCCAACATCACGTCAATCCGATATAATATTTTGAGGGTTATTATAAACTTGTACACCTATAAAAATCAATCCCAATTGAAATTTACAAATAGAAATAGATACATCTCAGTGATATCAGGGAATCGAAAACTGACCGACACCTGACCGACATTGAAATACGTTATTGACTGAACCAAAGCCGCTTCTTTTGACGACCTCACGGAGATTGCCCATCTAATTTCTAATGGTTTTTCTATATATATATATTTCCACCGAAACATCTACACATCCGGAAAATCCGATGAGATTTCCATCGATCGCGCGACGTCAACCCACGGAACGAGAGACAGATCGTCCTACGACGTTTCGGGGTCAACAAGCCCTCTTCCGCCCCCCCTGAGCGGTGCCACGACGCGTGCCCCCACGACTTACCTCACCGGTGAAAACAGAAGAGAGAGATAGAGAGATACAGGGTGACATTTCAGAAACGAGCAGCACTCGATATTTCTTCAACTTTGGAAGAAGTCCATGGTAACTCAAAGTGATCAGAGATCGATCACATAGAGGTACATGTTTCGGACTTATACAGGGTGTTTCTAAAGTACGTGTAGAAGATTCAGGAGCATGTTGCTGACGTCGAAATAAGAAGAAAAGTTCGTATAAATATATGTCCGAAAGTTATTCAAAGTTGAATTCTTATTTTTGTTTTTTGTTGATAAATTTCAAAATAATTGTGATATTTGAATGAAGTTTGGTATCTAGGGGTATTTTTCAATGACAATATCGAACTGTATGTTAGTTTGACTCTTTCATGGGGGTGGCGCCACCTATATATCTTTTGGGTCTTTTGAAAAGTCGTAACTTTTTTATGCGTACCTGTATCACGTTTTATAGTAGAAAAATAGATTTCTAGAACACTTTTGTGTACAAAATATATTTTTGGTAGAGGTCGCTACGAGCAACTGTTTTCGAGTTATTGGGATTTGAAATAATCAATGCAAGTAATGTGGAATGAGAAGAAGTTCGAATCCAACATTGATTTATCAAGTGAGGGGAATTATTTTTATTTAATTTCATTTCAAAATAGGGATCGGGTGTTATTACAATTCAATACTAATAATAATAACAGTAAATGAGACCAAATTAATAATTGAACAGTGACCCCACCAAAATAATAGATTGGATTTAATTTAATTCAAACCAACATAAAATTTAATACTGTCATTGTAAAATACTCCTAGATACCATACTCTATTCGAATATCACCATTATTATGGAATTTATTGACAAAACACAAAAATAAGAATTCAACTTTGACACTCAAGCTAAGCTAAGTCCCCCTTAGCTCGCAATTAGCCCCCCACCCAAATAAATCAATAAATCACGAACTAACGATATCTACATGTCTACCCTAGTTCTTTATTCCCCTTTAATTTGTATATCATTCCTAAATTTTATTTCAATTTTTATACTAGTTGCCTGATAATGCTTCTGAAAAAATAACGAACGCAGCTATTGTGAATTTGATCAGCCTGACGGGCCAAGTAGTGGGTTGAAGTTTTGGCTGAAATGACAGTTCTGAAAAATAGTTTATCAAACGAAGGTCAGGAAGCACAATATGACACTCTCAAAAATGAAAGGTTAGAAGTATTTCCATCATTATATGTGCTTTTTCAAGTAGCAATAACATTGCCAGTATCTTCTGCAACGTGTGAAAGGTCATTCTCCATAATGACCATAATGAGGTTAATTTCGAATTGGTCACGAATTTCAATGGGCCAATTATTTATAGAAAAAGACATATATATTGATCTTAATACTGTAGTGGATAGATATGTGATATGCGGCAAAAGGAAAATAAATTTGTCACGTTAGTTAAGTTAGTTTTAATAATTGATCATTTCATTTTTAGTTTGATGATTATTTTGAGCTATCTTTTGTTTATCAAAATAATTATTCTGTGTTAGTTCCTTGTGATATTTCAGACTCACTAAATCATTTCCTCTGATAACCAGGGGCAGTAGCCCCCCGAAATGTACGAGCTAGTTGCGCCCCTGCAACTGCACTTTCATTTTAATAAAAAAAAATCTAAAATAGATGTAACTCTTCTATAAGAGTTCCGAAAATAACAAATTAAGTGGAGGTCTATTTAAAAATTTAGGGGTAGATGCCCTGGCTTCGCTACAGGGTTGAATATAATACAACATCAAACACCACGAAAGTTGTCCCCCTCGATATATAAATTGCCATGTTTCGCCAAATTTTCATAGTGTCACCAGTTGAAGAAATATCAAGTGCTGCTCGTTTTCAAATTGCCACCCTGTATGGAGAGGGTGAGGCGTCATCGGGAAAATAAATTTGGTTTCGCGATATCGGCTCTTTTTCATAATTCGACTCAGAGTGGGTTTCGACACGCCATTTTTATGCTAGAGCCATTTACGGGAACAGAACGACGACGTGGGGTCCTCAGATATCGATCATGATTGTTAATAATTGGAAATTGGATGGATGTATGAGGATCGCTGAACTTTTTCGTTTTCTACATGGTGTATGTCAAAGGTCTTCACAAAAAAACTACATACTTGTAAGGCAGCACCAAAAGCTCTTGAATCCAGCCGATGTAATTATTGAAGGACAATCTAGACCTAACTACTTTGACTTTTTCCTCGTTTCCCAACAAACATGATGAGTTGTGGATCAACATTTCTTAGAATGAAAATGCAAAAATGCACTAATATTGAGAGAGTATATTCTAGAATGTAAGCTACTATTTGGATGAGGTACGTAACTCCATTATTTCAAACAAAGAGGGACAAACTCAAAGTCATTACCACAAGTACTTTTCTATGTACTTTATTATGAGTATTATTATTCATTATTAAAGACGAATACGGTTGCGAGTTTTTTTTTTCTGAATGCTGCATTGTACTTGAATGATTCAGGAACGCTCGACTACCCACAGACCGGTTTCGAGCTTTCGCTCTCATCAGTGCAGGGGTGTCCCCAGATGGCATTTAAGACCGCCATCTGGTGCGAACCTGACCCAACGTAAACACCTCTAAGCATCATGTGATACCCACGAGGCGTTAGACCACTGCGAAATGGACACAATGGACACAACGCCGTCTAGGGTAGAAGGAAAGAAACACACAAAGACTGAAATTCCCATTTCGGATTTCTTATCATTCAAAATACGATTGACGATTGAAATTGACAAAGCCCATGGCTATGGGCGAAACCTGAATCATAAACATAAAAAAAAGCCCATTGAAAAAAGCAATACAGCAATATTTAGAAAAACATCTCGGACAAGAATTTCCTAGAGGGCATTTTTTTATTACATTTAAAAATGCAGGGTAGACCGTCTTCGAGTACAAATTAAATCAGCAGATTTTTCCAACAGGACAATAATTAGATAGTAACCAACTACATATTGGTCTCGTGAAATTGTACCACTGTTCGCAAACGAAACTTCTCATGAAAAAAAGACAAAAATATACTCACGTCTCTGATTTCCTTGATTTTCTGTCCACCCTTTCCAATAACGCATCCAGCTTGGCTTTGATGAATCATCATACGCAAATCCAATTCATTTCCGTTGATGCTAGCGCCGTTCTGCAAACAGAAAGAGAATTGCAAGCTGGTCGACAGAAGAATAATCACGAATGGATGAACCAAACACAAAAAGTATAACGAAGTCACCATTACGGAAATAATATTTGTTTGGAACGCGAAATTCACATGATCTATAAAAAATGTGATTTATAAATTGAGTTATTATGAAATTTTCCCAGGACAGTTTGCACAACATTTTGGAACGTTTCTAATTCTCTCACTTGTTGGAGTTTAACTAATCCAAACATTGAAATAATAATGATTAATCACCGGAATATTTTGAGCAAACATATCGAAACTCGCAAAGACATTTATGAATCCAAATTCAGAAAGCATAGGGAATATTTTGAGGACTTGGAAAATCAGCATATTTTTGACAACCTCGTCTCGCAAACTCTAATATCGTTGGCATCACTATACTATTCATCACCAAGTCGATTTCGCAGATTTTTTCGCGTTTACAAAATTAACAGTAAGGAACTATCAGAAGCATGCGCAGTGACAAAAATTTTTTTGTGTTTTCTTAAAACTGTCCACAGATCACCTTTTTTCGTTCAATACGAACTAGTTTCGAATCAGTCCAAAGCAGTACTGGGCAAGAGCTGCTCATGACTATCGTAAATAATTTTGGATGCGCATGCGTTTATGCAACAGATTTTCAATCTCTAGGCATTCTTATATTGAGGGATACACTTTTAAACAAGATGAAGAATGGAATTATTGGAAAAAATACATCAAGATTATAAACAATAGGCATATGAGCTTCAGCTCACCGTCCTATCTTCAAGTTCAGATGATAATAAACGTTTTTGAACATGTTATATGCTGAAAATCCTCAAGACCAATCTGCAGAATGGTGATTTTGAATGAATCTGTACTCAGATTGAGAAATCAAGGATCATTTTTGGTATATGTTTCAGTGTTTGAATAGTTTAGTGGAGAAGGTTTATGTTCGGGTCTTGAATTTTGGGATTACCTCATGATAACATCAACGTAACCCTAACTCTCGATTCACGTGAGTCAAGACACAACATATTTTCGAGAAAGAAGTTGAACGTAGTTTTCGTTTATCTGGTTTCGAAAATATCCCAGACTTGTTTCGGGTTGAATTTGATGCGCACCTGATTCTGCGCAGTCAAAGGACCGTTTCAACAATTTGGAACAAGTACATAATGGATGTGTTCTCGTTCCAAATTGTTGAAACGGTATTTAGACTGCGCAGATTCAGGTGCGCATCAAATGAAATCCAAAACATGGCTGGGATAGTTTTGAAACCAGATAAACGAAAACGCGTTTTCCCGTTATTCTCATATTCTTCCTCGATAAAATGCGGTGTCTTGACTCACGTGAACCGAGGGCATATAAAAGTTAGGGTTATATGTTGACGTTATCATGAAATAATCCTAAAATTCAGGCCTGAACATAAACCTTCCCCACTAAAACATTTCTACGCTTATACATTATACCAAAAATGATCCATGAAATCTTAATCTGAGTACAGTTTCGTTGAAAACCACCATTTTCCAGATTGGTCTTGTGAATTTCCAGCAGATAACTTGTTCAAAACGGTTTGTTATCATCTGTTCTTGAAGATTCATTCTTGATCGTTTTTTGTTTCAATAATCCATCATCTTCTTCAAAACTCTATATCTCTCATCATAAGAACGCTTAGAGGTTAAAAATCTGTTGCATAAACGCATGAACATCCAAAATTATTCACGGCAGTCATGGGCTGTTCTTGCCCAGAGGCTCGTACTGCTTTGGACCAATTCGAAACTATCCCAAACTAGTTCGTATAAAACGAAAACACGTGATCTGTGGAATACGAAACAATCCTGGTTTCGGACTGTTTATTTTGTGAACGCGAACAAACCTATATTCATACCGTTTCCAACAAGTTCAAAGTTTCTTCCCAGAGAACCTATTGTCGTTGTCGTCAAGACGACCTATAGTATAAGTATAGTAGGAACCTGCGTCTTCTCATCTCCTGCCGAGTTAATCGAGCTATGAAAATTGGAAAACACAAATTGGCACACGCCGTTAGAGGTGGGAAGGGGGCCGATCGTCATCTTTTCGAGGAAACCTAACTGGATTGATGGAGGTTGCCATGGTGATTCATTTTCCAGGAATACGCAATTACCTTTGTGTCGAGTTACTGAATAAGAGTAAATAAGATATATAGACAGGATGTATACGAGCGAAAAACTCACGGAGTATTTCTATTTCACCAAACCGATGTAACAAGCTTTCAATAATTTTTTTTTCTGTAGTTCATAAAATTACATACCAATAACACAATTTTTATGCATACCGGGTGTAGCAATGATAGCGTGCTACTCGTATAATAGTGTAACAGTTTCACTACAAGTTACAACTGAAATGACACTTTAGCCTTATCTTTCACTTCTTATTTCTGTTATGGATTCACTTTATTCTCAACCAATTACTCTAGAAATACCATTTTAAAGGGTAGAATGTTGGAAAATTGATATCCAAATTTAACAACAAGAAAAAAAGCTTTTCGCTGGTCACAAATTGAACGGAAGGGTCAGTAGCAAGTATTTCCGCCTCGAGTACGAATAACTTCATTATCGAAGACGATCCATGCTTGGAATAAGAGACCTTATGTCATTTTGGTCCAGATCTACCCAAATTTAAATTAGTCTTTGTCGAACGTCTAGTTAAGTTCCTTTTGTAATATATATCCCCAAGAATGTCCCAGAGATACTAAATGGGATTAAAATCCGGGCTCAGAGCTGGCCATGCTGTGGTATGGATACAGATTTCCTCTAGATAATTTCTCACAACTCGGCGAAGTGAGTCCTGGCATGATATTGCATCATCAACAATCCCTACACATTTTATGTGTCTCTAAAATCTTCAATATGTACCTTTCAGCTGTAAGGCTTCCATTTATGATAACGAGTTCCGTGCGATCAGTCAGAGAAATGCCTCCCCAGACCATATCCTGCTAGTTTCGTGGTTATAATACTAATTGAAGTCAATAAAAATGATGTTATGCTATAAAAATTGGACTAATATTAAAATATGATGGAGTAAATCCAAAAAAATGTTGAAAGAATACGACTAAAGTGTAATTCAAATTCTAACTTGATAAATGTAACTGTAACCCTCTACAGTTTACTAAATTTCAGGAAATAACAGGATATGATTGCCACACTCGGTATTCATGAAAAAGAGGTTTTTATGTGAATACAGTTCATACAGCAATATTCAGAAGGCGATAACCTGTCATTCAAAACAAATAGTATTTAACGAAAATAAAACTGAAACTTTTGGATATACTCTTTGATGGTGCGTTAATAATTGTTGGGTTAATGTGTTTTGAATAAAATTGTATGTGAATCATGCTCTTAGCTGAAGAGAGTTGATATTCATTCAGTGCAAAAAAATCCAGCCTTCGCATGGTAGGTAATCATATTGATACTTCACTCAGTCCTGCCTAGTAATGTTTAGGATCACGTGAAACATTCTTTCAGCTTCTCCGTCCCGACACTCACTTCATGTTTTCAGTAGATAAGCTAGGAGAGTTCTGGGCCAAAATCCCAAGCATTTCACCTATTTCCAGTGCGGGTGAATTTCGTGTGATGCCATTCATTCAGTGCAAACAAATTTAGCATTCGCATGATGGTAGGTAATAATATTGATAATTCACTCAGTCGTGCCTTGTGATGTTTGGGATCACGTGAAACATTCTTTCTGCTCCTCCGTCCCGACACTCACTTCATGTTTTCAGTAGATAAGCTATGAGAGTTCTGGGCCAAAATCCCAAGCATGTTCATCTATTTCGAGTGCGGCTGAATTTCGTATGATGCCATGCCATAGTCTATCACACTTTTATCCCAGAATCATTTTCACGAGTACTCTGAAAATGTTTGTTTCCAATTCTACCGGAACCCTGCAGGACATACGTCGGAACAAATAAACGCGAATTTCCCGTTCTCATATATTTTGTTTGATCGAAGAATTCGATTGCGTCAGGGGAAAGCTCTCGAGACACATTTTAATTTCCGTATAACACGTTCCGACAATTTGAAAGCGGACGCACCACAGACTGCCATCCTGCAATCGTCTGTTTCAGAATAAACCTTCGAGCACGATCCATCTTCAATGTATCTTTATCGACTTTGTCTACAGTTTGTATTCGAATTACGATTGCGTGTTATCCTAATACAATTTTCATCAACAGTATCATCACTAAAAGAGTGTGCCAAGATCACATCAACCAATTGCTACAGAATACAGGCTGATATCGAATGATACCCAACAATTTGAAAATTGACTTTGTTCCATCGTCTCTCGGCAACCTTGCATTTCAGTTATTTTCGAAATCCATGAACTCAATTAATTTTTGGTAAGTACAGACATAGATCTTCATGGGACGCATTTTTCTTAATACTCAGCCCCAGTGACAGCCTTATAGACCAGGAGATGGTGAAAGGTGACTTTCTCCCATTCAACACTGTATGATTTGTAAAAGCCTCATAATTAACCGCAAAATATGAATAGACGGGTTCCTGGCCGCAGGAAGAGCACTTTTCTTCTTGTTATGAAAATTTTCGTGTTTTCCGTAATATTATACAGGGTGTTTCCTAATTGAATGTCAATATTGTAGGAGGCGATTCTTGGACCCATTTTAAGAAAAAAATTTGATATGAGCATATGACCTAAACGTCATAACTATTGAGATAGAGGGTGGTAGAGTTATCAAAAAACAACTCTAGATATTCTGATGAAATTTGACAGACATGTACTATGTATCAAGAGTCATCAGTTAGTGTACCACTTTTTTGCCACCAGTGGCGTTCGTATGGAATTTCACATACATTATGGCAGACATTGATAGTACGCTACTGATTGATCATTCCAGACATTCTCGATCATTTCTAAGAAAATTTCATCTCTACAATTTTTTCAATCTGATGCACGGTTTTCGCCCAAAAAAATGAAAACCTTTTCACTGCATGATCATAACAATTTCGTTAACAATATCACAATGCAGATAAATGTATTTCATTTTTTAGGTGAAAACCGTGATTCGGACTGAAACAATTCAAGAGATCGAAAGTGGTATTACATATATTAATAATCATTTTTGAGAACTTTACCACCCTTTATCTCAAAAGTTAAGACGTTTAGGTCATACGTTCATATGACATTTTCTTTCTGGAATTTGTAAAAGAATGGGCTTCTCAAATGTTGACGTTCAATTAGGAAACATCCTGTATACTGCCTGTGCCCTTGTAATATACGGAAGTTCAAACAAACTGAAGCGCTAATAATTGATGGCATGCAATCCGCAGCGGCCGAAAGGGCTCTACCTGCTAAACTTGCTTTATTTCTATGACTCTCTCTGTTTACATCATGCCATGAACAGAGACAACTATAGTAACAAAATCAACTTTAGCAAGTTTAGCAATACAAACGAACAGATCCTATATTGCGATTTTCAACTGTCTATTGCCATACTTTCATGACCCTCTCGCTCCCTTGCGAATCGCGATTCAGCAAATTTCATTGGTCAGAGGCTGCTTTCCGTTGAATGTTGCCAATTCGCGAATTTGTATTATATTCTGAATACTTTCAAGTGAAAGCAGTGCTGCCAAATTCTCAAATTCAACTTGATAACAGGAGATTAAACCGATAAAACGAACGTAAGTTAGCTATTTCGGTGTAATATTTTATGCAAGTATATAGAACTATTCGATGTATGGAAAGTCTTGAGGAGGCTCAACCTCCGTTGCCTCCTCTGAGGAGCCGCCACTGCTGTTAGGAAGTGAACATTGTAATGTGAAGTAGAGTGAAGTAGAGTGAAGTAGAGTAAAGTGGAATAGGGTGAAGTGAAGTGTGAAGTGAATAATTAGTTATATATTTTCATTATCTGCTAGGGAAACTTACAAAGGTTAGGTTCATAAATAAAATGGCGATTCAACTTATTTGAGAGACAAAAAGTAATCATATCAGTTTCACAAAAAATCCTAGTGACTTTGGTCCTGATCAACTGAATCAATCCGAACGGTGATTTGATAGTCCTAGAGGAAAAAATGCACCATTCCCTTCTTAAAACTAATCCTTGACTCACCTCTTCCAAATTTGGCACGACATCGCTGATGATATTGCAGACAGAATCCATGTCGGAAGACAACGTTAATAGCCTGTAAACAAAAAAAGTTAGCTCGAGAATAAGGTGAACAGGTCGAAGGTCATCGATAAAAATCGCCAATTTCTGATTCAAATGGTCAAGTAACCGAATCCACAATGATGAAGATATAACAGCTGAAGCAGGAAATAATCACCAACGATAAATAAAGTATTGACAAAACAGAATAATGAAAGTTCAACATGAAAAAAGTATTAATATTACTCAATTTTCATTTTTTTTATTTTTAAATTATCTCCAAGCTTTGTCTCCGAGTATAAAAGAAAGTATTTAGGCTGAAGCCCTGAACTGTGGTTGTTGTGAATAAATGAGCCCAGCCTTGAGAGCAATGAGAGTCAAAATTCATCTCGACAAACTCTTCCAAACTCCACCGTGTCATATCCTTATCATCGTACTTCATCGCACCGACCATTTAAACCGGAAAAAAGGTCGACTTCATTTTTTAGGGACGGATAGCCTCGATAGCGACGGGAGACAAGGGGGTGAGGGTGAATACCGGAGGAAGAACCGGATTTTAGTCGGAAAAGTTCTGGGCTATTTGGCTGCTGGGGGGTTTTGTATGGAAGAGTAGACAGCCAATTGCGGTGACATTGCAGTCTGGGGGGAAATAGGGGTGTGGGGGGTTGGGGGGGAAGGGGAAAACTCTTTCTGAACCTACATTTTATTATATGAGAGCAACATCGAACGACTTCGTAACAGAGTTGTTAGCCAAATTTCACGGACCATAACCCATCTGTGTGAAACAACTTTCGTGATAAATTCTCATTTTCGGATTTAGGGCTCACGCATAAGTTTCGCTTAATGTCGAGACATAGGCAGAAATTATTGCTGGAATAATTTCAGAGGTTCTGTGCAGAGGTGGATTCTCTTGACATAGACGCACGATATTTTGAATGAATCAGTAGGGGTATTACTGAATTTTTCATTTACCAGTGTGTTTTAACCAAAGAAATGTTTCTCATATATATATTATATACCAGTACCAGTTTCGATTTCATATACGGGGAATGTCAATATCCTAAATATACGGGAAACTATGAGGCAATACCCCTATTTATTGAAAACACGAATTTGACACTGCATTGCTCTAATGATTTCAGAGGAGCGGATGGGTTTTTATCGAAATGTAGCATAGATTAACGACTCCCCTATAGTCAATCATTGAAAATTCAAGAGTCTGGTGTTTAATGCCAAAAAGCTGATTAGGGTGTTAATTAATTGAGTGGCGATAATACAAGGTGTGAATATTTGGGTGATTCCAAAGAGAAAAGTTCAAATCAACTTAAATATGTCCTAAACCTCTTAGATTTTGAGCTGAAGGGTGATAAAATCAGAAGCAAACAGTTTTTCAATCAAAACATTCAATATGAGGCCTCCAAAAAAATTGGGATTACAAGAAGAATTTATGTTTTTGAAAAAATCAGAGACGTACCATTTTCTATGTCAAAAAATGTTCCATAATGATGAAAACGTGTTTATACAAAATTTCATAACAATATCCATAAAAATTATGTAAAAAAACTCAATTTTGTCATCAAATTTTGACAACCTTCAGCTCAAAAGCTAAGAGCTTCAAGACATAATATGTTGATATGAACTTTTCTTAATAAAATCACCCGAGGATTCACACCTTGTATTATCGGCACTCAATTAATCAACAGCCTGTATAAACAGCTATCTATAACAAGTAATTGTTTCATTAAGTATTCAGGAGCAGTTAACAGTTCTGATAGGCCCTATTTACAGGTCCCATCTGTAACACAAAATTGAAATCTAGTACCTTTCACGTCAGGACGTCACAATCTATATCAATTCGGAATGTTCCTATCAAATAATCAAGTGAGCACTCAAATTAGACTATGATGTGGATCGTCTTCTCCAAATTCTCACCGAATTCACGAAAGAGATGTTCAGGCTAATTGAACAGGTTTCAGACGTATCATTAGTCCAAGCGCAAACATATACTACGCTATACACACACCTGGCGAAATTGAATTGAAAAGCTCCGATCACCATTCAAGATGGATGATTCGAGGTGAATTACCCCTAGGTGAGAATAATTGGAGTCCTGAAAGTCCCTATCCCGTTACCTGGGAGGTCATCGAACCACACAGCATTATACAGTGTGTCCAGTTTTCTATGCTTTGGCGCGATATCTCAGTTATCTTTGAAGATAGTGTTGCTGTTTGCACAATACTTTCTAACTTTTTAGTGAAACGAATAATGCCACAAGCAGTATTTTCAGTCCTTATCAATTTGGCCCACCCTTTTAAGGTTACTCCAAAGAATTGCGAGACTATTGCGAGACTTTCAACGAAGTTATAAAAATCTCAATCTGATTGTTGAGGGGGAAACTATAATCTAGATTCCTGTCGAATATTTTCCATGGAAATATCTGTAGAAAAATAAATGGTATATAATTTTCGGACGGTGTTGCGAACGTGTCAAGGAACCTGATGAGCATCACCAACCTGGTGAATAGCTCGTCTCTGTATAAGATCAGTGCCTTGAACTAACTTTTTGCACAATGTTGAAGTATTGTCGTTCTAAAAGGAAACCTAGTAGGCAAGGTATAATATTGTTTGTTCACTAACCCTAAATATGGATATTTCTTCTTTATAATTGTAACTAACCAGAGATAGGGAACTACTCCAATTAACTTTTGTAAAGACAACAAAATTATTGTGGAAAGCAGAATCTCCATGACCAAAAACCAAATTGAGTTTTACCTTCCTGCTTCTCTAAATACATTCTCATTTCAGATTTGGAGTTTGCTAGTTTCAATCATCCTTCTGACACATTTTTTCCAATGCCACATCCATATAATATTTCCCTATTATGATTTCTTCCAGTGGATCACTTATATGTGTAACATCGATTGGAGAAGACCACTGAGGGATGAAATCCTTCCAAACCTCTTTCAATCGATGAATTATGATTTACATTTAATGTACAATCAATATTATGAGTTAAAGTTGAATGGAATCGAATCTATAGCGTTTTGAAATCAGCATATTTCATGCGATAGTTCAAAAAGCCAGATATAAAGCTGGAGCTGTGACGTATTAGTCCGAGTCCCGAACTGTAAGTTGGGATTTCGTTTGTGTCAGTTTGTACTGAATCTTGGTAGCAAAATGTAATAGAATGTAATAGATTTGAAACAATGCGCGGCAAATTTGAATTTCCCTATTATAATTTTACAAGAGGAGATTCTTTGGTTACAATGTACCTTAGAATTTTGGACTGTCCAGGAAAAATGAAGAAAAAATAAAAAACAACACACTCAATTCCACAATGAATAAAAACTGAGAATAAAATAGGAACTGAAAAAGCTAAATGAATTAACTCAGTCTCACAAAACGTTTAGCTTCTATATGACAAGATGAATATTCTATTTTCAACTAATAACATTGTATTTCTAGTAAGAATAACTTTTTGGGATTTTACATTTCATGTAAGGACAAAATATAGATACATGAATAATAGCCGAGCGAAAAATGTGAATAATGAAAATCTCAAATCATCATGATCTCCAAAAACAAAATAAGTTTCAGAACATAACATATATTTTACTTTCATTATTTCAGATTTTTTGGGATTTTCTCTCCTCGTTTCTATAAGATGAAAATAACCTACAGACAATATTTATGTTTTACTCGTTCATTTTTTCATGAGTCGTCACCAAATGAATTCGGTATTATCAGATTATTAGACGAGTTATTATGTCTTGGTTTTTAGGTTCGGAATTGTAAAAATCCTTCGTAAGAAATTGACAAAACTATTATAAGAATAAAAAAACTCAGTTACAGAACACAAAACACAAGTTTGAAAAAATTACCCCACTAACGTTGCCCTCAAACTTGAATTACTACCTCCAGTCAAAGTGTAATAGATATTGGCTGTTTTCGTCAATGTAGTAATACCGTAATAACTGAGACGCGATTGTAATAGATATATTACAATTGTAACAACAATCCCAACCCTGACTGTAACTTTCTGATATTTTGCGATTCTGCAGAGTTGCAGAGTGATTGGTCTGGTCAAGGACTATTTGATTCATCACATAATCTGACCAATCACCAGCCAGAGACAACGTGAGCTTGTCGCGAAAACATTAACTGTCTTTCAATTCTGATTGGTCTTTCAGCGTTGATTTTTTCAACGATGTAACCATGGAAAGCGAAGCAAAGTCCGTCAGTTTGGCATAAAATAATTATCGCTGTACTTGTCAGAATGAATCACTCATGCGTTTTGGGACTAATACGTCACACCACTCACACCAATGAATTGATACAATTTCAAATGGCGCAGAAAGTGTGTGTTTTAATTATTTTTTTCTCATTGTCCTAGTATGGATGGAAAAATTCAAAATATTTTAGTTCGAAATAAAGATCGATTTTTGCAAAATTGTTTTCCAATCAACAGGCAATCTAACACCTCGCTGGCTAATGTCGATTGATAAGTTTTAGTTTATGTGGAGGAAATATAGCTGGCAACAATGCATCACAGTGTGAATTTCGCAAGGAATGGAAAGGACAAGATAAACACACTCTGATGAGAAATGATGCAAGCAGTTCGGCATAGTTTATCTCCAAGTTCCCGAAAGATACATTGTTGACATTCATAACAATTTGCGAATTGCGAACATTCTGCTCGGGGTTCACTGCCGCTACGATCATAATATTTCATTTGAATGAAGATATAATGATAGGATTTTTCATCATCGGAATGATTATTTTTAGGTTTTCCAGAATACCTGCAAGGAAATCATTAGTAAACACGTTAATTTCGTAGAAACACAGGTTCGTCAATGTTCCGTCCATAACTGATATGAAAGACAAAACGGTAATAATCTGTGACAAATTATAGAACTTTATTTTTATTATTATGAATAAACACATCACCAAAATGTCTTTCATTTCAGTTATGGAAACTTGGGCAGTTTTCAAGGACATCGAGATTGTGACGCTGTCATCAAGGGAACCTGTGACTGGACACCTAGCGGACACTTCCGGCTTCACTGGTTGCACTACTTCGCAAGTAAGGGTAGAAGAAAAGGTAGAAGAAAATATTGATGATGTTAATTAAAATCGCACCCATTAACGAATTCGATGAGATTGGAGCAGGGGCGTCCAAAAAGGCCCTTCCTCAGATACTTTCTAAACAAGATGCATTTGCTGATTAGCGCTTATTATAATGACTTTTGGGACTTTGTTTAATTAGTATTCATCGACATCTTATAAATGGATATAGAGTTGATTTTATCAACGAAGTAATTGATAAATTTGCTCAAGACTCTATAAGAATGCCATTTAAGTTCGAACAAGATTATGATTATTATCACGTGCAATTTTTTATTGTGATTTTGGCTTTAAACAGAATACCTATGTGATGTCAATTCAATTAATTTTCTTTTTTTTTCATTCCATGTTTCAAGTAGAAAAATAGTAGATTATATATCGAGGGAGTAAAGTGCATGATTTTTCCCGAGGTGGTTTTGTAGCCAGAGGGTGCTAAAATGCACTGAGGGAAGAAATAACTCACTTCCGAGGTTTATGAACTATTTTTTGCACGCCTCGACGATTTTAATTGAAAGAATCTTATAATACACAAAATCAAGTTTGATTATCATGACTACCGATGAATAAGAGTGGCCATATAGCTTTTTGTGAACATCGAAAAAGTGTGCTAGCATATCTTTTAAACTGCTTTCTTATTTTTTCAATAAATACTACAGAAATGTGTGAAAAAACGATTGAAGAAGCTGCTGCAAACAAAGTGGTAGACACATTGCCAGAAAAATCCCGGAAATTGTTTTAGCCTAGAGAGTACCTACTCTGTATACCATGTATGTCGCTTATAGGTCGTGCAAAAACTGTTCTTTTGATATGTAATGAATATTGTACATTATTTTTGTGATTTCCCCCCCCCCCTCCTGAGATTATTTCTGCGGACGCCCCTGTATTGGAGGAAGATAGAGATGATTCGATGATATGGATATTGCACAAAATCAATAAGTAACGCACAAGCAACTGCTAATGAAATTCAACAGGTATTTAATGAAAAATATGGTTCTCAATGATTGATTATGAAATTGCATAACACTTGATAATGTACCGATATTTTGAATATTTCACCATCATACGAATTGCATGGACTGTGGATAAATACGCTGGGGTCTGAAAGTTCGCTGTAACTGCTTTACTTTACATGTTACAAAAACAGTTGGAAAACATTCAAAAAGGTAGAATAGGAATGTGAAATATATTATGTGTTCCTATTGTTGTGGTTTTCTCTTCGAACAGGTGCAAAACAGTCGAAATAATAATTCCAAAACTAATCATTTTCGTGATAATAATATGAAACCGTTCATCAAACTAGTTCAGAATTCAACGTAGAATCAAATAGTGCAATAATATACAGGGTTTTCTACTTAAAATAATTAACTTCAATGCCCCTGCGCTTTTTTGGGACACTCTGTATAGATGAAACTTGAGACATCAAAGAAATTGAATGAAACCCACAATTTATGCTTTCAAAATTTTTTTGTAATATGTAAAATAAAGAAGTTACCAAGGGAGGGGCGATGGACTTTTTTGGTTCTCTTATTATATATCAACGATCTGCTTAATATTGATATCTCCGGAAAATTTACTGTGTTTGCGGATGACACTACTATTCTATGGCATGAAAATAATGCAGATGCACTAGAAGAAAAAATCCAAGTAGACATTAAAGTATTAAAAAGTTGGTGTGACTCAAATCGTCTTGCCCTAAATGTAACAAAAACCAACATAATATCCTTCAGGTGTGAAATAATCAATATTGAACTAGATAATGGCCTCATTGAAAGCTGCAATAAGACTAAATTTTTAGGGGTTGTTATCGATAATAAATTGAAATTTGAACAACATGTTTTGAACTTGAATAAGAAATTGGCCTCTGGTTGTTTCGCTGTGAGAACAGTAACAAAGGAACTTGGACCCTCAGCTGCAAAATTAGTCTACCATGCATTGATAGAGTCTCACCTGAGATACGGTATTCCTTTCTGGGGAGTATGTAATAATAACCTCATGCTAAGTATACTGGTACTGCAAAAACGCTCGATTAGATATATGTCCAAAGTTAAAATGCGTGTTTCCTGTAAACCGCTGTTTGTATCGCATAAATTACTAACTGTTATTGCAATCTTCATCCTTGAATCAGTATATCTCATCAAAAAACACATCCATAAATTTAATACTACTCCTTCCTATTACTCTACCCGTAAGCATAACAGTATAAACTTACCAATACCAAGTTCTTCTCTAGTAAAGGATTCACTCATTTATAATGGATGCAAGATGTTCAATCATTTGCCCGACTATATAAGAGATATCACCCACATTGACCATTTTAAAAAAGCTGTCCATTTGCTATTATCAGATCGGCCTTACTATAGTTTGGAGGAATTTTATTCTGATCAATTCTAATTATATGTACCCTTTGCTAATGTAAGAGTCTTTTTAATGTCTGTTTTATATTTTTAGTTTTTTATTTACACTTTTAACTCTACATATGTGCTTTGTCCATAAGAATGTATCTTTTCTTCATGACAATAAAGTATATTCTCTCTCTCTCTCTCTCTCTCTCACTGTATATTGCTCGATTCAAAGGCCAAACAAAAATCAATTGAAGGGCTAATGAATACACTTTCTTTGCAACAATCAATAAACAATCATACATACATAATTCAAAAAGTACCTATAATAACCAATTTGAATTAACCGTTATTTTTTCATTATGACTTTTTGAAAAGATTGTCACCAATTGGAAAGAAAATTCAACTTCTCTATCACTAGGAACTTTCAGGACGAATTAAATTTGTCTTTTGTCTTTCTCATTATGATCGATCAAATGGTGATGCGATATATGTTGCAAACATTTGTAGTGGCTATATAGTATTTGAATTTTTTTCAGGGAATAAAACAGAATTGAAAAAGTTACACGCTCACTCAATTTCAACACTTGTATCTCGGAAACGAAGACAATCATATTATGACACATCTTCATTCGATCTTTCCAGTCATTGAATGGATCTGGGTTTATAACTGACGATTTTGGCATTGGAGATGCTAGCGATGAAACGTGTGATGTTATTAGTCGATGCGTAGCTAACCAATTCAAACTGACCAATGATGACATCACACATTTCATCACTACACCTTATCCAGTTGTATTCCAGATATAGCATCAATTTTATTTAAGAATAGTCACTTGTATTTTAGAAAGCGTCAATTGTATTTCAGAGTAGTCAATAATTGAATTTCAGTAAGTGTCATGGCATGGCATGGCAACAGTGTAATGTCTAAGTTTCCAGAAATACAACTAAATTGTCAACCTAATCTCCTGACGTCGAGTTGGCAGTCACCTTCATCGTCGAATCCTTCCAAAGAAAATCCTCATAATCGGATTCTTCAGTTGTGTGTTGATTCTCAGAAAATTAATTCCATATTCTAATCGAAATGACAATCAGAAATATTCTTGTACTTGTCTGTCAGAAATAGAGAATTGATGAGTAAGTAGAATCTTATATGGTGTTCTCGGGGATGATTACGTCACACGTTTTTCATGTTATGAAATATCATGGATTATATTAAGTTACAGAGCTGTAAAGAAAAAATGGTTTGCGACATTCAACTAGTCAGGGTTGTATGTATGGCTTCGAAAATAATCTGAAAAATCATATAAACTTCAACATCCAATATTTTGAAGACTATGGGTATTTGTGAAGGTTTTTGCGATTTGAAAAAAATCATAACTGGTTGAGTTCGTTCAACATGGTTTGACTAATAACGTTTTAACATTCTTAGATTCTCCTTGAAAACATCGGGTTTCATTAACTGTTGGAGGGCAATAGAACTACGTTTATCTATTCACTCTGATGGCCCTCAACTATGAACGTTTGTAATCTGTTCATCAAAGAGTATACCTAAAAAAAGAATAGGGGATGATTAATTTGAAAATATCAATTCACAAAGCTCTTGGGAGCTCTGAACAGTGAACACCCTATACATTCTTGCATTGAATGCACTTTTACTAATCAGTCTTGATGATTCTGAAATGGAAATGATGCTTTCTGATATTAAATTGACTATTCTAGAATACAAGTGACTATTCTGAAATACATCTGGAAAAGGTGTAGTATAACCAGTCAAAATCCTCCGGCAATAAACCCAGTTCAGTCAATTCAAAGCGTTACCTTCTTCATGACATGGCGTGACAACCTGTATTTTGTGTTTTGCACTGAAAAACTAATCGGATGGTGAAACATCTAACATGAGGGTTGAAAGTCTGGGATATATGGGATGTGAAAAATGGCACCAGTGGTGTGTGTAGCCGTGGGGCAGTGCAACCAGGGCCGGGATACGAGCACAACTAAAAAAAAAAAAAGGATTTTGTATCTTATAAAATGTTTACCGTTCAGGGCCCGGACAATCAGGGACTGTAATGGAGGCTTTGTACTGATGGTGTTGGCAGTTGTTTGGCAGTTGGCGAGTGGCAACAAAATGGCGGGCATTGGTGGCACAGTTGGTGAGGCACGACCCGGGGGGCAGAAGACATTTTTAGTTAGACAATTTGTCGGCTGATCACTGCGAGTGCTTGGACAGGGAATGGCCGAGATTCACACATAAACGTCATAAAAAAATAAAAATAAACGAGCGAATTGAGAAAACAAAAATTGAGCAAGGGTTGGCAAGGTATCGGACAACATCTTTGCAACTATGTAATAGGGATCGTTGATCGGTTTATGTGTGAATTTTGGATTGTTTTGTCAAAGTCATTCCGAGAAGCACTGATTTTTTGGCTGCAATAAAATCGACTCGGGCAATTTATCGCACTTGGTTCTTATACACCTAGAGGGCCTGTTGAGAGAAAGGGGCTCAAAGATTAGTACTAATAAAATGTTATATTACAAAAATTCGTCACAAGAAGCAGAATTCACATTTTTCATGTGAAATCTTAATCGAAATTCAAACTACTATACTGAATGAATTAATAAGACTACAAAGAAAAGTACTTTACAATAGCACGTAGCAAACCAAGACCTAAGAATAGTTCTTCCTAAATGGATTATCATCATTTAGGAGAAAATATTATGTATCAAAATATCGACTGAAAAGAATGACACCTTCCGGGTGGTATATGTTTTTTTCTATTTTATTCGTATAAAGGAGCACCCAAATATTCTAACATTGTTAAGGTATGTTATTATTCGCCTGAAATTCATGAGTTATGGTGAAATTCTATAGTCAAAATATGAAAAAACATAGATATGTATTCAAATATATATAGTAAAAATTCAAGACAATTCTACTCACAAAACTTGGACAGATCTGAACCTTACATATTTTTCAATTTATAGCATTTAGCAGATTGTAAAGTACTTTATGCACTAGCGGGCCGTAAAGTGCACTTTACCGCCCGGTTTTGCGGGCGTTAAGTCGCACTTTACCGCCCGCGGGCTCATTATGGCCCACGGGCCGTAAAGTACACTTTACCGCCCGCTGTTCTCAGTCACCTTATATCCACATATCAATTTATGAAAAATCTATGATCATATTCCTAGATTCTGATATATCCAGCGGTATATCATGAACTTCTTCTTCATACGATTCCATAGTCTCGCTATTATTATTATAACTAATTTTACTTTTCAATCAAAGAATGACAATTCAGCTCGTTTATTGGATGTATTACTATAGACAACAACCATCAGATTGATTGACAACGTCAAAATGAGTTAGGTTTATATACTGGGTATGCATATTGTAAAATTCTGAAGAATGAATCTCTTCTAGAGCTGAAAGAGTTTTACTATTACGATAATTGCAATATTCGTACGATAATTTTCATATGTAAATCATCCATGAACATTACGCTTCTCTTGATTACTGAATTCATTCGTAACAAATTAAATTCTGGGGAATATTAGTTTATCGAAATCTATAGTCATTACTTATGAATCAGAAAATAAACCACTAGTGCATAAAATTTTGTATGTATCTCGTGCGTGAAATGCTTTTATGGCCTTCAGCGTGTAATGGCCCTCGGCTAGCGCCATCGGGCCATTATTCACGCCACAGGCCATAAACGCCTACTTTACGCCCTTGATACATAAATAACTATTATAGAGTTGAAATGATTGATAAAAAAACAAATAATATAATCAACACCAAACATTCAGCACTACCTAAAAATGAATAATTCTATAATGAATTCCTTCCTTACCAAATAATTGAAGTCATTCAGTAATATATGAAAAAGTGAGAAAAATATCCTTAGGGCATGGAATTATTGAAAGAAATATACCAGGTCACTCTTACTGGCCGAGTAGGGAGAATGTTTTACGTAGTGTTTAGGGCCAAGAAAATGAGATAAAATTCTAGTACACTGAAATATGCTGTGCTATGAATGTTGAATGTTATGGAGATTCATGGCAGCATCATGGTCCAAGGCATATAACAATGATGAAGGATTTAGATTCGTAAAAAATAACCGAAACATCTCATGATAATTCTAACAATGAAAACTTTTTGCACGCCACTGATTCATTCTCATCATTTGGATGTTACTTCAGAATATAGAAAAAAAAAAACGAAATTTCAAGATCCACTAATATTTCAGAAATACTCACTGGAAATATCTAGATAAAAGGAGCATCATGTGAATTCTCTGGAATTCAAGATTCAAGGTTGCAATTGCATATGTTCCAAATATTTATTGTTAAACCCGATCGTCCAATATAGAGATTGAATGATTTTTTTTGGAGCAACTCCAATACAATGAGAATGAATCACCAGACTATTTTTCTCTGAATTTCTTTGACAATAAAAACATTTGTGTGTTGAGTTCAAATACTGACCTGACTCCTCAGCTTCGTGATATTGGATCCTCCCTTACCAATGATGGACCCTGCAACCTGGAAACGAACAGGGCTTGTTATTTCTGAATAAAATTGATAAATTCACAACTCGATTTTCAGCAAATTGATGGGGAGCAGACTCGTAGGGGCTCGACAAAAGCTATATGGAAATGAGACAAGCGAAATAATTTTTCTGAACTGATCGATTACGATTAGCTGTGAATCTTTTTTGAAGGAGTTGTTCAACAAATTGTCTATAGAATGTAAAAATCACTATAAACCTGAGCATGTAAAATACTTGAATGAATATTTTTCAATTCGTTGAATTCAGCTATGTTTACCGGCATTGAATTGATTAAATCAAATAATAGGATTTGAGTGCATTCATTTTTGAACTCGAATAAAAAAGTAGCAGTTACAGCTTGCGTCGTTTTGATTAACATCCTGTATAATTTCTGTTTTGTAGAGCAGATCAATCCTTCTTTCAATAGTTTAATCATATAATGGCTATCATAGCTACTCTTATTATGGAAACAGATAGGCATGCAATTTGGAATATCGTGATTCAAGTTACAGACTAGGTGTTCGGACCCCAATCACCAAAAAAATAACAGTGATTTCTCACTTTTGAAACATCACATTAGAAAGTGTTATACACCACACTGTTTTACATGTGTTCAGTTACATACGATTCATCTAACCAACCATATCTCAAATAAGTATGCAAGGTGTTCTATGAACCTTGTTTTTATCGGTCGCCTGGTTTGGGCGATATATGTTTTGTCACAATCATTACAACTAATTTCGTATATTCCTGACTTTTCAAGTGTGTCCACCATATCTTTTGGATTACCTACTAAATTTTTTTCCCAGACTGACGAACGCTTTCAAAATCAAAGTCTTTGAGAACCTTATCAGGTCCATTCGTGTACTTGGAATTGAACGGGATTGGGATTCTTCTCGACTTGTTTTCAGCCGCTTGAAAATTCGTAGAATTCCGAAGTGTTGACTTGAATTTATGTCTACGTATTAATTTATCTACTATTTTGATATCATAACCATTGACGCCCGCCACTTTATGAACAACCCTTCTTTCAACATCGAATCTTTCTTTGCTCAGAGGAAATGAAAGTAGTCTATGTATGTACTGGATAATTTAAACTTGACATTTTGTGTTGAACACAGTGATTGGAGTCATTAGTAAGGTATCTAAGGTTGTTCGTTTATTTTCTAAAAACATCAAATTCTGAGTTGTTGGGCCATTTTTGATCATAAGAACATCTGAGAATTTGATAGAGGATAAGATTAAGGTGAACATGTGAACTCAACCATGACAAACATAAACTTGCCAGTGTCGTTCACGGTTGGATGGTTATATACCTAGTATATAAGTAGCACAATAAAATGGAATATTTATTTTTAATCTTCTCCTGAAGATGCTAATATAATTAGCGAAACACGTGTTTGATGCGTATAAAAAAATTGGTTTGGTTAGTGGTAAAGCAGTCGATTCTTGAGCCTATTCTAAGAAAGTTTCATATTAACGTATGACCTAAACGTCCAAATTTTTCAGATACAGGGTGCATGGTAAAGTTCTCAAAAATTATTATAGCCTACTACAATGGAAAGCTATAATTCCAAAATACCAAATACGAATATGAAGTTCATAATCTATGAATTGTATTTCTGAAATTTGATCTAAAAAAGAAAATCTATTTGTGATATTGGCATATTAACGATATTGCGATAATCATGTAGTGAAAAGCTTTCAACTTTTTTGAGCGAGAACCGTGCATCAGATTGAAAAAAATGTGGTGATCAAATTCGCTTAGAAATGATTGGGAATTTCAAAAATGATTTCAGTTCTGAGATTAATCAGTGGCGTACCATCAATGTCTGCCAAAATAGGTGTGTGAAATCCCATACGAACGCCACTGGTGGCAAACAAAAAAAAATGTGGTACACTAACTGATGCCTCTTGAAACAGAGTATGCCAAATTTCATTAAAATATCTGAAATTGTTGTTTTGTTGTTCTTAGAATGGGCCCAAGAATGGCCTCCCCAAATATTGACATCCAATTATGAAACACCCTGTATAGAAAGTGTCATAACAAAAATCAATTTGCCAATATGGAGAATTGAGCACCTGACAAGTTCCTCTATATACCAAACTTCGGCGACTGTTATAATTTACAAAGCGTTGGAAACTGTTTTTGTTGCCCCCACACGAATGTGGAACTTCAGTCAATAATTTGGATTTGAATGACGAGCTTGACTTCCCATAACTTTGTTAGAGCTGGTGTTCGGAGCGTGTCTACGAGCATTCGTGTAGAGCTTTCCTTATGTTGATTAATGTTCGATAATAATCCGGGACCGAATTTCGTCTGAAGAAGCTTGTCTTTGCTGAGAAGTTAATTGTTACGAACAAACACAAGCGAGTAGTATTTAAACTCGCTTGAGCCGTGAGATCTACGATTGCAAATTTGGTAGAGGGTCTACTGAGAATAGTGCTTCGCGAAACCAAGACCAAGACTGATCAAGTGATCAGTCGTGGTCTTGGTCTCGAAATATAAATGTAGTCTTGGTATTGGTCTTGATGTTTCAAGGCCAAGACGAGAATGGCTCAGTATTGGTTCAAGTCTTCGATCAGAATGCGTCTAGAAATTTGAATTATTCAATTCAGATATCCAACAGTTTATATGCATATAATAGGTATTTAGTATTTCTCAGTCATTAAAATTGTCAATTTGTGCGTATAAAGTAAGCGAAATGAATTTCTCCTTTTACCATGAGAATATTATTCTTGAAGAAACCTTGAATAAACATTAAATGATACCCAAATAAGCCCGACAGACCATCAGGTTTAAAAGGGTCGGCACTGACAATAACGCATTTTCAAAATATTTCAAAAAATATCAAATTCAAACCAAATAACTTTAGTATTAAATACTGTCTGTATTAAATTTGTTTCTATCTTCAATAGGAGGAGGTATGGAACACTGTGACGTTACAACATACACCTATATTTGTTGTAAACTTCGAAACTGCAATACTGAGTTTGAAAAATGTATTTCGGATTTTGAGTGAACAAAAATTAAAAACCTACCATATGACAAATGCATAACTGAAATAAAATGCCATTACAGTTCCCATCAGATTTTTCTTAATATTTGAGTAGATTTAAGTTCATTATTTTTCTTTCGAGACCAAGACTCTTGGGAGGGTCTTGGTCTTGGTAGGGATGGATTGTTTTCAATCTAATGGACATCTCAACATATTCAAGATGAATCAAATCAAACCACAGATGCGATAATATATTTGGGGGAAACACCAACATAAGAGACTCATATAAAATTGATTTGTTCTGATTTTTTAATTTTGGTATATAGTACCCCGTCAGTACGGTTTTATATTCTGGTGATTATTTTTTTCACATGTCGAAATATGACGTTTTCGTAGTTTCCACGAATATCAATGCGTAATTCTAGCCAATAATTTGGTATCATACTGATAATTTGTTAGTAGCAAATTACAGTGATAATTTCTTCTCTTTTGGATATACATTTAAAAAAGCGGCCTATAGACTGCGTTGTTGATAGGCTGTTTTGTTGGACGAATAAGTCTTTTGGAAAAAAAATTACGCAAAACCGGATTTAGAGGCTGTAAAACGAACTGTAAAATGTTCTTTTCGGCTGGTCATTTTGCGAAATAGTTAAGAAATGATCACGCCGAATTACATTCGTGGAGGTTATTTTTTCAAATAATTTCAACTAGAATTAGCACTCGTCTTTGTTGCTACTGAGAATTCCCTCTCGTGGACTTCGTCTACTCGTGAGATTTATATGGCAACAAAGATAGGTGCATCCACTTAAAATCACCAAAAAATTACCACCACTTGTGTAATTACTGTTGATAATCTTCACACTTCACTGTCCAGAAAAAATCTCAAGAACCATGTTCAATGTCCCGCCATCATCTATCTCAAGAGCTGTTGAGCCTCGGGTTGAGCGCATGAAGAAATGTATGGAACGAAATTTGTTGCAAATTGTATGCTCTATAATTAGTATAATAAGTGTTGATATCATTGGAGCTACAGAAACTTAGATGATCGCGAAAAAATGAATTTTGTATACGAGTTTCCATCAGCTATCTCTCATTCCGAGGTGAAACCCCATTTGACTGGACTATGATGTATCGAGTCATACTTGTAGACGAAAAATAATACTTTTAGCAGTCAGCACTAGTCAGGCAGTTTGCGTCATTTTTTTTCCGTCTGCCTCTCTTCGCGTGACACGCCTTCGTGGAAATCTACATTTTTATCTGAGTACAAGAACGACGGAAACCAATGGATTTTATACGTTCTCCTGTCATGATAGGAGAGGGTGACTGCCCTGTAGTCCGTACAGGGTGGTTGGAATTCGAGCAAAATTGTGCAATTTTTTTACTGAAAAAATGCTGTTATCAGATTTTCGAACCGATGTGTCGTCTTTGAGCTGCCAGCACCAACATTGTTGTTTTAATACGGCCCAATATTTTTTATTACGGAATTCAAGAGCCTTTTTACTCCCGAAACACTGGAGACCAAAGCAAGAAGGAACAATAACACAAATATTAGAAACTCAAGACATTGAAGAGTTTTTGGCAGAAGAACAAAAATATTCTTTCACTCAATGAGCAAATCCATTTCGATTGCCAAGAACTTTTCAATGCCTTGAGTTTCTGATGTTTGTGTTTTTGTTCCTTCTTGCTTTGGTCTCCAGTGTAAGTTTCCTTTTCAAAGTTCACATAGCTCATAGCATTGTCTCTTGTCTTGCATCACCGTTGACAGCTGAAGTTGGGTTTGACATTGACATTTGGTCACATGTTATCAGGTTAATCCAGTGATATCAAGATGAAAATGTTTTTTCATTTTTGGATGTCTTTCGGTCTCCTAATGTGGCAATTCCAATAGTTCATCGGGGCCCAGGGCCCCTGTTTAGGAAACCAGTTATAACAAAAACGTATTTCCGGTTTCTTAGATTTTCATAAAAAAAAATTTTGTAACTTCATGTGATTCCGAAAACATTTTTTCTGCTCCACGTGAGTACTACCATGTTTCACCATTGATACTCTATTATTATTGCTTTGTTCTTTGTAGAAAAATTGTTCTCAATCGGCTGATGATGGATACTCTATAGATCCGAAACATGTCCCCTTTCCATTTATGATTTGATGTATTAATTGAGGAGACTATATGAATATGAAGGCTATACATATAAACATAACAAATCTGAACCTCGAGCTGAATATATCCTTACTGATGATATGCGTATATATATATAGGTTCGAGTATTAGAATATTGATCCAAATCGAACTTCATATCAAAGATAATCTTTATTATACAATGATAATACTCTTGATTCATGATAGTATCAACTTCAAATAGTTGTTGAAACTTTTAATTGAAGTTTATTGTTAGGATATCATGAATATTATGGTCCCTACTCACAAAAATCCAATCAAAGTGGTAACTTGAATAGACAGCAGTACCTACTATAAGCAAGAATCTATGTCATACAAATACATGTTAAAATAATTATTATTCCTACCTACATATAACTGGATTACATGAATTTGTCCAGAATGCAATCAGTTCCCAACGTTTGATCAGCATAATTCATAACTGTGACAATCATTCAACTTGTTAGTAGACACACCGTACTAGCGAACAGCAACCCCCAAAAATATCCACAAACTTAACGAAATTACCAAGTTTCCATTTCCCGGCTCATTCGATTTTCACATTAGCCGAACTGCTGACGCCGATATAATTTCGGGATTTTCAGGGAATGAGACCAACTTATATAATCTACTCGAGGGATCAAAGGATGAGACTCTCCGGCGAGATAATTCCGGAAATTTGGAAAATTGGAGTTTCATCAGATTTAGAAATGAAAGTAAATGTAAAACAAATTTTTTTTTGAGAAATGCTTTTATTTGAACCCTTCAAAAATAAGAAGCTGAAATTTTCCTTTTAAATTTCAACTATATCAACTTATATGATCATAAAAGCTTGTCGCGATGATCAATATTTAATTGAATTAAAATTTTTTAAATTTAGACTTAGCATCAGGTTTTTACATAATTGAATTAGTACTAGTTTATTTACACACGAAAATCGCGCGACAAGCTATCATGATCATAATAGCAGGTAGGTTAATCTAATTTTAGGAATTATGAATTAATAAGAAAATTCAAATTATGTTCATGAAATCGAAGTCATTGTATAAATTCAAATTCATCCTCAATGAAAAAATCAAGTATAAATTAGTTGAGACTCTCCTTTATCCACAAGTTGATTACTGTATGACAGTGTACTACAGCTTCCTGACAATTGAACTTAAAAATAAATTACAGTTGGCTCAGAATTCTTGTATGCGATTCGAATACAACGTAAGAAAGTTTGATCATGTTACTGGTATTTACAATGATAATAAACATCTTAAAACAAATTACAGATATCAAATGTTTTTTGCTGTATTTATTTTTAGAATCTATACTGTCAAGAAACCAGAATATTTGCATAATTATCTTATCCCAAGAAATGAAATTCATGATCGACAACTTCGAAATATGTGGAGATACGATATTCACCAACACAAAACATCAAAATTTGAAGATTGCTTTGCTCATCTATCAGTCAGTTTTATGAATAATATCGATAATTTTTTGATATGTTGCAAGGTAGGTAATTTGTTTCTTTCAAAACATTATTCAGGGATAGTTTACTAGCAAGACAATCCAATGAATCAAACCATCTGTGATAGTTTTAGAATGATATTAATGTGTATATATATTATTTGATTTTGTTTTTGGTTTTTTCATTAATTTTAGATCGTTTTCATGTATTTGATATTAGATTTTTGTTTTTTGTAATTATCTTAACTTGAATGTACCTGGTGAAGGGGGCGTGGAAGAACGTGTTTATGCGAACGTACCCCTCTTGTAATAATTATATTATTACAATAAATATTTTTCTATTCTATTCTATTCTAAGAGATCTTGTGGAAGAGAGGAATTATGAATTCGTACTATTCTCGACAAGCCCTTTTATTTGATGCCCATATTGCAGAAGTTCATAAATAATAAGTATATCCCGCCATCTTGATTGGTCAAATCAAATCATTTTCAGAGTTATTCTCAACAACCCCTTTCATGTGATACCCATATTGTAGAAACGCATTAAAAATTTCGCCATCTTGGATGGTTCGCCATATTGGATTTAAAATAACGTCATACACCTTATCGTGTGTTGTCATCAAAACTAAACGTAAAACGTAAACAGAAAGTTTATAGCCCGACCAACGGGAAAATGAAGAGCAGCTCCGCTGAACATCGCCACTCCTTCTCAACTTTTAAAAAATATGTAAACATTTTGAAGAATGAATAATAAAGGCGCTTCATTATTATTACCATTATCATTATAAATCAATCGACCGGTGCAACTCAGGAAAACGGTAATGCACTGACTAGAAGCTGCATTCAAAATTTTTGTTCAACACACTGATGCATTTTGTCGACTTACCTTACTCGGAATAAGCAAACGAACTTCTTCATCTCCTCTGCGTGAACGTTTTTGCGGGGAACCCATGTCACCGTCAGCTTCTCGCTTCATGGCTAATTTGCCTAAAAAAAAAAAAGATTAGTTAGAACGATAATTATGGGCCAGAATCAATAGCGTTAAAACAAGATTTTTCAGTATGGATAAGGCGCTGCTGGAATGTGAACTCAGATCATTTTTTTTTTTCAAAAATAGTACATCAGTTATGCTCGAGGTTGTGCTAGTGTATTCAGAGGTCATTGCGATATATTTTTTTCTATGTTCTATATCCCACGAAAATGGATATCCTGTAATGTTCAGAGAACATCGTGAGAACCAAGGAAAATAAGGTAGGATTTGGTGTTCTTAAATTTCTGGAGGTTATATGCCTCGGGTCTTTGGAAAGAGATGTTCTGCAGGTCTCCCAAGTGACCAAGAAGGGGTGCGAAGCCTCAACTCGACGGGTTATTCTCGCGGGGACTGCCAAGGGAGGAACAATTGTTGATATTTCAGAAGAGCATCGTCCATGAAGATATCTATAAAATAGAGCCAGATCGCCAACTTTTCTACGGTGTTGCAGAGAAGTGAGTGAGTTTGTGAGCGAGGCATCACCCACGAGACGAATTGCCCTTTTTTAGACAGATTCCAAAAGTTTCAGGGTATGATTGGGTGCTGCACTTCAAATATGGAAACATTATTCCAGGACAGGTCGGATCTGTGCCTTATAGATCATAAGCAGCTGACTGGAAGTGAAATAGCTCCTGGCCCGAAACAGAAAACCAAGTTTTTGGGATGCACTTATAGCAATTGATCTCACGTGATTTTCCCAAGAAAGGTTATTGCTGGATAGTAATACCAAGTATCTCTGAAACTCCGTCGACCATACTACATGGAGAGGCCTGTTTGAGAGAAAACTAGCTAGCAGAGAACATAGCTGGGGAGGCAAGCCATAAGATTGAACTTGATTTGCGATGTGTTGGAATTATAACGTTTTTGACAATCTTGAAGAACAAAAAGACATATCACCTAACATTTTCATACTGACTGAGCACTGCGCAGTGAGCCTGCTTTCCGCTAAAAGCTGTGATGAATCTATGTAGAGTAGTCCAGTTGGATACTTGTGTATCCATCACGAGTATCTATTAAGAATTGAGCTGGTCGACTGATTCGAGGACATGTCGTAATACTTTACTATTTCCTTCAACAAAAACTATAATTTTGAATTTTCAGCTTATTTTTGAATTTTCACCTATATTTCATTTTCCTCAACTTGATTATGATTGGTAACTTGACAACCTTGCTTCATGATTGGAAATGGAAGATTATCTGTCCAATAACGAAACAGCATAAAAACCGACGTCACCATTTATTCGACGTGTCGCCAAATGGCGCCCATGACGTAACGTTTGAAATGAGCTCAGAAATTCAACGATTTTGAATAACGCATAGACTTATCATTTACATAAAGAAAGCGAGCGAGAGAAGTCTTGAAAGAATTAATTTAGGTTCCTAACGACACAGTGAAGTAATTGAATGCCAATAATTCATCATCAGTCCAATCGCCCATTATTGTTGACGCATGTATTATTATACAAAATTAGAATAGCTCTGTTTCATATATCTCTGGAATGTCTGGAGAACATTAGGAGCCCCAAGACAATGAGAGACGCCCCTTTGTGCGTCCATTTCGGATATTACCTCCACGTCGTGCCCTGACGTTCTCGCAAATAATGTACCACCCATTCACCACGAAGTCTGCCAACAATTTATATTAGCCCTTTGTTGGCATCTCGGACTATACAGTGTGTCCCACTTACCATGCTCACCATGGGTATCTTTTTAACGGTGAGAGATACGAGGTCGGTTAAATGACACCAAATGAGGAGTTTGTCCAGGCCAACTATAATGTGAAAAAATATTTTGATAAAATCTATTCGTTTTTGTTTTATAGGCAAAAAACAGATTTTGATCATTTTCATGTCTCCTCCATAACTTCTTTATTTATGAAAATATTCAAATAGGAATTTCACATTCTCATGGCAGTTTTTCAAAGTGATTTCGAAAAAAATATAAAATTTATACCAACTCTCTAGAATTTGAGATATCAGCACCAACTTTAGTTTTTCAAATGTAGGTCATAGCTCACTATGACATAGTTACAAATAACTTTTTTTTCTCTTACAGATGATATGTCGCAGTAATAGTTTTGTGTTGATAACAACTGAGTTACCGTCATTTATACAAAAACAAAAAATTATTTGGAAGCAGCCATCTTGAATTTATAAATTTTAACAAAAAAATTATGATCTCCGACCTCAAAAACCCCCACTAACCAATTTTGAATGGAATCGGACCAAATCTTGTCCGCCATCTTGGAGCAGCCGTTTTTTTTAATTTCAACAAAAATTCCATAACTCCGATTGACTTGAAATTTGGCAGGTGTTTATAATTTCGGTGACAATGCATTATGGAATCTTTGTTGAAATTAAAAAAAATGGCTGCTCCAAGATGGCGGACAAGATTTGGTCCGATTCCATTCAAAATTGGTAAGTGTGGGTTGTTGAGGTCGGAGATCATGATTTTTTTGTTAAAATTTATAAATTCAAGATGACGGCTTCCAAATGATTTTTTGTTATTGTATAAATGACGATAACTCCGTTATTATCAACACAAAACTATTACTGCGACATATCATCTGTAAGAGAAAAAAAAGGTATTTGTAACTAAGTCATAGTGAGCTATGACTTACATTTGAATAACTAAAGTTGGTGCTGATATCTCAAATTCTAGAAGAGTTGGTATACATTTCATATTTTTTTCGAAATCACTTTGGAAAACTGCCATGAGAATGTGAAATTCCTATTCAAATATTTTCATAAATAAAGACGTTACGGAGGAGACAGGAAAATGATCAAAATCTGTTTTTTGCGTATAAAACAAAAACGAATAGATTTTATCAAAATATTTTTTCACATTATAGTTGGCCTTGACAAACTCCACATTTGGTGTCATTTAACCGACCTCGTATCTCTCACCGTTAAAAAGATACCCATGGTGAGCATGGTAAGTGGGACACACTGTACACATGCACAAGATGGGATGATGCGCCAGAAAAAGTTTATTCCCGGACGAGATTGGGCGAGAGGGTGGTGAAAGGGAGCGAAGGGGTTGTATCCCCGCGAGCGGAAACACCGCTCACCGCTGGAACATCGGAGGTAACTTTTATCTGGAGCGGAAATTGAAAAAAATAGATGTTTTATCATGAAAAACCATGCAAAACTTTTATATATTTATATGTTGTCATGTCCAACATCATTTAGGGGTTTATTCCTATACAGGGTACAACGTATATACCATTTATTCTACAGGGTGAATTAGAAATCGAAATAGACTGATTGATATCAACTCAACTCTATACGAGAATGCCGTAAGATGGCGATGAGGGTTAATTTTATTTACAGATTTTCCTGAATATTTCAAAATCCATGAAAGGTACTGCTATAATATTCGAAGGGGCAATTTCCTATCAAGGATGTGCATGAAAAGCATGTTATACCAATTCAATCAATATACAGGGAGACATATATTTCACATTATCTTCGATGTAAATTGATGTAACCATTGTGGACTACGCCACTGACCATATTTCGATATTTCAGTGAACGACAAAATAAATTATTTAACTTTTTTCAGACTGCAGTTTTTTTAGTTCGTCTTAATTTTCGAGATACCTAACAAAATTCATTTTGGTGCTTCTCCATACTAGTTTATGTCAGAATTACCCATCATATTTTGCAAATTTCTATATTCTGGTCGATTCCAAATTTCATTCATTTCAAGATATCTCGAAAACCGAGGAAAAAACATAAAAAACTGCAATTAGACAGAATGTAACCAACTTTGTCATTCATTGAAATATAAAAATGTGGACAGTGGTACTCCAAAAAACTTATATCAATATTCCCCGAGGCATATTATAGTCTACCAGAAATTTAAGAACACCAATTCCTACCTTATTTCCCTTGGTTCTCAACATAAAAAAAAACATCAGAGAGAATATCTCCCTGTATATTGATTAGACATGTTTTTTATGCACATTGACGAGAGTAAATTGTCCTACGAATTTTAGAGCAGTACCTTCGAAGGATTATGAATTACTAGCTGCGCACGTTGCTATACGCTACTTACTAAAATAAGTTTGAAGGAAAGACGGTGCATAAATATTGAATTTATTTCGAGCCATTTTATTGATTATAACCCGGCAAACGTTGTTTTGCTATGTTCGTACATACATTATTTCTAGAAAATATGTTTTCAGTCGAATATTTAACAACACACTTTCATTTCCTCATTTCTATGTCTGTTTAATTTGACTAACAATAAAAGCGCGAAATACTGTCTGTAGGTTAATCGAGGAGGTGGTACATTCATTTTACTTGATTTTTTGGGATTATTTCTCCTCGTTTCTATAAAATAAAAATATGCGTATTATTTCAATATATTTGTACTGGGACAAATCAGATGATATTCCCAAAATGTCACTGCGTTTGACAATTGTTTCTATCAGGGAGCCTGAAAGAAAAATCCAGCAGCTTGTCAGTGACAAGTTTTTTTGAAAAACTATTTGAAGGAAACAAATATAAATATATTTAAAAAATATCGAATTTTTACTCATCATTGCACGTTTTGGGACCGAATTTACTCCCGTTGTCAACATGAAAATGCTGAATATTTTTCTTTGGAAGTTGTGCTCTGCTTATAGTTTGACACTTTTCAGTGTCATACTAATGTTGGCATAGGAATGAGTGATTTTAGTCTACAAATGAACTACAGGATGTTTTCATTAATTAATTGATCTTGAATCTACCATTTTCATGTTCAGTTTTTAGTAGTGAATATCATGTTCAGTTGATATAGATAGATATTTAGCGAAATCTCATTTCCTTTTCTTATCTATCAAGGGATACCTGAAGTCAACTTCTATAGAATTTGAATGAAGAAGGGTATATTTTATTCTCTGTTTTCAATCAATTTATTTTGTTGTTTATTTTATCTTTGTGTCTGAGCTGCACTGGAATTCCACTGGAATCCCACGGAATCCCACATGCCTGTGCACCATTATTCCAAGATGGTTTACCCCTCGGTATGGACCTATGGATGTAGTACTTTCCAAAAAAAGTCAATATTTCGAAACAAAAAACTGATGAATTGACGCTAATATAGAAATCGTCTGAATGCCAGTATAGTTCGAAATCAACCTAACAAAATATGTTCATTATGTTCTTCAAATATTAAATTATATAGTCAAATTAAATGTATTATGTACACGAACCTCCCTTCAAATTTTAGATCGTGCTTGGCATCGAACGCTAAACTAGAACCACAGCTAAAACTCGAATTGTTTGTTATATGTTCAAACTCCATTATTCCCCCAGAAAATACACAGTGGCGGGTTAGGAAATGAAGAGGTATAACGTAGCATCTCATTATGTCAATTGTAACAAACTTGATCCATAATTTTTAGGGGACGCCTCGCTTTGAAGTGGACAATATTTGTTCTATTTATTGAAAGACTCCAAAATAAATCAAACTTTTACATCGTGTTCAAATTTTCTATCCGAAGTTTTGACTTCCGGTCAACATCACCTAGTTTAATTTTATTTCATCTGTGCCATAATAGATTTTATCTGATTATTTGAACAGAATCTGTATCACATTCGTTTTCAAAAAATCAGAGGTATTGAAGAAAAAAAAAAGGTTTTTTCTATGACGGGAAAAAGTTTGACATTCCATCTCTGTTGACAGGTTATAAAATTTCACTTTTCAAAAATTACTTTTTTCCCACTGGAAAGAGAAATAAAAGTCAATGATGGTGTCTATAGAAGACGAAAATTCACATAGCAAATCTCTCAGCAAATCTGGAAACACCATTATGTAGCCAGGGAAAATAGATAATGTGAAAGTGAGATGTATTTTGAAAAATATAGAACCAAAAGAAGCAATTTTCCAAAATGTTTTTTACGCATATCTATACGTAATTTCGAAACATGAACTGCATACTGTTAGTTGTGTTGAAAAATTGATCTCATTGCTTGAGAAAATATAGCATTCTGAAGCAGGTCTCGCAATAAATTTCGAAAATCATTTGTCGATTTCTCAAAAGCAGATCTAAAATTGAACAGGAGTTACATAATGTTCAGTGCATTCATGATATTGCTCATGTCTTTGAAAACGATATTATGCTCAGTTGTTAAGTAGTGCGAAGGACAAGGTCGAGGCATGTCAAGGTGTGACTATAAGAAATAGTATATGCCCACGATGTTATAAATATTCATCAATATATAACAGAAATATGCACCTGTAGAATGTGATCAATTATAAATATCTTTTGGATTAGGTATACCAATACAAATTGGGTCATACTGAGTAATGAACGGAAAAATATCAGGATAAATGCCTAAATTGAGATAGAAAGAGTTAATTAATGCGTTTTCCAGGCATATTTCAAGAGAATGGATCGCATTTTAATAAAATCCCCATCTGAAAACGCTCTATTCTACGGAAATTCCAATTTTACTGCCTTTTCTCCACGTTTTTTCTGCCTCCGCCAGACTAAAGGATTTCACATTCAAATATATCGATGAGAAATGTTTTCGGAGGGGTTTCAACGGAGTAAAAGACAGAGAGAGACAACACGAAAGTAGCTCAGAAACATCCTACGCAAGGTGTTTAAGAGCTCCTCGATGTATTTGACACGAGATTTGACACTTTTGTCTTGACGTTTTTTTGTACAGAGTTCGCACTCTGACAAGCAGTGACAGTCAGACATAACCACAAATGCCACAAATAAATCAAATGATTTTGAAGCAGATCATGTCTTGCCTACTAATAAAGAGATGAATGATCATTATGTTCGCAAGTCTCCTTATAGTTATAGGAATACAAATATCATATATCTTAATAAATAATCAAAATATTGAATTTGCATGTTCAGATATACAGGGTGTTTCATAATTGAATGCTGATCCTAAAGGGCGATAATCCTTGGATGATTTTAAGAAAAATTCTTCATGTGAACATAGGTCCGTAACAGCTTCGTTTCTGAGATACAGGATGTTGAAATTTAACAAAAAAATCAGTTATTTCCCAATATCTCTGAAACCGCTCTGGCTTTTTCCTTCAAGTTTGGTACATGCCAAGTATGAATAGAAATACATTTTTTCCATCATGAAGGATTTCTTAATTTCCATCAGTGGCGTCCCTGTTAACATACCCTGTCATATTTTTCATCAAAATAATGATACGCCACTGTCTTTTTTCCAAATAAATATTCTTTTTGTAATTATCCTCTATCTTCTCATAAAAATGGTATCTTGTCTTTTTTCTTCCGGCGAACGGTTTTTGAGTTAGAAAATAAAATGCATTCATTTGCTTGTCCCTATTCGATTTTTACTCCTAGTCATAATTTCACAATTGTGGTAACCAAAAGATCTAAGCAATATTTTCATTATTTTATGGTAACTATTTCCAAGTATTTGTAATGAAGAAAAAAGCCAGAGCGGTTTCAGACATATTGGGGAATAACTGATTTTTTTATTAAATTTCAACATCCTGTATCTCAGAAACGAAGCTGTTACGGACATATGTTCACATGAAGAATTTTTCTTAAAATCACCCAAGGATTATCGCCCTTTAGGATCAGCATTCAATTATGAAACACCCTGTATAATGAAAAATTTCAATCAAAATCCAGACTGAAAAGTAATATTTAAAAGTCGACCATAAAATGGAAACCACAAGTGAATTTTATTACCAAAACTTTTTCCAAACCTCTTCCATCCCATCTATTACCATTTAATTTCGAACTCGATTTCGAATTTAGAGATATATCATTTATTCGTGAATAACAACTTCACTACCGATGTTTTTCAACTTGTCATTCAAATCTTCCATCTGGTTAATCAAATGCCAAATATTGGCAAAATTTTGACGGCATTTTTGCATTGTTTTTTTTGCATCTTTCTAAAGATATATAATGAATATGTTCTCTCCAAATTCTAGATTACAAAAACTTGTTCATTTGAAATTGATTCAATATCGGTTGGTTCTTATCGAAATTAATCCTGTATATAAAAAATTGTAGGTTCCTGAACACAATGACAATTTCTTGAATTTTTTGAATAAAATCATCACTAGCTCAATATTACCTTTCAATTCCAAATTTTGTTGGCTCAACCTATATTCCACGCCGACCGCTTCATATTTTCTTTTCATTTCGGTAACGGTTGTTTTATTTGATGAAAATTCGAATGAAGTGAACCGAATCCCAGTATTTTTCCAATTAGAAAAAGCAAGAACTTCTTATCATTTCGACTTGACAAACCCTGGTCAGTTGCATCTTCTCCCATATATTTATTTTTGGTTATGTCTGATTGCCTGTGCTTGTCAGTGTCCGTACTCAGTGGCGGATCCAGGATTGTCTTCCAAGGGAGTAACGCACCAGATTTTAGTCAGGAAAATGCGCATGTTCATGTGAATATACAAACATAATGTATAGTTGAAAAAAATTAAAATGTTTCTTCTGTGAAATTCAACAAGACAAGATTCAGAATAACAAAAACCCATCTCGAACATCAAGGATCCTCAAAGTTATAAAATCGAGCAATCGATCAAACATTTCTTGCGTTTTGAAAAATCAATACATAATATTTTCTGAACTTCAGTCAATTTGGTAATATAGGTATATTAATAAGTCTGAACGTAGTCTTCAGATTCAAAAAAGTTCCAGAGATTCAAATTTGATAGGGTTTTTGGATATGGGGATTCCAAGAAAATTTTGAAAATTGTAACTAGATACACTGTATCAAATTATTTCCTTTTTTACATAATCTTCTCTTCACTATTTGAGTATACTTAGACCAGTTGGTAGTCATCTAATGGAAATGGGTCATCTAGTGGAAGTAAGTAGTTCTATTCAGTCTCAAAATCGTGTCCAAAATCAGAAAATGAAAAATCATACAGGGTGTTTTATCCCAAATTCTGGAGTTTGGAGTGATTTTCGGTGGAACCGAGGGTGATATTGAAAATAATTGGAATTTTCATATTCGATATAATAATATGTCTTCCATAATGTTGTCACAAGCTATAAGAAATAGCCATGTCTAATGTCTAAGGATGATATGATTTTAGCAGCATTGCAATATGGTGGAATGTCATATAAAAACTGGTAAGTACCTATACTAGAACGATGCTGATTTGGGATTTCCAAGTTTCGATTTGAAAAAACTAAAGTAATGACACTGACAAGAAATACAACTATACTGTAGATGTATTCTTGAAACTTTGCTTTCGTCTGCTTCCATTTGCTTGCCCCGCCACTGTGTGTACTTTATGTTTATATATACAAAACGTAAAAACAAAAATGTCAAATACATTGAGGAACTCAACTGGTGTTCGGTCAAGAATCTGTTCGTGTATGTGGTATATTAGCATGTCAAATATCCCTCGTGGGGATAATTAGACGACTTATGAATTCCTCACCCTATATATATATATATATACAGGCACTGCATCCGGCATGTTTGTATAAGGTTTGCTTTTGCCAGCTCGGTATATCAATTATGCCCGTGTTTGTCCAACTCATTCAACAAGGTTTGCACGAATTGGCCTCTTCACTATACGCCATTTCATCCAGGGGCGTACTAACAAGCCTCAGGTTATTGAACTCTTTTGAACCCAATCCACTATTAATATATTTTTGTAGGGACCAGGAGGTCTATTCCAGACAGGGTTGGCAAATATAATGATATTAATATAAATATCAAAATTTCATGATATCGTAATACACGGTGATTGTTTATATTTTACTCAATACCTATCTAACTTGATATTGATGGTCTTACGAAAACGTTCAAATAGGCAAATATGAAGTATTTTAATGGGCATTCAGAATCTAACACTAGAAACTTACAAAAGACATCGGAAACCTAGAATTCTACATCAACTGGGATTTTTTTAATGAAACACCCTGTATTTCATTTTATTCACTTTTTGAAAAATATAGATTTCCTGGTATATAAATAACACCGAAACAATTCAAATGGTGATTCCTTGTGATATTTGAGGAAATAAAGTTCTAACTTGCTTCGTTTTCCAGATACAGGGTATTATTATTTCCATGAAACATTTTTATCAATTTCAATTAAACGTTGTGGTTTTGTTAATGGTGATATGGAGCTTCTTCTAGTGCTTAACTTTGAAAAAGATGAAAAAATATGACCTACTTGGTAGGGGTCACGTGACTTTGGCTACATGTCAAAAGTTAAATTTCTTCGAATCAATCGCTAATACAGAGTTATTTGATTGACTGAGGAAAGTTGTTTCTTATTTGATTCGTACATTCTATTGCAACTTTCAGTTTTTGATATATTTATATATAATTTATTGAACTTTGATTAGATTCGTGAAGTGGATGGAAGTTTTGATTGATGACTTCGGAATCATCTTAGTACTGACAATTTAAACAAAAATTAATCGAAAATCTTCTCCTGAAGATGCTAACATAGTCAGCGAGACACGTGCTGAGGCGTTTAAAAAATTGGTTTGATTAGTGATAAAACAGTGTAGTGTATTATCGTGCCAAAGGTTCCAGTCTTCGATATATTTCTGGGAATTTCAACTATTGTGGTTCTGAGCTTCGGCTGCTCAATCCGTCCCTGATTCGGTTCCGTTCTCTTCTCTGTTTACTCGAGAAATTGAGAGATAACTTTGCCCTATTTCGATTTGCATGGTCGCGATCGATTTCCCAGTTTTATCAGAGACGTTCGAAAAACTTGGAAATCGAGACTATAAAGGTCTCTGAGGACGAGTCGCTTTCAGTTTCCAGTTCCATATGTTTCGGTTACTTTATTCGCATAATAATTCTTCACGCAATGTAGACGAGTCGCACCATTGTCGACAGTGGCGTAATTTTTTTTATCGCTTGGAGCTCACGAAAGGAAATCCTTATGATGTTCAAAGAACATCGTGCGAGACAGGAGGTAGGTATTGGAATTTTTTTTGAACTTCTGGAGATTGTATGTTGTTGGGAATACTTCCAAACCAGTAGCGTACAATGATATTAGCCGTAAATATGGATAAATTAACCCATTGTGACGCCACTGAAAATATTTTTTCGAATTTAATGACATCAAAAGAAGCTCCATGTTACATTCAACAAAACCACCAAGTTTTATTGAAATTGGTTAAAAGACATTTGAGTAATGATTAAAGAATCTCTTCCCAAAGACACGATCATCCAACGAACAGCGAGGCTCTGGAACACATTGCCGAGGGAGGTGTTCTCTGAACATTACAGGATATCCCTCTTCGTGGGAACCAGAATATAAAAAAAATCACGAGGTTCAACATGAAGGTCTGGGGTTGCTATGGCGTTTTGTGGATTCACTTCCAAACTTTCGGAATATCGAATAACGAACACTGAAATTCGCGAAACTTCACAACTAAATACTTTTCTGATTGGAATATTGAAGCGGGTATATGGTTACATAATAATAGCACATCATGCTGCTGAAACAAGAACAAGTCAAGCAATTAATAATCAGGTATAGAGTTTATTATGTATCAAAAACTCGTGAGTTCAGCGTTATAGATAGTCGGATTTGTTTCCGTGAAGCAGCTTGTAAAATCAGTAACTTTCGTCCCAATAGCATGATAATGATAATGCTCTCCATAAATTGAGAAAATATCTCCGTAAAATATAGTTTGTACAATATCACTAATAATTATTATTTCCATGGAAGAATGCAATGATTGCAATATAAAAAAATACTCCATCCATGATGGACAAAATTAAGGAAATAAGTTGGGTATGCGAGGCTGATGTAACTCATTGGTATTTTTTAGCAATTTTATTTTCCCCTTCACTATCAAGTTGCCTTGCTAGAATTGTTTGTTTCTGTAATTTAATATAGGCGAGTGTACTTTTTTTTATTCCTTAAATAAAATCATCACTCAAATACGTTTCAATTCCATATTTTTTTAGAATTTTTCGTTTGATTTCAAGGTTCTAAAATCAAAAATTATGGCACGGTAATTTTCAAACGGCTTATAATTTACCGCGAGTAAAAACCGACGTCACGATTTTGTAAGTACGGACAGTCTATAGCACAGTTGCCATATGTTAAAATATGATTGGAACTTCAGAAATATTAGTTATTCAATAATTCATAAATTTTCAATTTTGTATTGGTTATATTTCTATACAGACATAAATTGTCTCAAAATTAATCCTCATCTGTTGTGGCATGTTGCTTATAATACATTTGTGTTGATAATAATATTTTTATATCAATTCACACTTGAGGACATTGGAGGGTAGATGTGACAACCGAGGTGCTAACAAATTACAAATCAAATTCTCCTGATATTTCCTATTCTCATGCCCATTTTTCCATTATTAGGACTTTTTACCAGATTGTTTCGGTTTTTCAGACAGCTCTGGGAGGGGTCCAGACCCCCATGGATCCCCCCCTTAATTACGCCACTGATAATGATAGAAATATTGCTAGTGGTGAAAAGAATCAAATATACTCCTTGGTGAAGAAAGAACTATTGTAATAATAAATTTGATTAGAGAAAATCTGTCTGTCTGTCGTTTATTGAAAACCACTTCTCATTTTGGTCTTATGTAGGTAGCGTTGTGTGAATATACACGATGAGAAATACAAAGATCCACAATACCCTTGCTTACATAATGTAGGTATATGCTCATATTTCATCATAGTGTCAAGGTTCAATTATTACAACGTACCAACATTTTTTATTGCAAATCGCGAATAATCTATTGATCTATTAGATTAGTAATCTGCTGCCACACAAATTCCTTTAGCCTTAGTAGGCAGAACTTCGACAAGACGTTCCAAATCCGGAATAAGATTATTCGCAATGTGCACTTGCAAATAGGTAGACCGCAAGTTATGTAAACACATACGTTGTTTACTCAACATGTCATTATGGGATGCGGAATGATCAGCTAAACCAGCTTGTTTGCTTGAAATGGCTTGGACTAGCAGAGGAAGAGCGATTCATATACAAGTTATGTACAGAGTGATTGTTTATATTTAACTCAATGCTATCCCAGTTAAGTTAATATTGATCAGTGTTCGAAAGAACAGATATGGATTTTGGAATTCAGAACTAGAAAATGCAAAAAAGCATCGTAAACCTAAACATTTCACATAAACTAGTATTTTTTGAATGGAACCTGTATTTAATTTTTGTGATCGGTAGACATATTTCTTCTGATTTCAAAAATATATGGTACTTTGTTGAGGGTATCGTTCTCAGTTTCGTTAAAATATTGATTCTTTCGTAAACCGCATATTCGAAAGTTCTGCCGACCAGGAAAATGAAATACAGGGTTCCATTCAGAAAATACCAGCTTCTGTAATATTATGTTTTTGCGATATTTGACAGATATGATGCAAAATCCTGTGGTAATATCTAGAAAAGTTCTTGACAGTGATTTTCTCATTTTTTAAAAAACAATACATAGTCAATACTATTTGTCCAAATATATCATTATTGCTAAGTTGATGCACAAATTTGAATAATCCTTGAAGAATATCAAGTTTTGTATACAGTTTGTTTATACAGTGTGACCCACTTCTAATGGAACCACCCCTGTATCTTACGTTATCGTTGGGTAAGGATCCTGAAATTTGCTGGAGCGAGAGATATACCAAAAATGCACTCTATGACCAAGTGGGGTCATCTTCAGTGATATACACTGCTCGCCAACAGCCATGAAACTACCCCAATTTCCGGAAAATGATATTGAGAGTCAAAATAGGTCGAAAATCACTTCAGATTTGGAATCAGGACGCCCAATTTACTAACTACTAAAATTTTTCCTGAAAAATTTTAAGTTCGGAAAAATGAAATTTTGTCGCATTTTTTATGGAAGCACCCCCGTATCTCACGTAATTATTGAGGTAGGATTCTGAAATTTGCCGGAGGAAGAGAAAGTCCAAAGATAAAGTCAATTACGTGAGATACGGGGGTGCTTCCATAAAAAATGCGACAAAATTTCATTTTTCTGAACTGAAACTTTTCCAGGAAAAATTTGAATAGTTAGTAAATTGCTTCCAAATCTGAAGTGATTTTCGACCTATTTTGACTCCTAATATCATTTTCCGGAAATTGGGGTAGTTTCATGGCTGTTGACGAGCAGTGTATATCACTGAAGATGACCCCACTTGGTCATAGAGTGCATTTTTGGTATATCTATCGCTCCAGCAAATTTCAGGATCCTTACCCAACGATTACGTAAGATACAGGGGTGGTTCCATTAGAAGTGGGTCACACTGTATAACAAGATGATTAAATATTTGAAACACATGTGTGAAATTGAAATAGTAACAACTTTTCTCACTCAACATTTTTGATATAATACAAACAAATAAAAAATTAACGAGTCACGTGACTTCGATCGAGTACGCCATTTAATCTCAAAACAAAATGAAAGTTTTCATATGATGACAACTTTCTGAAAGACTCTGATATATTCTAAATATGTTCTCATCTTTTTTGCAGAGAATTGAGGATTTTCCAACATTATTGGCGATAGCAGTGATAGACCCTTTGTGAATGGTCACGAAAATAATCTTGATGATACAAGGTCCAATTGAATGTTGATCTCTCAGTTCCCTGTCACACCATCGCGAATTTGCGCTGACTGACCAAGAATCTCTGCCATAGATGAAGGAAACCGAGACGAAAAACCTATTCAAAGCCATTTCCGAACCGACATCAAAGGCTCCCAATCGAGATCTCCCGACAATTAAGCGATGTTTCCGGTCGGAATATTCACTTCCTCTGAAGAGATAGAGGTAGTTGCCTCTATAGATCTGCAAACTATAGGAACTTCATTAGACCGTAGCTCTTCAACGGATGTCATACCTATATGGCCGATAGAATCTCTCTGCTTTGACATCATGGCCTTACCGAGAAGGGACTACTGATCATATTGCGAAATAGGTATATTTTCAGATAAATTTTGAACATGAAAAAATGGATAAGTAGAGTAGTAAAAGTAGAAAAAAATATATGGATTGAGTGTATTCAATTCAGTATTGAGTGCAATATTTTCTATCCTAGCCTAAACATGGTGAATCATATGCCGCATAGAGATCTATGTATAGATATAATAGTGAAAACAGCAAGAGATGAAGTTTAAGAGGCAGGTTCTTTCCAATAATGATAGTTTTAATCAAACGGCGCCGACATGTATGTTAACACAACTAAGCCAAGGTATACGCCACACTATGGACAATATGCTACATGAAAACACAAACTGAAGAATTATTGATTGAAATCTGCCCCGTTGACTGGTAAGACCCATAAGACTAGTATAAAACGATCGTATGGTGATATCCAATAATAATTGTTCTAAACTTCGTTATTCAGAAAATTTTATAAAGGAAGTTTATGATGTAATACACCTTGTATATATGAGGTATTTTTATTTTCAATAAATCGAAAGCAGCCCTGCCTGTAAAGATACAAATTCTCTATCTTATACACGAGCAATAGTTATGATGGTGCTTGATGCTTACCACTTAAGAAGTGATAACCGTGTTCTCGGTAGCAGAAATGATTCCACTAAATTTATCATTATTCTGCTCAATTTAATGATTGCTCGTAGCAAGCGACAAATTAGTTGGGATTATATCGATATCGTTAATGTTAAGATGGGTAGATGAGTTACTACCTTGATGAGATGGTTCCTCTTAATTTTGGTAGAAGAAATGAAAATTTAATTGAGTTCGGCACGAAGTAGCAATGTCATGTCAAATGTTCATACAACTGAATTTCAAACTGTATTGTTCAGTTGCTTGTTGTAATGTAAAAATTTAAGAGCGTTGAGACGATGAATGTAAAAATATTTCAGCTAGCTAAATGAAACAATTGAAACGGCAACAGTGAATAGTATCAATACAAATAAATAAACGGCCGGGTTATAAAACATGTCAAATGAGGGAAGCATTTCTTTAGGATTTTTTTTTCAATTAGCAGGAATGAAAAATCGAAAATATTCTGAGAAATTTCTTGTCTTGATGAACATCATGGTCTTTTTTATAGAAATTATACTGTTCTCACCTATAATTATTTATATTTTTATAGTTACTACTGCAATTGATATTTATGAAAATCACCTCGATAATAGTATTTTGTTCAACGAGCAATGATAGTCATTTCCCACGTGTGGGAATTAAGCATTCCGTGCGAGATATACATCACTATACATTTTCTATGGCTGTAACAGATAATAGCGAAATTTTTGATTTCTTCGGCTAGTAGCCATTTGATTTCCTCTAAGAGAAAATCGCCATTTCTTCAAATTTCACAATTTATGGAGAATTTATTACATTTATATTGGAATATAAACACAATTAAGTCATTGTGTCAAATAAGTGGATGAACTTGAAGACATACAAATAAATGTATGTACCTCATTGATTTAAGGAAAACAATAAAACAAGAGCAATTTTCTGTTATATCCGTAGAAAATAGCTATTTATATATCAAGGGAGCAAAGGTATCAATTTCCTCCCGCGTGTGAAATGGAAGCTGTCAAAGCAGCCTGTTTACTTTGTTTTCATTGGTTCGCATTTGTTTTTCGTTTGCGCCCATTGGCCATACCAGACCATCAAAACAAACCGCTCAGAAGTGTTCTAGTTGTTGCCTTCAGATGGGGCGACGTGTTATTTTCTATCGTGAATACATGGGGAATAAGGACTTGGTATATTCTCGAAACAAAGCATATCGGGAGGTCACAAAATTCTGGATCGCTCATTCGTTCGAGGCAATACACAAAACAAAAATGATTTGTACTATTTTTTTCCATGTTACGATTCGTATTTATATTTGGTTCGAGGGGTGCCAAAAGTTAGTACAGATGCATGAAACCCTACAACGTTTATATCTGAAGTTTTGTTACACCTCGTATAGTTGAAGCTGTAGGTATAGGGGTCAAAATATAAAGAGGCATAAGCCAAACAAACAATGGAACCGCTAAGATAAATTAATCAAAGTAAGCAGAATGATCCTTCACGAATCGTTAATTATTGCATAGACAGACACTTTCAACATTTTTTCATGTTTAATAGGTTATTTATGGCCGAGGTCAATAACTAATAATACGAGTGTGACCGTTAACCAAATAAGGTAGCTATAGGTAGTGTGAAACAAAAACTATTTTTTTCAATAAAATTATCAAGTGTGTCGGAATCGATGGATAACTCTGTACAACACAAGTATAGTCAAATGCAAAGAACATGTCGTTGCACTTATTGCAGGAGTAACTAGAAGTGCTTTCGCCGCCCATGTGAGATGTTGTATTTTCTCTGTACATCTCTGTCTGTACCAATCGAGGTACCAGTGAAGATAATTTCGAGTCAGTCATTGTAATTTTTTTCGACAATTTACACTGTTTGAGGTTTCTGAAAATCAGGAATTATGAGAGAACAATCATTCATTTCACAATGGAACAAATCAATCGATGTATTGCTGGTGTAGAAATACCATTAATTCAACAGAATATCATCGATATACCATAGACTACAGAAGGACTATCTTCAGTAGTAACGAATTATTTAGAATAATGCTTCGTAGTGAATGCCTATCTTTCTACGGATCAACTATAATCATAGTATGTTTCATTATTACTTCTTAAAAAACTATCTATATACCTACTGTAACCAATAGGTATATGACGAACAATTTCATTTTGAAAAGATCATCGTTGCATATCGAAGATTCTCTATTGACTAAAAATAAGAGATCTTATGATAGTTATCTGAATTTATTTTTCTTGTTAAATTCACTCATGAAATGTTTTGAGTTCATCGTAATCGGACAATATGTTACAGCGCTATGACTTTGGAGCGTTTTTGTCAGTCATCCAGTACATATTATTATATTGATATTTTTCTTGAAGAATTCATTGTGCAAGTGTATAACACAATCAATTTACCCACGTGTTACACAATAATATAGTAGCAAATATTATTCATGGCATGATTGGTATGTGCCAGTCGATCTTATGGTATCGAGTATCAAACCTTGACTAATGACTACGTGAAAAATATAGTCAGTGCGTTTTGTACTGATTATCGATTTTTTGTAATTTCTATTTTTATTGATACGGAGTTGTGCCCCAAATCAAACGTTGACAGTGGCAGCCCACTGGCATACTAATTTAGGCTGAAAACCCACTTTCCTAAATTAAAAAAGCAAGATATAATTCAGAATCAAGAGACCAAAAAAGTTATAGGTAGTTCATCTAAAAAACAATGGAATGTTGAAATAAATCTACTGAATGTTATTTTCCGTGCACTAAACTTCAATACCCAGTTAGAGACCCTGTGTAGTGAAAACGAACCCTTTTCGGAAATACTGTTTCTATAGGAACTCTTTTCTTATTTTGGTAGTTTGCATAAATGCCTGTTTTTGGCTAGCTAGAATAGGTTAGGTTAAGTTCAAGTACAAGCCGAGGTTTAAATTGACTCTGACCCTATATGAGTACTTTTTCTCATTTTATTTGTATATTATGGGTAAACATCGGTAAATTATCGCTACATCGATTACTATAGAAAAAGTTGTATCATCATCACATCAATTCAAATTATTAATGTGAACAGCAATTGACAGAACACATCCAGCCGAATAATTGAAATGGGGGGTTAATCTTTACATCAAATTTCAGTGCCTCATCCAAATAAGTACAAGATAGGTAGGTATAGGTACCTAGTCACCATGTAGAACTTTAGGCAGGTAGAGGTATAGTTTAGGTCATTGCAATAATTATAGTCTGCATTTTCTCAAAGGCCCTCGGTCAAAGGTCCATTGGATATTACTTTATATTTGTACTAAATAAAGTTTACTAGTTTCTACCTTGGTAGGTAGGTATATACCTATCGTACGAGCTATCTTATTATTGGAGTACTAAGAACAATTGACTTGACGATAACAAGCGTTGCGGTCTATAATTTTGAAGATTCTATTCTAGATATTAATATATAGGTAGATATTCTGGATATTCATGACCTTGAAATAATTTAAAACGTAATAGGTTTCTGTTTCTAACACCTTATAACTCGAATAACTGAATACTGCCGATTCAAAACTACCATCCCATTCAATGATGAAGTAATTAAGTGGATTAAAAATTCAATAGGTGTAACATACTCACTGAAATTTTCTAGATAGGTATAAAATATTTTCTAGTGATTCCTATACTGGACGTCCCAATAACCTATTTCCTTAATAGGGAAAGAGAATACTACACAGACCACTAAACATTGAATCCTTCACGGTTCCACGCACATATAAATAAATAACTCGGACCACGTAGAATCTATGGAGGAAGTATACGGAAAACCTATAGGTTCTAGATTGTTATGTTCGAAAAGCGGCAAACTGCAAACAAACACTTCAACAGAAACAACTCATCGAGCGATGTTGCCAACAATTTTTCTAGTTTTTCTGCCCATTCATTGGTAGGTATCACGTTTCACAATGTTTCCCAACGAATCAATCAAAAAGGATTCCTTCTAAAACAAGAAATGAAACCAGATTTTTTGAAATAACGATACAGGTAGGTATTATACAATTTGTTTCATTAATCAACTTTTACCTATATTCATAAGTAATTTACCATGACGAGTTATCTTTATTCCGATATTATTCAATTTATTTTGTTGATAACTTTTATATTCATAAGTAATTTACCATGACGAGTTATTTTTATTCCGATATTATTCCTTATATAGGGATAAAAATTAAATTTGGGGCACTTCACTCGACATTTTTTCATATTTTGTTCATTTTTCAGAATTAAATTTCTCGTTAATTAGAAGACTCAAGAAACATCTAATATTTTGGGAATATTCGTTAAACTGTTTCATATTGATGGGATCAACACATATACAGTGTGTCCACCTTAAGGACTTACCACCCCTGTAAAATCGATATTATCTAACCGATTTCGAAAAACATTTTTTTGTTGGATAGGTATTCGAAATGTCCATCCAACAAGAGAGTGATTTTATTCTTAGACTGTTATCATGGCCAACTGTGACTAATTTTAATGACCCATATTTCAGTAAGTACTATTAGGAATTAAAAAAAAAATAATGATAGAATCTGATCAATTGAAACATACCTTTGCCGATTTTCATCATAAAAAAACACAGGGTGTCCGAAAAAACGAATGATATTTTTTTTTGAATAGGTGATCGGAAAATGTACTACTGTCGTATTTTTGGAAAAAAACAATGACAAATTATCATTGAGGATTACTTTCAAATATATCTGTACCAATTTTCATCATTCGAATATACAATGTGTCTGAGAAAAAAGTTAAAAAGGATATGTAGCAATATTTTTTATCATGATAATTCTTCACTCGAACAATAATAATGAATCCGGATCACTTGAAATATATCTGTACCATCAAATTCAGGGTGTTCAAAAAATCAAATTATTATTCTTTTGAATTGATAAAAAATATTACCTACTTATTCTTTTTTATTTTTTTCTCATTCATATCGTATATTTGAATGATGAAATTTGGTACAGATATGTTCAAATTAGCCCTCAATGATGATGTGTCATGAATTTCTACCAAAAATACCACAGTTCTACACTTTCTGATGACGTATTCAAAAAATAAATAATAATTCGTTCTTTTGGACACCCTATGTTTAATAATGATGAAAATCGGTAAATGTATGTTTTGAGTGATAGTGATTCAGAATCCTCCATAATTTTTTTCGAAAAAAAAAACCCTAATAGTACTTTCTGAAATATGGGTCAATAAATCTGGTCGCAGTTGGCCATGATAACAGTCCAAGAATAAGATCATTCTCTTGTTGAATGGACATTTCAAATACCTATCAAACAAAAAAAAAGTTTTTCGAAATCGGCCAGATAATAACAATTTTACAGGGGTGGTAAGTCCTTAAGGTGGACACACTGTATATTCATTTCAAAATCACCTCATACAGGAATATTTCACATAAGAATTGAGTGAAAAAAGTGAACTGGTTTCATTCACTCAATAATATCTGAGATGTTTTTAGTGCAATCGAGATAGAAATAAGATGTGCCACGAAAAGTCAACTTCAATGAAACATGCAGCTCTTTTCGAACGCCAAGGAGGAAATAAATTTTGTCTACTAGCGTGCGGAAAAGTGAGCTTATCCGCACTCATTTTAGTGTTGAAAGAGTCACTTTGTCGCACTAGTGCGGAAAGTGAATTTGTTGAGTATCTGGGAAGTGAACTGAAATTTGAAGATTCGATAATAATAAATGTTTCGTCATGGTTAACTTTTGTTTTTTGTTTTCACGCTAGTGGAAAAAATAGTGTACCTAACACGTGCGTGAAATGACTTTTCCGCACTTGTTAGGTGAACTAATATTTCTGAAGAATGATGAATACCTAACAGTCTCGTAAATTCAAGATTTTTTTTCTCACCTTCAGTACTGATCTTGGCAGGCGGAAAACTAGGGACATTTTTCACTAGTTGGCAACACTGTTATCGATACAAGCTAGAGCAGAGTCGTTCACACCGAGCTCGTACGTTACCGCCGATACTGCTCGTATCATACAAACAGTGTTGACACATTTTACAATAATTCATTGTGAAAACAGAAATATTAATGAGAAGAAGTAGGCATACGTACTTAATATCAGTGCATGGTCTCAACACTCTTGATGTGATATCAAATTATACTAAATTCATTCACGTCAATGAGGTAAAAGGTGACCAGGGGGTTTCAAACACCAATAACTTTTTTCCATGGTATCAAATAGCCAAACATCAGAAAATTCCTATGGACCAATAATGAGCAATCCTATATAGATCTCACCAAATTATCATTCATTTGTGAACGGTTGATTTAGATTCATTGAGATTTATAACGTATGGCCTGTACAACATCCTTAACAAAGCCTGGACAAATACAAAGAAAATATGCAAAAAGTGTACGAATTTTCATACCCTTATGAGCATTCCACCCAGTAGAGAATTGGGTATTCCTAAATCCTTTTCCTGTTCCACTCGAAAATGGTGCCTTATAATAGGTGATAGCAGGTTCAATACAAATAAAAAAGAACATAAATGGGTAAGTGAAAAGGAAACACCAACGAGTTGATATCAGAACATGAATTATAAATATTATTTTCATACCCTTATGAGCAATCCCACCCAGTATAGTATTAGGTATTCCTTAATCCTTTTCCTGTTCCAGTCTCGAAAATTGTGTAATAATAGGTGATAGCAGATTCAATACAAAAGAAAAAGAACAGAAATGGGTTTGTGAGAAGGAAACACCAACGAGAAAGTATCAGAACATGAATTATAGCGGCAAAGTTAATAAACGACGACCCCTAATTGCTAGATCGCTGCCGACCATCCTTGTTCGATCATTATCTTCTCATTAGCAACCCTATGACGTTACACAAAACAAACTTAATTTGCTGGCAAGGGAAATGTGGTAATGCGAAAGGTATACAGGTTGAGTTATAGCTATCGGGACATAGACTAAGGGAAGATTGTTTGGACCATAGATCTCAAAATATGGCGATAGGAGTGATAGGACCAAATATGCTTTAATGAAATATTGCGGTGGAAAAAAAAAAACTGCGCGTTAAACGAGTACCAAAATTCATTTAATGACAAGGAATGTAATTCACCAGCAACAATTATCTGACAGTCCATTGTCCAAAGCACGCTTTTAAACAAGAGTACATATACCAATATTATGTAGAAATGATGTTCATGTGTTATTTTCAAATTAAAATAACTAAAAACTTTCGTCAGTCGATCTCATCTTCAGAAATCCTTAACGGGCGCCTCCTGTAACTAAGTGTAGAATGATACATAAAATGATATTTCCTGTATAGAATTATGCCTCTGTGCCGATTTTGAAAACAATTGATAAATATACAGTGAAATTGATAGCAATAAACGGAAAAAATATTCAACTTCAACGCCATGTATCTTTTTTAACAGCAATATTTTGTTAAGGCATATTCGGTCCAATAAGCCCTTAGCCTATGTCCCAACTCCCAATAGTTATGACTCATCCATATAACCAAAAAAGTGCACTATAAACTGCGACAAACCAAATTAGAGAAATGTGTGAGAACACGGAGAAAAAATTTCATTGATCACAAATCAAAAACCACTTCTCCCAAGCGAAAACCTCAACAAAATAGGGGACGAGTGAATTATGCATTGGGAGCAAATAAGTCGAAACTTTTGCAGAGGTGATAACTTTAATACTTACAACCAATAGTTCAAATATTCAACGTAAATGACTAATGATTTGATATTATTTTATAGCAATTACTCTGTTCAACTAGGACGAAATGTTCACTTATTTATTACTTATAACATATATGATGAACACAAATGGTTGCGTTTTTATACCAAGGGTGATTGGCATTTGCTTCAAGTGACCATAATGTCTGATCTCAAATCATCTTTCAATTAGCTCTTAGCATCACCTTCATTACCCATTAATGTATGTATCATTCATGATGTATTATCACATTATTTGAGACACAGATTTATGTTGGAAGGCAAATCGTTTTAATTTTGTTATACTACTGGGTGTTTGTATTACTGCAAAGGACAATATCTATATCTCTAAAGACATCAATTATTTGCCACTAGGTATTTTTCGATTTGATCCCATTGCTTTACATTTTGAATGTTCAATCGGCTGTGGCCTAATCAAAACAACTTTGTATTTTTTCCAGTATGGCTCTGGTTCCATTTCTGTTCTGATTGCCTTTCCTGCAATGATCATCATTGTTCATTGTACCAGTATATCACCTGACGAAGCTACTGTGTAAGCGAAACATGTCGTGTGTTTGAGCATTTTGTGGAAATCTTATCGTTTGTGAAGTTTTTACACAAAATTTCAATGAAAATGGTAAGGGGTATTTTTTTGAGTTTGCAACCATATATTTGGTTATTTGTTCTTTGAATTGACAATGTTTCAATGGTAGCAAAACAGTTTTAAAATACATATCTGGACAACCAACACTGGCAACACTGAACAACTAATACTGCGTCCATATTTTTACGTCCACTATCTATGAGGTCAACGTACATGCGAACTGAGTACGCATATACAGGGTGGGCCATCGTAAACGTACTGGAAGGCAGATCAGATGTGAGATTTTTTGCAAAGAAACCGGAAACACGTATAATGTTTGTTTGTGATGGCGACTTGGTTTTGAAATTTGAAAGGACTACTGAAATGTCCTTAAAACATTTCCAGAAGAACGCAAAAATATATCGATTCCATTTAAAAACTCACCAGCATGAATCGAAAACCATTTTAAATGAGATATCACTTGAGCCAAATTATCACTAGAAAATATTTCGAGTAGGTGCATTGGCGTGTCGTCCATAAAAGCACAGTTTCCTTTGACCAAAATTATTAAAAAAAAACAGAACTTTCACACTAGATGATGGAAGATAAATTCCAACAGATTACAGGCTGAATGTACAGGGTGGGCCAAATTGGACACTTTTAAAGGGGAAGTTATATTCCCGTACAAGATAGGAAACAAACTGATGTCGGTGCCTGTTGATCAATTCACATGAAAAACTCAAAGGTGAAAACCACATATCGATATCTATCTTTATTTCAGAGTTACAAGGTGTTTTTTTTTTCGAAAATGTGAATTTTTGAAAAGTGGAGAAAAATTCCTTCGTTTTCATAAAAAAAAATTCTGTTTGTCCAGAAAATTCATCCTCAGGCACTGAAATCAGAACCGTATACCAAGTTGCATAATAAAACTTTTCTTTCAAGAAGAACAATTTATATTCTTGAACTAGATATAGGAAGACCGATTTCAGTGCCTTGAGGACAATTTTTATCACAAATCCAACTCCGAAACGAAGACAGATATCGATATGCGGATTTCGCCATTGAGTTTTTCATGAGAATCGACTCTCAGGCACCGACATCAGTTTTCTTCCATCTGGTTCGAGAATAGGACTCCAATTTTGGCCCACCCTGTACAGTGTGTCCAGTTTCCGATGCATTTGCGCGATATCTCAGTTATCTTCGGGGATAGAGTGTTGCGGTTTTCACATTACTGCCCTACTTTTTCGTGGAACGAATAATGTCGCAAACTGAATTTTCACAGTCATACAGGGCAAAGTTGAAAATTCTCACTTTTTGAGCTTCCTCCTCCCGAATCTTGGTAAATTTTCAACTTATCGGCAGGATGAGAACGGGACCTTATAGAACTTTGCACATATTGTACAGTGGCGTACTCATTTAATTTCTGTAATCTCTCATTTTTATGAAATGAAGCCAAACTAGATAGGTCGAAAGTTGCAATGCAATCCCTTTTCTAGTTTTCCTTCTTGATCGCCATTCACATTTTGCATACCAAAATTCTGATGACAAAGCTGCATAGAGGGAGAATAAACTCAAATAGAAGATCGCGAAGTATTTCTTTTTATGTGAATAATTCGAAGGCAAAACAAATATAAACTTGTTCACGAGGTTGGGTTGGAAGAGGATATACGTGTTCTCAGCGATTTGCATAGATTTAAAGGGCCATATAGGTACAACAAAATTGGCAATATTCGCAGCAGAGATTCAAAGATATGTCCAACCGAGTGCTCGACGAAGAAAATTTGAAATGCAAAACTGTGCTTATGGAACAGAAATACAGACAACGCGACTTATGATTTTAGTATTCAACTTTCATACAACAAGGATCAACTAGAACTAGATTATTATGTAACAAGAACTCAATCCAGACTAAACTTATTCAGTAATTTTCACTCTGAAGAAGTATTCGATAAAAGTACACAAGTGTTAGTATGGGGAAGTGCAAGAACGCTTTGTTTTCGAGTTTGTAGGAATAAAACTGGAATAGGTGCATCTGATAGATTCACTGGACTGGACCTCAACAAAAAACTTGTGGATTCACCCTTATGCAAATTTTGTCCACAGGCTTTGAAGTTAGAGATATACCAGTATACCTATATTTTAGACGATGGACCCATGAAACTTAGCCACAAATACATATGATCACTTAAGGAGCTTATTGATTTCCCCATTCTATTCTGCTGAACACGAGTAGAAAAAACTAATACTGATGGAAAATGGGTCAGATTCTAATGATAACTTGGTCTATCTCCTATAATTCAACTTCAAAACATGAATCTCAGCAAAACACCACTCAGTAAAGTTGATTGAGAAGACAATTGATGATGAAAACTAAGTAGTTAGGTTTTCATATTGAGCTAATATAGAAAAGGATAATCAATCACTTGGTCAAAAGTGGAACCATAATTGGTCCGCCATATTGAAACGACACATTTGTTACACATGTTACATGTTCCGTGTTATGCAATCCTTATACGTGTGTTTCAATGATGTGTGTCCCTAAAGGCAAAGTTTACGTAAACTTTGCTAAAGGCTATGTCTCACGGTCCAACAATTTGATGAAACTACATATTATCTGTGTCAAACAGCAGCTGACATTTAGAACTTGTTCTGAATATTTGTCATGTCAAAGTTTGTCATGTTGGATCAAACAGTAAAATTGAAATGTTTGTCTTCATGTTTTTTTCTCATTTTCTTTCTTGTTTTATCTTATAGTAACTAACAAGAAATACTATCATTAATATTATATCAATACTTCAAAAATGCCTGTCCTGGGACCCTATTCTCAAATGGTGAGATATTTTGTCGCATGCGAGATTTCTACATTGTCGAACAAAAAACGTGAGTGCCCATTCTCGAATGACGCATTCGAAAATTTTCGATAGACAAATTGTAGAGTGGTCTAAGCAGTCGACATTTTGATGTCGAATGCGAGATTGAATATTTGACTGATTTCCTCACTTGTTAACTTGGGAATGGTAGTTTCATTGATAGAAATTGAAAATTTGGAAAATCAAGAAAATCATCAACGGCCACTAGAGAACGTATATAATGCGATCAGATTTTTATCGGACATAAAATGTATAAAAACATTAAGGTAAGGAATTAGTGAGAGTCCATTGCACTGCTAGTGAGTGCTAGAACCATTTCTGGTACAGGGACATAGGTCTTCTGCATGTTTTTTGCCAGATAAAAGTGGCTCATTCTATTTTTCTTCCATCAAGTTGAGTGTTTCCTTTTAAGATGGAATACAATAACTTTTTTCTTTTCACTGCCATTATTATTTCAACATATCATTGACATAACCTCTATCATAACAACAAATAAACCACAACACATTGGCACAGAACACATTCGAGAATCGATAATTCGATGTTGCCAGTTCATGCTATTCGACAAATTTTGTCTCATGCGAGTTTGAAGTCGAAAGCAATCGAGAATACCACACTTTAACGTTGTGCGACAATTTCTATCGACATATGTCGCATACGACATATTTCGTTCGACATTCGAGAATAGGCCCCCTGGGTGATTGGACTGAGGACCATTTCGGATAATTATAGGAATATTTTTGTCTTGCTCCAATCCCAAATTTATGCTTGGTTGACTACATGTTCTCTTATGATCACACCTCATGTCTGCAGGTATATACGTTCACGCGCATATATGGATTGATAAAAATCTGAAACATCTCCCAGTCTGACTTCTTATTGACATTCCGTATATTTTCATATAGGAATCTATGAAACTCATGTCTATACGGTTTCCTGATGGTGCCATTTAATCTTGGGCCATCGGACTACTCAACTTTATATCTGCCATTAGGCGGACAGATCCGGCATTTCCACATTATTTTATGACTTTTCGGCCACGGCAAATATAATTAATCTAGCTCAATACTAATCCGAAAGAGTGTATTCGACTATTCAATCTACTTAGGAAGCAAATAAGTGATGATGTGTCAGCGCAAATGAGGTTTTTTAACTGAACAATGTAGGTTCGAAGCCTGTCGTGTTTCCTATTTTTATCCAGACTTCTTTCATTGGATCGAATCCTTTTTCTTTGAATATAATAATCTTGGTTTTTTTTCGACTCGAATGATTTTTTTTTTAAATTCACCTTCGCCATCAAGAACTTCAATTTCGGATCTACTTCTAGTCAAAATTTGGGTTTATTTTTTTGCTGGTCTCCAACATTATGATTTTTAAAAATGCTATATAACCTGGAATACTTGCTGATGGTGATAATACTATTCTGGACTCTCAGGCACCAATCAGAAAATTCCTTGAAGCACTTTTCGTAAATTTTCAATGGTTTCATCACACATTTCTGCAAAATTTAGTGGAAAATACTTGGGACAACAGTTGATAAATTGACATTCATCATACAGGGCGCTGAAAGAAATTCTAAATTGAGACTTTATCACGAATCTGCGATTAGAGGTCTATAAAAATCACAAGTTTCCATCGTTTAAGTTCGAACCCCCTTAGAATTCAAACTAAACATTTCTATTTTCGAATGTCGCTTTCTCTTTGACGATCTGAGATATTTGTTTGGCCAAACAAAGTGAAAAAGTATGTTGAATTTCTGAAAAATAAGGATATTTCATATTGCAAACGTGTTTTCGTGATCAGGGAAATGCAATCAATCTCACAGAGTTATAATAAACCATTTCCGAAGGTGCATTTTTCGGTGCACAATGGTAAACAGATATGTGATATATCATGTAGAAGAGCATTTCAAGAATCGAATATCGAAAACATATTACCTATGAAAAATGGATCAAGATGCAAACAATTTTTTATACTGCCTGAGATTTGGAGTGAACGTATACTTAGAGATGTATACTATTGTTCATTCAATCAATATTATATTCTCGATGAGAATAATTCGTTTTCTGTTATTAATAAACATACCAAAGAAAATATACTCCCCTGTACCTATCTGGATAATTTTATTACAGGTTGCTATCTATCTCTAACAGATTCTGTAGTCAAATTATTGCAGAATCTGACCCTACTATAGGTCGTGTACAGGGTGTGAATGAATAAAATTTAGGAGTGATTCCTTGTCATAGTTTATATAAAAAAGTACACATAAACATTTGTGCTAAGTTGCTTTGTTTTCCGAGTTACCGACTATGAATGGTTACATAAAAAAAACCGTTTTTTAATAATTGAGTAGTCTTTTTGTCAGTAGCATGGAGATACATAAGATAGGAAATAACAATTCCAGTGGCGTCGCAGTGAGATACCTTATCGGTATTTTTGAAACATATCATTGTATACGTCACTGCTTTTGCAAGATTCCTATCTTACTCAGATCGAACAATTGATAGTGCTACTTTCTTGTCCTTAGTGTATCTCGCGAATTTTTTTTGGCAACAACAAAAAGTCGATTTGACAAATTTTTATGATTTGTATAAGTGCTCCAAGTTTCACTGAGAAATTTATAGACTTAGACTGAATTTTGGAACCATGAAAACTGATACAAGGTGATCATAAAAGAAGCAATAAATACTTCAATATCCTGGTATCTCAAAAATAAAACAAGACACATGTTAATATAAACTATTTGTCCTGAGATTTGACATCGAACGATCTTCATTCACGATATTGTAAATAAAATATTGCCCTAGTACTTGTTTCCACATCTAGTTAAAGTTTCCGATGTACCTACATGCATATATAACACCAGATCTAGAGACAACTATTATGTGAACTATATGTGTCAAAAAATTGTACACTGAATAGTCTGTTCTACCTTGGTATGATTGAATATAATGCGTTATCTGACGATATCAGAAATATATCTATTATAATAAAGTTCAAATCATCTCTAATCAAACATATAAAAGATTGAAAAACCAATACAAAATGACCTCATTTTTGAAATTATGTCCATCATATCATCAAGTGACCAAATTTTGATTATCTATTCAGTATATCCATTTATAAATTGATCACATTTTATATTATGATATTATTTTCATTAACTATCTGTTTGTTATCTTAACAAGGTTCCTGTGATATTTCGTTTATATGTTCCTCTATATGTATATGTATTATCTTCATGATAAATAAATTCTATCTAATCTAATCTAAAAAAAACTATTGATTGAATAAAATATCATGAATGCATTCTTATGCCACTTTTACTTAAGTAAGTAAGTTTTTCGCCTGTGAGCGCTCTGAGGTTGTCAGATGTTTATGATTGCCAGGTTGCCATATTGCCATCGGAAACTTGAATTAATTAATGAAAAAAAAAAAACATGTGAATTAATTCGTGCCAACCCTGATCTGCACCCCGAGAATTCATTAAAAAAAAGTAGCACCCATTATGCTCAGTTTGGAAGCTTGTTTCGCAATAATTCCAATTCAAAAGGGGCATAAACAACATCAAATTAGGCTTCGCCGACCCGACATGCAACGTACTATAATACAAAGTCGAAAACACGTACCTAGGTTAATTGAAAAATTGATCGCCCTGCCAATACACACACACACATTCGGTATACGGTCGGTATAGTTGAATATTCCATCATTCACGGAATCATGAAATATACATGGCTTTTTTACTTCGACAAACAGGGCCTGTGATACACACACACACACGAACTCGCCTTCTTCTCGATGAAAATTGAAAACGAATTATTGAAGGGATTTACCGACGACGTACAGGGCTATACACGCGAGATTTTCTAGGAAATTTTTCGACTACCTATACATACAGGGTGTAACTTAATTGATGGTTGAAAATGAAGGATATGGTTCCTTAGTTAATTTTGAGAACACAAGTTCACACGAACATATTATGCCCTAAACCTCTTTCGAGCTATAGGGTGTTGAAATTTTAAGAAAACTGTCGTTTTTTATCACAACTTCAATACCGTTCTAGATATTTCCATGAAATTTGAAATGCACCTACTAAGCACCAATAGGCATTTTTCGATGCAGGAGATTTTTTAATATCTCTACCAGTGGCATACTTAAGGAATGTATCCTGGAGATTTTTTGAAAAAAATATTGTACGCCCTTGAATTTTCCAAGAATGAATATTCTTTTTGAAATCCTCATTGATTTTGCAACAATTTGACTTCCTGATTTTTCCGTTCGACGAACCGTTTTCGCGAAAAAAAAAATGAAACCAATTTTTATGCATTTGTGACATAACGAAATTATTTTGAACTAGTAGGCTAATGCCCTATTTTGTATTTGAAATAATGACATTTGATCGATTACGTTGCGGTAGTATTTTGACAAGTATATATTCATAAACGTGACAGTTTTTTACATAGTGAAAGTTTATTTAATCAATAAAGAGGAAATAAAATGTCAACACCCTATTATAGTTCGACAGTTAAGAGGTTTAGGGAATATGTTCATATGTTTTCTTGAAATGAGCTATGGAACCATGTCCTATATTTTCAGCCATCAAATGAATTACACCCTGTATAGATTGAATATCGAATCGAACATATACTACACGACTATTAGGAAAGGATGGCATTCGATGGCACCATGCACAGAAAATAGCTGTTTTGTTTCACTGTGGTGACCAGACGTACTATACTATACAAGGCCTACTCTATCTCTGGAGAAATCAGTCTCCCTTGCTATGTTGCCAATTATATGCCCTATATGTGTAATGATTGGGCAAACAACCTGTAGATCGGAATTTCCTCAGAGTATCTTATGTCAAGGTTAAGTGGTTCCAACAGTTATCACTAATATAAATATTCCTGTACATTCGAGATTTGTTATATTTGTTATATCTCATTAATTTTCTATGAATGGAATGTCAATAACGTCACTATTGGAATGTTCAGTATCTGTTTTTTGTATACACGTCTGGCGAAAGAAATTTTCTCTTAGTGAAACCGTCTATTGAAGTGAATACGCATACAATATTTGATATATAGAGAGAAAAACAAAGCAACACTGCCAAACCTTGCCTTCCACCTACACGTATCTCTCACGTTTAGTCGTATGTTTGCCACACGAGCTACACACAAGTATAGGTATAATGGCAACGTCGCTTCCTTTCTGTTATATACTCTTGAATCTTTGTTCGTATTCACTTCAATAAATGGTTCTCCTATGAGAAGATTCCTTTTGCAAGACGAGTATACATCAGGAGTATTTGAAATAATACTATTAGCGATGTTTCACAAATATAAGATATTGACGGTCTTTGAAATTTTCGTTTTAGAAACAGTCTGTTTGCTTCACAAATATAGAAGAAATTTCATGAACACAAACATAGACAAGATTACGCGTAATAAAAGGAACCTTGCTCTTCCTCTGCCTAGTTCATCTTTAACGAGACAATCCTTAATTTATAGGAGTAAAAAGATTTACAATCATTTACCAGAATGTACAGCTATGATCAATGATTTGAAACAATTCCGTAGATCTGTCAAAGATATGTTAGTGGGAAAAGGCTTGTACAGTTTGGATGAATACTTTGCCTACAAATTCTAGTCTTTCTATGATATGTGAGAATAATTAGAGATTCATATCATTGATTTTAAAGATAATTGTTGTTTGTGATAATAATGAAACTTGTCTATGTTATTTTATTTTATATATTTTTGTTCTGTATTATTTTTATATATTCCTGTTCTGTTGTATTTATTTATAATCTTGCAATCGATATATCGCAAGATACTGACTTTGTCGACAAAATGTGCTCATTTTAGACAATAAAGCTTATCTATCTATCTAATCTATACGACAAATATCAGTGTGGAACATTCTCAGGGCTGTGCGGGAAGGGGAACAGTAATACAGTTGAATACTGATTATCCATAGCGTATATCTGTTTTTTGTGCTGGTCAACTGAGTATAATTTCTCACTCCCAAACGCATTGCATATCCAAAATCTGAATATTAGATAATATGTTATAGGTTTAATATTGGACCACCTTGTACGGAAACCGATAAATAGACTTCATCCAGTATCGTCTAATTCTCTTTAGACACGTTCGTGGAAAAAAAGAAACTCTCGGGAGAAATGAAACGCCGAATGGATAAATGTTTGGTGAAAACGATCCGGATACTTTTGCAGAAACTAGTGTCAGACCATTAATTCTGCAGGAGTGCTCAAGGCATCTATACATACTCACGGATGATAAATTGGAAAAGTCAATTTGGGAAACGACCTACATCTCGACCTACATGGACTGGTCATTTTTTACCACAGTATTATTTATTCTACGAGTATATTACAACTTTTTTTTTTTCGGAAGTCCAACTTTTACTTTGTGACAAGGACGGTCCTGATGGGAACACAACGTCACTCTAGTGTTGTGCGAGAAGTACTTCTATATCCGCACTTGTAAGGAAAATTACTATTTTAACACCTTTTTCAGCAAGTAAACTTGCATAATATTCAAAACAAACAACAATGAAATTTACAAACTGTTAAGACTTTCAACTGAGGAGCCTTTTTTGACATACTGTTTTGTCTTCAGAAAGATATATCACGTTTCACAAAACTAATTGATTCCTGAACAGACAACGCTTTATATAGGTAGGTGATATCACTCGTGATATGATGGAAAATTAGATAGGAACATAAACAGTGAAGAAACCTATAATGGAATAAAATTCGTATTACCAAAACAGAAGAATATTTATTGGAATTTTTGTCAAAATATTAGTTAATAGTAGATCTTCTTCTTCGGTTTACGTTAATTAACCTACAATTAGATCAAGTTTTTCATACTGAATGTCCGTTTACGCCTATGTACAATGAAACAGTACCTAATCACCAAAACCTTTCATTTTAGGTAATTTTCGAAGGTAATGAGTTCTTTCAACTGAAGCTACCACATCCCCCTATCCGACGTTCTGGTCAAAAATTGTTCTATTTGACGGAGAATGCCATATACTGAATTTGAATGCGAAAAATTCAATTCCTAAAAATCATTTTTATTTTTCACCTTCAACACCCTGTATATCCTTATATGTCATGAAATCACGAGGAGAACTATCACATGTAAAGCGTTATTGTCGGTCGAATTCCGCAACATCCTGTAAATCACAAGAATTCATCTACCTTATTGTTAAGGTTCGTCTCCTCTTTCAATTATTTTTGGAATCCGAGTTATAAACTTGGATATACGCAATGACCATCAAATCAAAAGTTCGAATTTCATGTCGTCAAATAATACAATCTTCCCTAACTTTATACTTTACAAATATATTTACTTTTTTACTTTTGAACATGATTCACGGAAATTCATCGAAATATACGTTTCATTATTAATGAATGAGCAACAATTCCAATTAGGACGTCAGTAGAAAATTAATTGCAACGAAATGAAATGTTTGAACCTATGTTTCATGTAGAATTATGGCAAAATAATGTAGGTATGTTTATAAAAACATACATAATAAAAACAGATATAGAATGCTAGATTTCATTTATGCTACTTTTTTAATTACCAATCAAAGCATCAATGTAAAATGAAAAACATTGTGACGCTAGATAAAATATAACTCACCCAAGACGAAATCAGCGACGATCGCTTGTCAGATTGGTTTTGATGTCTGAAAATGAAAAAAAAATGTAAAACATAAGTTATTGTGAAGAAATGTAATCAAAACCCACTAACAAATTCGGAACTAAGTAAATTTATATTTCTTCATGGATAATGTCAAATAAATACAATTTGGACACATCAATTGGGGGATTCCCTAAAGGTCAACCTATTTTCTATAATTTTTTAAATTTTGAGTAAATGCGAAGAAAAATGAACGTAGGAATAGAAGTGAACAAGAAAAACACACTAAATCGATCAATCACTTCGAGAAACTGAAAAAAGAACTTGGAGGCACTTAGAAGAATAACTCAGCCCTATACCTGGAGTTGAAGTTGCCGAAGGAGCCACCACCGAGGAACTGACCATTGGTCACCAAGTTCATCAGCTTATCAGTCAAATCGACCCAGGAATATACCCACTGGTCATCTGGAGGGGGAAGGATTACGTGGTAACAATTGATTGTAAATGGGTCGTCATGGGAACAACCATAAACACAAACATGAACTTTTGTAGGTTGGCTTGTGGGGACTCGTATATACACTGAGAAAGAAGTTTTTCCACCACTAATCTGAGAAATCATCATTCGAGGATTCCCTCTAATGAGAAGTAACACTTTTCAAACCTAGGTAAATTGATAAAGAACTTTAGTAGATAAAACTGTCAATAGTGTCAATAATATACCTATGCAATATTCACATACATAGATGCGTATGCAACCATTGAGAAATGAAACATTCTTTAAACCAAATATATTTTAACTACGAACTTCACTACAGCTGAAATCAAAAATGTTTGGAATAATGTGATCATAATTATTAATCCTGAAAATGCCACAACAAAATCATATGTGAGATGTCAATGTCACTGTCATGTGTGAATTAGAGCAATTCAAATAACCATGACATTCGGTATAGACACATTTTTTGACCAATCGCAACGATTTATTATGTAGATCAGCTCAATGATTGTTCAATGGTATCATCTGCAATATTCAAAAGGTTTAAATAATTTAAAAAAAAAATTGAATATGAATACTGTATTTTCAATATCTATACTTCCGATATTTATCAGTATACTTCCTAACTTCATGCAGGCGTACAATCTTCTATATCAAAATCACTGTCACTTAAATTCTCACTAGTTTCTGTACTTATTCACAATTTCATCTGGAATTTCAATCCAGGGTTTATTTTCAATATCACAATTTCAGTAATAACGACGACAAAATATAATCTTGAAATGAGTGAATCTATATCTTGTTTTACAGCGAATTTGAAGTTTTTGAAACAAGTAAACATGTCTGCCAATGAACTCTGGATCTTATATTCAATCAAGCACATTCATGGATTGGTAACGAAGAGATATTGAATTGGCTCAAAACACTATTTTGTTTGATTCGAAATGACAAGATATTGATTGAAACAAATATTTCGTTGATTCAATGAAATATTTCGTTGATTCAAGAGGAACTGTATTTCGATCCAACAAACTGTCTTGTCGAACCAAATTCAGTATTGGTATAGTAAGTAAGTAAGTAAGTAAGTAAGTAAGTAAGTTAGTAAGTGAGTAAGTGAGTAAGTCAGTAAGTTATTAAGTAAGTGAGTGAGTAAGGTATAGACGAGGCCAAAAGATCGCCATCTAGTGGTGAACAATCAACATGACGTTGAATGAACGAAATATGTCATTGATTAGTATTATATATTTCGTTGATCTATTCAAGCAAATGATCCGTTCGAAACGAGTTGATTGTTACATCGGAAAAAGAAAACTTGTATGTTGTTTAAATAATATATTTTCATCAAAATGATCATTATTTCATCAAATCTACAAAATATATATAGTTGAATGAACATCGACATCATTTTGAACTAACATAATTCATTTTTGAGATAATCAGTTATTGTAATGATGCATAAAAAAAATTTTGATGCAACAAATTTTTTTTCCATAGGAGTTTCAATGCCAAGGACCAGAAGTACTCTTTAATAACATGAGGAACAGGAACATACCCACATGTGTCTCTAGCAATGTAAACCAGTTGCTATTGGGTATATATTTGGGTGTCTCTTTGGTTGGTTATGCTCAGAAAAAAGTTTTTGCACAAAGAAAATAGGTCTCTAGCATAGGCAGTAGGGTTCATGACACGGGTTTCGTTTTAATTGGACTTTTGACCCAATATGTTTAGTTTCTAATTGAAACTACAACAGACAAGAAAGAGATCTTTTTCTTTAGCATTTCTAGAACTTCTCTACGCTTTAGGCTCCACTTCTACCAGAATTTGAGGCCGATAGCGTCACTAATTTAAGCATATTATAAAATGCAGGTTCTTCGTCTTCAATAAATAGGAAATAATGATTTGGGAGCAGTTGAATATTCATAAACGATAGAAAGCTAGACATTTGCTCCCTAAATGAGAACCTTTTCTTCAGTGTAAGTAGATTCGTGTTGATAAATTAATGAAAACTGGCGAAAATTCGCGGCGAGCGTCTTTCAGCTAGGCAAAATTACAGACCAACTGTTGAGTTTCACCATATCTAATCCAGAAATATAAATAAACGAAGCTGACATTCTCGATCACTTTATTTGCGGTCGGTAATTATCATAGATGACTTGTTCGATAGTAGCTTGCAGCTTGGGGACTATGGATCGATGGTCGTTTATTTGAGTAACGTGGCCTTTATCCTTCGATATTACAATATTGTGAACGCTGATGACAATATTTAGTACACACATCGGCTAGTTTCACTTATTAAATTCCAAAATAATATTCTCAAAAATGAGTAAGTATAAGTTGATCATGGGATTGTAGACCACAGTGATTTTTTAAAATAAGAGGGTGACAGACTATATCTCCATGTTTGATCTGTCCTCTCTACACATTTCTTGATTTTAGTATATATTATTGCAATTTCATAAGCGATGAGAGATCATCTTTATTGAGATTCCAGTAATCAAATAGCTTATTTATACAGGGTGTAACTAAATAACACCGAAAAAATTCAAGGGTTGATTCCTTGTGATATTTTAGAAAATAAAGTTCATATGAACATGTGTCCTAACTTGCTTCGTTTTCGAGATACAGGGTACCTATTAATATTTCCATGAAAGATAGTTTTTTTATTCATTACTCAATTGTCTTTTCATCAATTTCAATAAAACGTTGTTGTTTTGTTAATAGTAATATGGAGCTTCTTCTGGTGCAATCAGATTCGGAATAATATTTCCAGTGGCGTCACAGTGGGTAAATTTATCGATATATATATATGGTGAATGTCATTGTACGCCACCGGTTTTTCTGAGTATAATAATTTTTTAGATTGAACTATTGAAATAACAACTTTTTTATCCTAGGTGTGATTTTTGTTCTAGCTTAGTTTTTGAGGAAACAATTAAAATTCGATTCGACTTTAAATTTAATGTATATTATAGGTGCTTCGATTGAGATTACTCAATCACCCCAATATCTATTATTTTGAAATTTTGGGGCTTAGGGGGGTTGAAAATAAAAACAATCAATACTTCCAACTTCAACATCCTGCATCTCAAAAACGGAGCAAGTTAGGACATATATGTTAATATGAAATTTATTTGCCAGAATATCACAAGGAATCACTTCTTGAATTTTTTCGGCGTTATTCAGATACACCCTGTATATTAAAGGAGCGAAGGTCATTGAACACAAATGGAAAGAAATTCGGAAGATTATATTCACAACTCTGTATGATATATCACCTGCGACAATTTTCAAAACCGCCACCGCTGAAATGTTGTCATGATAGAATTGTTTATTGCTATTGCGCTTCGTTTTGATCCAGTAATACCTACCAATGGAAAATAATATACAAATTTATGGAATGACAGCAAAACATGGATGAATTTCTGGTTGTTAGTCGTTGCTGATTTTTGAAACATATCCTATATTGACTCTCACTGACCTATAGATAAATATAGCCTGAATTCAAAGTAGAATAACTCATAAATTTCTTAACCAATTTGGAATCGGTTTTCACAGATGATTAGCCTAATCTCTCAACATTTCGTCGAGGCAATATGAATCTTCAGTGATTTGAGATATAATTTCTACTGGGTGATAATTGAATGAGTGTAAAATTGTAATGTGGTCGTCACCATAACCTTACCGTTTGAGCAGATATTTTTCTCACATTCTTTCTCTGACCTGCATTATGATGACGATGCTTGCCCTCGGAACGTTTTCGGAATTTTCAGAGCTTTGACAACAGTGTTATTACTATTCATAGAAAATGATGTTTTTTCTCAACGATTAATTGAATAATATTATCGGAAGTAGAGATTCTTGTTCGAAAAATATTCCCGATAGAAAATAACACGTCGCTCCACCTGACGGCAGCAACTTGAACACTTCTGAGCGGTTTATTTTGATGATATGACCAATAAGCACAACCAAAAAACAAATGAGAACCAATGAAAACAAAGTAAACATGCCGCTTTGACAGCTTTCAAGGCTTCCGGTAGGTGGCGTACGCATTATTTGCTATATCGCGAATAGTGAAGAAATGTGTCTCATTGATTTATTATTCTACATGATTACCAAAAAAATACTGTATAGGGTGATTAACTATGGATTTCACGCTTTCAACACTCAATATCTCAAAAACTAATACAAGAACTTCAAAACAAAATCTTGAATGAGATGTTTTTCTCTTTCGAATGGTGCCCTCCAAACATTATATCCCAATTTCATCTTTTCAAATGGAACACCCTATATTTGATTGCATTTTTCAAGAGTGATTTTTGCTGATTTCAAAGATATATAATTTTCATACATTCCATGGAGTAATACTGGGTGAATCGATGGAATATAACTTTGGATTAATTAAGATTTTTGTCATGAAATCATCTAATTAGACTCAAGTTGAGCTGAAACAAGGAAAAGATCGATTGTCAGTTGACATGGCAGCTTGAATTCAATTAGATAAATTTACGACCGTATTTTCAATCAGTTTCTAGTTATATTCCTTCGATTTACCCAATATTACTCCACGGAATATTATATGTTTCTGAAATCAGGAAAAATCACTCTTTAAAAATATACAATGAAATATAGTGTTCCATTTAAAAAAAAATAACATTTTCACATCCCCCGTAAATGGAATGGTCATATAATCTTTGGAGGGCACCATTCGAGAGAGAAAAATATCTGATTCAAGATTTTTTTTTTGAATTGACTCGGCCGTAATTCGATGGCAAATGTAAAAACTTCACAAACGATAAGATTTCCACAAAATTCTTAAACACACAATATGTTTCATTCACACAGTAGCTTCGTCAGGTGATATACTGGTACAATGAAGCTACTGTGTGAACGAAACATATTGTGTGTTAATAATTTTGTATAAATCTTATCGTTTGTGAAGTTTTGACACCAAGATTTTGTTTTGGAATTTTCAATTACTTAATTATTTTTCGAGATATTGGTTGTTGAAAGCTTGAAATCCATATAGTCATATACGCAATACGTTCGTACATACGGCTACGGCTAGTCATAAAATTTTTCTTCAAAATTAGAAAACATATCGTACGTAACCAGTTAGGATAAGCAATTTTGTGCAAAATCCCATCGTCACAAAAAATCGTTCGTTGATGAAATATAAATTCCGTTTCTTGTTGTTTCCCTCGTACTTTCTTTTAATTATCCACGATTTTTCCTGTGACTTCTTATTCGCAAAAGGCTGTCAGGTATATACGAGTAGGAATTTATTTTCCTCGTGATAATTATCGCTGGTTCTAGTGGCCGTTCCCAGATATTTCCAATTAATTGTCGAGAAAAGCCAAGTGTCATTATATCCGCGAGGGAGTAGATTCCTTTTGTTTTCTTATACCCTCTAGATTATAAAATAAATGCTTATCCAGTATACATTTCTATCTGCCATGGAGACTTCATTTCAGTTTTATCACTTTGAAATATTATTAAAATGAGAAAGATGGGACAATATTTATGAAAGAGCTACTTCTGGTTTCAAACAATATGGAATTTTTAATTGCCAACCAAACGAGAGTTTTGACAGTTTCTTTCGAAAGCAACAAGTTCTCACTGCGAAAATAAATTATACTAGTAAGTACCAATTTTGAAAGCACTAATCAAGAGCAAAATCATGTTCATTTCGGATAGAGAGAAACTGCAATTAAAAGCATGCAAGAATAACAAAGTTCAGAATGGCGATGAACCGAATTACCTCATATAATTTTGATATATGATTTCTCGTGATTAAACATTTTCATATGCTTCTAACAGTAGCGCGGATTTGGTGAGAGTCCCTCTAATATTTCCAAATGAAAAATCATTAAGGAATGAGAATACAATATCGAAAAAAGTTGTATTTCTATTCAGAAGCATATAGCAGAAAAACAGTCAATTTTTTAGGATTGTCACGCGATGAATTTCTGATGAGAATCATATGGACTACATCATATCAAAAATCTAGCAAAATCCACCGAATTTTTTTCCATTTGCACCCCCCATTTGGTAGGGGGTAATAATGCAAAAATGTGGTTTCCATAATTATCCGTGATGAAACATTTACTATCACATTTGATAGCTAGATGAAAATCTTCAAAATGGGGGTTGGTGGTAATTATTCTCCCCCATTATATTTTTTTATTATTTTTAGAAGTAATTAAATTAAATAAAGAGTTTTCGAATATCTTTCATTTTCTCAGAAATAAATGGTCAATTCGATCGAAATGTGAATTCAAACCCCCTTGGCAAAAAAATTGCCCATTTTTGGGGGTTGGATCAATGAGAATATTTTATAGAACCACATGAACTACATCATATCAAAAATTGAGGATAATTTACCGGGACCCAATTTACCTTAAAAATTCGCGGAAAACGGAAAAAAAATCAAGTACGCCACTTTAAAAGAATTTAAATGATTGAACCATGTACGTATGAATTGAACTGTGCGTGATCCTGCCTTCCGCATGGAAATTTGAACAGAGGTGACGTCAGAATTACCGCAGTGCAGTACTTTGAGGGGAAAAAGGGGTCCTTCGATACTATACGTCGATGTTTCTCAGGACTTCAAATATTTGCACTTATTTCAATGCCACCCTGTTGTTTTTGTCATTAAATTAGATGACTGTGATGTATATTCAGTAGCAGAATTAGCCCCTTGCTTATAAAGATCCTGATGATGTATATATCTGATTGGGCGTTAGTAAATTGACATCGACCAATAAAATAGTAGAATTCACCCACCAAGTCCATGAATAATTGATGCCCAAAGTGATAGATAGTGCAGCAAAATACATCATTAAGCCCCGTAAGGGAGAGTTTAGATGGCCAGAACGCATCAAATTTTCATCGAGGATTTTTTCTACGTTCACCACTACTGTATAAGGCGGCACCACCTTGTCATTTGTCTCCATGATAAATTCATAAATTTAAAACTGTAGCGTGCAGTCGTACACTTTGATATCTTTGGAACAGTCCGTCTCAATATTTTATTTAGCTTAATCGAAACAAAGCTACACGAACTATACAACCCTTCTACGACGAAGTATAGAAGTATAATAGGAATTTTACCTTCGAACCGATAACTTGGTAGATTTCAATGCAAACAAAACACAAGCATGCCTTTTCTCTAGAAAAGCCGATCTCACTGTGCCCAACATAAGCTTGTCAGGAGTAACCATACCTTTGAAGACTTCCATTTCGATGCTTGGTAATCTTGGTATTACTATCAGCAATGACCTTTCTTGGGAAAACCACGTGAGATCAATTGCTGAAAGTGCATACCAAAAACTTGGTTTTCTGTTTCGGGCCAGGAGCTATTTCACTTCTAGTCAGCTGCTTATGATCTATAAGGCACAGATCCGACCTGTCCTGGAATACAGTTCCCATATTTGGAGTGCAGCACCCAAACATACCCTGAAACTTCTCTGGAACATCGTAGAAAAGTTGGCGATCTGGCTCTATTTTATAGATATTTTCATGGACGATGATCTTCTGAAAAATCAACGATTGTTCCTCCCTTGGCAGTCCCCGCGAGATTAACCCGTCGAGTTGAGGCTTCGCACCACTGTGTGGTCACTTTGGAGACCTGCAGAACATCTCTTTCCAAAGACTCGTTCATCCAACGAACAGCGAAGCTCTGGAACACATTGTCAAGGGAGGTGTTCCCCGAGGCATATAACCTCCAGGAATTCAAGAAGAACACCAATTCCTACCTTATCTCCCTTGGTTCTCACGATGTTCTCTGAATATTACAGGATATCCCTTTTCGTGGGAACCAGAACAAAAAAAAAACACTCTCAAAAGTTTCAAATCTTTTGATGAAAGAATCATCATCCGCCATATCTTTTGAAGTTTGAAAGTTCGTGCCAAAGTATGACTGGAGCTGAATTTGCTTCCTGATTTCCGGCAATTTTGAACTCCATAACATTGATTGCCTTATTTTATGCCTTTTGCAAGCAGTTCATTTCCATCGAGTACCTGTATAGTACTACGATTGAAGATCACCTTGTAGTTTCGTTTTGTAGCTGCCCCAATTGCTATGGATCCAACAGCTTTAGCATATACAAATGAATCTTAATTGGGATTTCATGATCCAGTACATTCATATTTGAAAACCATTCTTCATGGAAAGTCATATGCCTAGATGCGGCGGAACAGTGCGTCTCAATATTTTATTTAGTTCATTCGAAACAAAGCCACACGAACTATATACAACCCTGCCTTCTACGACGAAGTATAACAGAGATTTCACCTTTTGACACTCTCAAACGTTTCAAATCTTTTGATAAACGAACCATTAACTAATAAAACAGAAAATATGCCATCCAATCTTGCATACAGAAGCTTCCGAAATCGGAGCGATAAATGAAATGTGCATAGATGACGAGAATCGAGAATACAAAACGAAGTGCATTTTATGAAAGAAACAATACATGGTGTTCCTCCGGGAACTGCATCGATCAATATATAGAAAACCATAGGTGGACCGAATTTGAAAATCCGGCTAAAATATTTTGAAGATACTGGAAGTGCACCCCAACTTCGTTATTTTAAATGGGACACCCTGTATATTATCAAGGTTTTAAATTTTACGCATGATTTTGAACACGTTTTATGTATAATGTCCTATACCCAAGTCTTACCGTTTTCGAAATATTTCAAATTTTAAGGTGAAAATTGCGTTTGCAGACCGAAAAATATTTTTTTTTTCTTCTGGACATGATCATTTATTTTCGATTGTATGTCGATTTATTCGTAGGAGAGGACCCAGTTCAGTAGAATTTCGATATAAGTTCGATTACAGTTATACAAGGCGTTCACCAGAAAATGATGGAGATCCGCTTGAAAAAAAAAGTCGATTTTTTCAAATGGAAACCCCCCCAATTTTATATTCTCATTCGTTTCGGCATCGAAAATGAAGCTAACTTTGAATGACGTTATCTATGCTTACACTCAACAGTTTTCGAAAAATTGGCGAATTAACATGTCTCAGTTCCAGAAAATCTCGTGTTATTGATTTTACTTAGTCTTAGTTGGCCATGGCGCCCGAAGTTGCGTTGGAAACAATCAACTGCCACGGATATGTCATTGTAATCAATCATGCCGGCTCGTTTGAATTATTCGAATGAAGATTACTTAAATCTATTTATCATTTATGGCGAATGTAATAGCGTTATCTCAAGAACATGTGATATATGAAGCTGGGGTCCACTTTCGGTACGACCGGAAGTGCTACAATCTTCAGAATATTTTAGCCGGATAGCACTTATCAACAATAGTGAACTCCTAAATTTTCAAATTCGACCCACTTATGGTTCTCTATATATTGATCGATGCAGTTCCCGGAGGGACACCCTGTGTATTGGGGAGATATTCGCTTTCAACGAGAACAGGAGCACCTGAAGTAATAATGATTTTTGAAAGGGGTTCAATCTTGGAAGATGGAAACTTGTATTTACAGACCTCTAATCACGGATTCGTGATTCATCGAAAAAGTAACAAAATTGAATTATGACATCATTTCATACTGCAACTAGTGGTCATATAAAATTTCCTTGTCATAGTTTTCAAGGATCTATAGCGTGACAAGAATCATGATTATTTTAACAAATAATTATCACTTCCTCGACATAAAATAGCCATACGGTTCTTGACCTATTATTTCTTCTATATCTAATAAAATAATTCATAGGATGACGTGAAACAGAAGTACCGACAAACGTCCCAATTAAATTCCGTCTGTCGCTTCCCACATTTATTATTCATTATTTTTTATGCTCCCTTCGATTGCGAATCGCATGCATGACGAGCGAATGACAATAATTATTATTCTCAAGTAAAACTTGCGATGGACATACGTGGATAAACTCGACGTAGATGATATTTTAGTGAAAAATCAAGATGATCTAACATCAAGTACATTATTATCGGGGAAAAAATCAGAGCGCCAATTTAAGAGAAGAAATTGTGAGTCATCGTATGTAATTTTCAAAACTTCTGCAAACAACATTTTATCAGAACGGCGTATTAGTTCAACTACCGTAAAAGCAACATTTTCAAAGTCGTGTATATCCATTTGGTGATTTTTTGGCGAGATAATGAAGACAACATGTCATCACGTATCTCTAAAGCCTCTGCTAATATTGAGAAGCATCTTACGATTTTAGAACAAAAAAAGTCAGATTTAGTCGATGACATATCGACAAAGATCGATCAGCCATTGGAAATCTGAATTCCCTAATTTGAAATAATTACTGCGCAAATTCATACTCAAGTTGTAAATAATGAAATAATCATTTCCAGTATCATCTCAGAGGGTAATCTATCTAATATTAGGATAAATTATTGTATGCCACTGTTTTATTTGTATGTTTATTTTTCAAATTAAACTTTCAAAAATATAATTTTTTTGTCTCATCAATTTGTTTATTATCTCTATTCATTTTCGAAAAAATAAAATGTTCGAAAATCGAAAATTCAAAAGTTGGCTATGAAAATAAACATCAAACTTGACAATGAAGCAAGTAAGTTGTTCAATTAAGTATTTTATCGATAAACAATTGTTTGTTCTGGTTGTTGTTCAAGTTTTTTGTGTTTATTTTGGTTAGTTGTTGATCACAGTTTTTCACATTTCAGTATCTGTCCTTACTTTACGTATTTTGTTACGTATCTCAATAATAATTTGCCAGCCAACTTCTGCTGATCACAATTAATGACCTACTTTCTTGTTGTACGTTTATTTTCATAGCCAACTTTGGAATTTTCGATGATTTTAAATAACACACCTAGAGCGCGCGTTTTCAGTTATTCGAGTTTTTGATGAAAATGATGAGGTTTTTCGAAAAATTACTAGACTGAGAAAAGTTTTAGAATTGGATTGCCCACACAAAAAAGCAAATATTTTTGAAATCCATCGAGGGTTAACAAAATTCTGTTGAATATTAATGGTGCGCCACCCGGTATACCCCCTGTACAAATTTCAATTGAGCTCTAGTTACTGTCAAGTAACGCCCCAAATACATCCACGAAGTGTACCAACTCTGGGAGATATTGATTTTTTTTCAAAATTTATAACTTCACTTTCAAAGCCTATATATAACTCCTTAGGGAAGCAACTTGGTATAGAGGTAAGTTGCGTTAAATTGCCATATTCTGGGACCTCCTACATGCCCCTGCTCCATGTCGGTTCTTATGTGAATCACCCTGTGTATACCTCGAAAAATGAATATTCATGTACTATACTTACAAACCGAATTTAATTTCAATTGTTTATCTGTTGAAATGAAGGTGAGCCAATTTTGAGAAACACCAAACTCAAGAAAAATTAGTATTGGGTCACTTCACAGTGAAAAACGATGCTTCCGGAACTTCAATGACACTCTGTATAAAAATAGGTTATCGGCAAAATACCAAGCAAAATACACATTCATATCTCTAATAACAACTCATGGTCGTTAATCGTTCTGAAATTATGTTTGAAGTTGAACAATACACAAAATATTATTTGATTTGTGCCTGAAACGATGATTGATTCAACCAGCAAACAACGTTTTCCGACAATTTTCCAGCACTGCTCGACCCAATTATATAGCATGACTTTTTTTCGTTTTCCTACCCTTAATTGATACGACGTGACCGATAATCGATAATAACGCTCGAACATGTATCCTTCGATGACATAAAAGGTTCAAAAACTAATAGGCATTTAGCCGAACTGGCAAACTTCACATTAATATGGAAATTTGCCTTGGCAAACGACCGATGCATATTTTTATGGAGAAAGTTATTAGCTGGTAGTGATGTGCGGTGGGTATTTACCCGCAGTAGCTGGGCATTTATAAATTGGGTATTTACCCTTAGAATAAATACCCATCCAAAAGTTTGAAAAATAGAGTGGATAAAAACACTTTAGAAAAATGTCTTCAACCCCAAACCTTTGACAGCAACATATTAATGAGGGATGATGTGGACCAGGCCGACCAGGTGGACCCTAGTTTACCTGGTACGAATTAAAAAAAAAAATTTGGAGTGGAAGTGAAGCAGAATTCACAGATGGTAATAGTGATAGTGCGGAAGACGATGAGGATGTTTACATGTCCTACGATGACTCCTGCAATTCTGATGTTGAAATGAACGAGGACGACTCGAATTCAAAATGTTTATTTATTATTTTTTTTATAACTGTGCACTATAAGTACCTGTATAAATTAATGTACCTGTGTTTATGTTTCTACACAGAAAAAAATTTTTGTTTGGAACTACAATATTTTTGTAAATTCAACAAAATCTGAGTGTCATATATCCACGACAAACTATTTTGTCACCGCAAAAAATGTTTTTTGTCAGTTTTCAATTCAAAATTAATTTGATGTAACTCATTAATGATTCAAATTAACAGCAGGAATTGGTTGAATAAACAAAGACTATTTGGTTCCTATAATACAATATCTGCTCTTATGAACGATTCAGTTGATTGAAATGATTATATCAATTCATTCAAGTGACAACATTTTCAGTTTTTCAGAGAGTGAATATTTTAAAATATCAATATATATTCTTCCATCAAACAAATTGTATCTTGAATTGACAAAATATTTTGCTGTATAATATAAAAAATAATCCATCAACTGAATTTCAAAACTAGGAGAAATTAGAGATCAATTTCCTCAGTTGATTCAAGACTATTAGCTTGTATAAGCGTCATAAGCAATCCTAGGACAGCCTAATATAATTATATAAATGGATGTTTTAGGTAGGTATATGTACACCCCAATCGAAGCAAGCGTAGGAAGGTTGGAAGAAACGCCACCTGGTGGCAAAAATGCAACTAGATAATCATTCAACAAAATATTTGTTTGATATGTTTTTATGGTTTCTGTTCAACAAAGTAATTTGTTTGAAATAACAACATATTTCTTGATAGTGATGTGTTGAATCAACAAAATATAATGTTGCCATAATCAATTTAATTTTGACGACTAGAAAAAAAACCTCTGATTGGTTGCACAATGAAATGATTGTTGACTCAACAAAATATGATGTATTCAGTTAAATCTCTGTCAGAATTGATTTAATTTTGTCGAATAGACAAAATAAATATGATTGATTGAACAATGAGATAATAGTTGGATCAACAAAATTTGTTTTATGTCAACTATAAATGTTGTTGAATGAAATGAAACTTTTGTTCAAGTAAGCAAATATTTCAATCAAATTATTTTGTCTCTTTGAATAGGTTGCTTATTTGGAATGAACATATATTTTGTTGATTTCGCAAAATTGTGTTCAATTCAACAAAAAAAAAATGACCAAAATTATTTTGTTGGTGCAACAAAACTTTTTTCCGTGTATAGTTGTAAGTTAGTACTTTCTAAGTTGTTATTTGTATTTGTTCCTAACATGAAGAATAGAATGGGTTTTTTATAATTCAAGTTATACATTATTTTATTGTTCCTTACACAAAACTCGCAATAAAAAAATGGAAAAGTCGTTTTTTTGTTTTTCAAGTTCGTTGTTCCTTGTTCCTCTGTCATAAGATAGGAGTCAGTTTTTTTATGAATAAGTTTTATTTTGTTTTTCAAGTGGGTAGTTTTTTTATATATAGATTTTCTTTTTATTGTAGTTTTTTGTCAAAAGTGTCATTTCTGCAGTACCAGATTACCAGATACCAAATCCCAGACCACTGGGAGTGAGTACATGAAGAGTTGGTCAATCTAAACATTGTTTTTGTCAGAGTTTTTGGTTGTTTAGAAGGTTGTCAAATTGAAAAACTTTTTTTTTGTTTGAATGCTCTAAAATGATAACTGTCAAGTTCAAATTGGATCAAACCCATTGTAAATTGTGTGAACAATTGATAGGTTTGATTTAATTGAAAAAAAAAAAAAATGATTATGCATTCATTTTGTTCTACTACTAGCTCTCTTCCATAGCTTCGACCTGAGGAAATAATTCAAACTTCTACTACATAATAAGAAAAATTAACATTGTCTATCCTCTCTGGAATTCTTCGAATTCGATTCTCATTCGGAAATTGAAATGTCCCTCGTTCAACGTTCAAAAATATTCTCGATCAACTTACGGACGTCGTCTATTCCGTCTAATAATATAGGTAAGTGAAATTCGGGGCATTCATTAATAAAAAAAAGAGTGGCCATCACCATTCGGAAAATGTGTCGTAATCTGCTTTATCGGCTTGACGATGGTATCGCGTGCTGGGACGGCTAGAATCAACAATAAGGGGAGGGGGATAGCGGGTAGGTATCCAGGCGACGGGCGCATCCATCACACAACGGTCGAAGATATGGACAGTGGGCGGCCATCGAGGGCAAGCTTGCCACACAAACATCTAGGATCATAGACCTATTATCCCAGGGAGACGCAACATCTCATTCATAAAACTATGTTTGTTTTGCCCCAATGATTACATGAGGATGCCCATATTGGTATTGAAACTGAGAATGGGAGAGACCACTGATTTTTTGAAACGACATTATCGTGTACTCTATACTGAAAAACTACCAGCGAATCAATTTTGAATTTTGTCATTCATGCTAAGACGATGAAAACAATAAATTAGAATATTACCTGCGCCATTTGAAATTTTGTCAATTCATTGGTGTGACTGGTGCGACGTCTTAGTCCCAACACGCCTTTTGTCCTTGAACTGACCAATCACACTGCAACACTGCAGAATGACGAGGTATCAGAGAGAGATAGCTACAGGTTGGGACTAATACGTCACGACTCCACCATCATATTTGGCTGTTTGAAATATCGAATGAAATATGCTGATTTCAAAACGATATAGATTCGATTCCCTTCAACTTCAACTCATAATATTGATTGTACATCAAACGTAACTCATGATTCGTCGATTAAAAGAGGTTTGCACGGATTTCTTCTCTCAGTGATCTTCCCCATTCCTTTGGGTATGCAGTCAAAGAAAAACAAAGTGTACTCTTGTTACTGTTCAAGCTTTCGAGTCTTTATTGGCTCTTCTCTATAAAACATGAAAATTGAAATGAAAATTAAATCGTTATTATCGATTGTTGAAACACTTACGGAAAATGAGATTTTGTTGAAGCTGGCTTCCATTAAGTGGGGAATAATACATGTGTAAAAGAACATTCACAACATGAAAACATCAATATTTTTGAAGATTAATAAAAATTTGTTACATTATACTTGAATTATGTCGAGGAAACTTGCAAAGCATTTTTGCTCCGATAATTATTACAAAATGGCTGACAACCAGAAGCAGAACAGTAACATGTCTGAAAGAATTATGTAATGATCAAAATTTCATCTGTCATGAGTCAATTGTCAAAATTCAAAAATTCAGAATTAACGGTATTTTACATTAATTGAGAAGAATTAGAAGAAGAATTGGACATTCATATGATGGTATTGCCAACTGTTCGTATTTAGCGGGAAATTTAAAATTTGGTGTTTTTTCGAAAAAAACCTAAAAGCATCCTTCATGAATTTATTACTTCCAAGAGAGTAGTGAGGTTCATAAAAAGGTAAATATCGTCTATCGGTACATGTTATCACCAATTCCTGAAAATACTGCGGTTTTATACTTTCTTCAATTTCGGGGTAATTTTCTTGAACGACGATTTCCGATGAATAAAATAAAAAATATCCGTTTTCTACACGCCATTTCCCACTTAGGACGAGAGAAAATTCTAGACATCGAACAAATAGCCGTTGAATGCCATAGTCATAACCATTATGACTTATTTAGCTATTCAGTGTAATTATGCCAAGTATTATTCCCTTGGTATTACTGGTAGGGTAGAAATCGCTCATGATACTCAATTCTATCAGGCAATTTTGAAAATTCATCGCGAAATCGACTAAATGACGATGCCGGCGGCCTATATAATATGTAAGATATACAGGAAAATTTTAGAAAAAACGCTCAAGCCATAGCACCGTTATTTTTTATTCTAAAATTTAGAACGCAACACCTACGAAGTGTTGAGATAATGTTATTTAAATACATTAGAGTATTTAATTTGCGAATGAAAATGATAAGCTTCAAAATTTGGACTGACGAATTTGAAATTCGAATGGAAGTTATTGACTTTGGAAGTTTTCACTTCTTGAAGGTGATAAATTTCCCTCTGGTGAAGCTCATCTACCGCGAAAAGCATATTTCCTGTTAGTTTGTAGTATATGGCATAACAAATTTTCGGTTATAATATTTTCGAATTTTTCAAGAAATAGTTTCGAGTTCTCACAGTTATGATTTATCATATTCGACAACTTTTAGAGATGTCACTCCTAAAATAAGCAATTTTCTGAGATGTAACATCTCAAAAAACAGCCGTATAACATGTTTTGGGTTTTTATTTCATTTGTAGACCTCATTATAATCTATTGTTGGGAAATCTTTCGAACACACATTTTTCCAAATGTTATTAATCCGAAATTATGATACATTTTTTTTTTCAAAATTGGAATTCAAACATAAGGTGGAGCTTGATATTTCATGCAATGGTAAATATTTAGAACATACACTTGAAAGTTTCATTCTAGTTTTGCATTTCTTCTTCTTTTTTTGAGGACTGTCTTCTCCTTGTTGCAATTTTTTTATTTTTCTGCAAAAGCTGATATTTCCTAATCCATTTCATTAGGTACAAGGCATGCAATAATGTGACAAATTGAAATATTCCATATTGTTATCGTTACAACTCGAAAGTTTGTTGCGTTTAATTCAATATTCCATTTACCTACTGATGAAAATGTAATAACGGGAAACACAAAAAATTTCAAAATGTGTCTAAACAATAAGACGCAATTTAGAATTAATTTGGTGGATTTGAAATATATTTGATACATATTTGAATAAAATTGACTGATTTGAAAGACAACTACTGAATGAGTGTACAAGGAGTATACCTGAATGAACATATTTTATAATTTTTTAAATTTGTTTTCACGCGGAGAATAGATAATTACTAATGACCAAAACGTGACCAACCAACCTCGTTTTTCAGCGATTTTTGACATTTAAAACATCAAAGATGTTGGCAATCAGAATGATGGAGTGTTTGCAACTCTCGCGAGGCACACATTTATTGTCCCAACCATGAAATATTCATACAAATATATACAAATCGTGACACTATTTTTCCTAAAAATCCGTCGATTGACATACTCCTGCTTGCTGCTTTGAATTAGCTCGCCTACGGCTACGGCTTTGATGAACAATGTCATTCGCGAAATTATTCATCATAGTGAAAATTAAATCATACAAGTTTCAGCAGTTTCTCAACATGCTGATTATTTTATTGAATCTCATCAACATCAGAATTTGTCGACGTCGAAAAAAGACGATTAGCAGAGTTTCGAAAAAATTCAATGTGTTCCAATATAAAAAACCAAGATATCAAACGCAAAAACCTGTTGGGCGTAACCATGCATAGTAACGCGGCAAGTATGTGGACAAATACTCAAGCAGACTCTTATTGGTCGACAGCGGCGTTGAAATGTTTCAGTCTAACTCGCATGGATCAGAATCACGTTTGTTCCGAACCAATTTGACGTTGTGGAATGTTCAATTCCTGAAACTAATAATAACTACCTCTCTCTCTTTCTCCCGCACCTAACCGTATCACGCTTATTCAATAATGTAAACGTGTATAATATTCTGTTATTGATTTTCTTGGGCGGAAAGCTGCCCGGACACGTGAGCTTATTCAATCAATTTTATTGTGTCCTTCCGGGAAAATGGTGTTGATGGAATTTAACAATTTAGCTCGCCGGAACCAGGCGGGTTTTGTCCACGAACTATATTGGAATTGAGTATTACATCTACATTATTCTACATGCCATGACATGGAATATCGTTCAACGAATAAAAAAATCAGAAGCAAACAGAAAAAAATCTTTCTACAAAACAGGACACAACATTATGGAGATAACAACTTTCGGTGAATTTGCACTTATTATGCGATGGAATTTTTTTCGAAACATTTTTTTGTTACCTACGTATTTTTGTCTGAAAAATGAGAATTTGATAATGAAAATGTGAACAAGATAATATATTTCACTATAAAGTTATATATGTCACCTTCTTTACCGTGGAAATAATTGAGAAGAAGCAGAATACTGAACATCAATTTATTCATTAAAGTAGTATAACATAATCAGTATAAACTCTTTCACTTTGACTCAGAAAAAGCGTCCCTAGGCCGTCCGATTCCAGTCGTTACTTTTCATTCCGTCTGACTACAAAGAATGACGTGGAATGACTGTTGACAGTTGTCAAGAAATTAAATTTGATTGACCAAAAACAAAACATTTTGAAAGTAGAATACAGTTAGAAGACTTTTTATCGTGATGTGAACCTCACGATAAAAAGTTTATGATTCTCTCAAGTAAGGCAGGCTTCATCATATCTTCATTCCCAGATAAACTGAATTCTCTCAACCTCAGAGAACTTGCTCCAATCACCACAATCAGCCAATCACTGCTTGATTTATAATTCTAGTATCATGATTTTGATAATATTCGGAGCTCCAATATATAAATATAACCTTCATCATCTATAATATGTCAATCATCTTTGAAATTTCTCGTTTCATTTGTAAACGTCATTTTGTTCCCACCACCGTTATCAGAATGGAGCAAATTAAACGCAACTAATGCATGGCGAAAAGTGATTATTAAATTTGAGAAAGTATAGGATCAGTGTCACACCATTATTTGACTATGAAACATATATTGCTTCTAGAAACTCAATTCTTCGAGGATTCTTTGAAACCAAGAATACAAAAAACAACAGGTTATTGAACTGTCATTTATTCATTAAAGTAGTATAACACAATCAGTGAAAAACTCATTCACTTTGATCACTAAAAATTCATTATATCTTGACATCAACAAGATCTAAGAACTTCACATGGATATCTCTCCATAAAACAACGTCAATGTCAATATAAGAAACGCAGGACAAATAAAACTATCACTACCTAACTAGAATCTCATCCTCCTAACCTCAACCTAACCCATAGACAACTTTCCATGCGTTAGCAGCTTCTTCACCGCTGCAAATTCAAGATTCAGAAGCCATGCTGCTATCCTGATCTGCAGCCATGCCGGCCACCATCCGAGCCTAAACTCAGGTACCGTGGTGGCGGTACTGGTACTATTAGGCACCTACTGAGGCACAGAAGGAGGTGCAATTGTGTTCATCAGGCCAGGCGGCAATATCTCAGCGTTTCTATGCCTTGCTGAATCTGCATTATAGTGTAAAGCTACTGTGTGTTATGATATCAAAAGCTCGGTATCTCGGGTGTCTGATTTGTATACCTCTATACCTTGAAAATGCAAAAAAAAACTTTAAACACAAAATCGTATTATGGAACAGTCATTTATTCATAAACGTAGTATAACACAATCAGTGAAAAACTCTTTCACTTTGATCACTAAATATTTATTCTATCTTGACATCAACAAGATCTAAGAACTACACATGGATATTCCTCCATAAAACAACATCAATGACAATATAAAAAACAAAGCACAAACAAAAGTATACCTACCTAACTAGAATCTCATCAACCTAACCCATAGACAACTGTCCTTGCGCCAGCAGCTTCTCCACCGCTGCATTGACATCCCCAAAAGTAGACACAAGCGCCTGCAAATTCACCTCTCTATTCACGAATCCCATAGCAGCCAGCTGCTCCAGCTGAGCCTGATACCGCTGCTCAGGAGCCATGCTGCTATCATGATTGGCAGCCATGCCAGCCACCATCCGAGCCATAAACTCAGAAAAAGCGTCCCTAGGCGCCCCAGGGACATCTGCCGCAGACTCAGGCACCGTAGTGGCGGTACTGGCACTATTAGGCACCTCCTGAGGCGCAGGAGGAGGTGCGATTGTGTGTATCAGGCTAGGCGCCGACTGTCTCAGCGTTTCCATGCCTTGCTGAATCTGCATTATGGCGTCCAACGCCTGAGAGTTTGTCATCAAGCTCTGGATCTCGGGGTTCTGCATTTGCTGCATGAACTGCGGCATCATGTTCCTCATTTGCGCTTGCAGCACGGGATTATTGGTGACCAAGGGGTTCTGCGCGAGCATAGCGTTGGCCATGCTGGGATCGGCGGCTAAGGCCTCCAGGACCGACTGGGTGTAGGGTGCTTGCAGCATGTTTTGCATTATGCTGGGGTTCTCTGACATCTGCTGCAGCAGACTGGCTAGGGGCGGGGGGTTTAGTACCCCTCTGGCCGGGGTGGTCTGAGCGCTGGCTTGGAACTGGGCAGCTGCGGAGGAGAGCATGGGCTCCTGGATGTTTTGGAAAAGGTTGGGGACGGGATTGGTGGAGTGAAGGTTTGTCGAGGGCTCAAGGCCCAGGGAGCGTTCGTGGCTGCGCATTAGTTCCTGGAGCATCGAGGGGTTGCGAGCTAGATCGGCTGTTTGACGGAGGAGCTCGGGGTTGTTCAGCGTTTGGTTTATTTCCGGGTACCTGCAGGAAAATTTCAAGATGAGTCGAAATGAACAATGAAATGGAGAGAGTAGAAATCGTCTAGATATATATGATACTATTCTTTCAAACATTATATCAAAGGAATTATGTGAATTAGATGAGATAATGGTGTCTCTTATTTATTCATTCATTCATTTATTTACTACCTACTTATATTTTCAAATACTGTGTTGTGTTGACTAGTATAAATAGGTCTTTGTAACAGGGCAATAAATATTGAATGATCAAATAAACAGTACAGTGAAGCACAAAAGCTAATGATACCTCAGTAATATTATTTTTGATATGAGGGAAATTATTTTGCATCTTTAGAAACGACAATAGTGGGTCAGGATTTTACGTACTCAAATCGTTATGAAGTTACCCGGTATGCAGATATAGATCTGTAGAATCATTTCAAATATGCACCATATCTGAAAACCAAAGCATCTATCCTACAATTGACACATTTCAGGAAACAAGTTGATTACTGAAAATATTATTTCAGCAATAACAAACACTTCCTTTCAGGAAACTTATTGCTTCATAAAACAGGATTTCTGTTTGTTCAATATTCTCTATTGTTTCTCAGAGCATTAATTTTGTAAATGAAATTTTCCGACAGACAAATAACAAAAAATGTTTACAATAGAAAGTGAAGTATACATCTACAACATCTACATAGACTTTGAATATAATTATCATTTTGGCACTATACAGACACTAGTCATTTCGTTTCTATAATATTCCTTACTTCTCATTCATTTGAGTAATGAAATAGACTTCTGTTACACTTCCATTATGTACACAAAGAATAATTATAAATATTTTGGAACTATTCTTTCTCAAACATCATTGAAAATATCGTTCTTGATGAGTACAGGGGCGTTATTTTAGTATTTAGTAGGAGGGGGCGACCAAGAACCCTACACAAAAATTTATTGTGGAGAAAAAATTCATTTACCACTCGGAATACCAGGAAAAAAGGAAAGTCCGTAGGAAGCATCTGACCTTAAAAATCCATTAGGTCATAGAAGACAGAAGACATAGTTTATTCGACAAACAGAAGACATACTTTATTCGTCAAACAGAAAGAAACCAATGAAAATTATACCTAGAGACATGTTTGCTTTAGTTACGCTAGAACTCCGTTTGCATGACAGAAGCATTATTCTTGACTGTTATATCGCGTTATCCTTCGTTCATCTTTCCAGCTTCAGGATTTACATAAATTTAGTAAAAAGACAACGTACATTCCGGTTATTCAATGACATCTCGCTGAAAACACAGCATCAAACAAGAACTTACATACGGTGAATAAATATAACTTCGTGAAAACTCCACAAACGACAAGATTTCCATGAAAACGCTACATGATTCGCTAACATGCACAGAAGCTTTCAAGTGAAATCTCGTGCAATGAATTTACCTAACATATTCTTGCCTAACTCATACTGACGATCCTAAAAAATGAGAATTACTTATTAGCAGGCTAGCTAATCCTTCTTTTCAGAAAGTACAATGGATTTTCATCAAGACGACCGAGTCAATGAAAAAAATTTCTAATTAAAATACGGAGACAGAAACGAGTCATGTAAATCGGAATAATTATGCATGGAGGAAATATGCGAACTATATCTTGGTAACCTATGACTTCGACTGATTACTTCGAACTGAGAACTATACAAGGAAAACTTGACAGGGTGGTTTCCGCTAATAATACAATATATAATATATAAAAACGCCAAACTTCTTCTTCACGTCTACCTAAAGATGAATTATAGGTTGATAGTACTATCACAATTCTAAAAATGACACTCTACAGGGTGTTTCGTAAGTACGTGTAGAAAATTCAGGAGCATGTTGCTGACGTCTAAATAGAAGGAAAATTTCTTATAAACATATGTCCGAAAGTTATCTGTTTCTGAGATACAGAGTGTGAGAGTTGAATTTATATTGGAAGAGTTCAAATAAGCAGGTACAAATAAGTAGGAATCATATTTTGCCTACATTCCAATGTGGAATGAAGAAGAATATTGAATGAAAGAAGAAAAATGTACTGGCGTATCTTTTCTGATATTCACTAGAGGCGACTTATGAGCCACATGGAAATAATTCGAATGCATCGATTATTTCGAATCCCAATAACTCGAAAACAGTTGCTCGCAGCGACCTCTACCAAGAATATATTTTTTACACAAAAGTGTTCTAGAAATCTGTTTTTTCACTATGAAACGTTATACAGGTACGCACAAAAAAGTTATCTTTTCAAAAGACTCAAATGACATGTAGGTGGCGCCACCCCCATGAGAGAGACAAACTAACATAAAATTTTATATTGTCATTGAAAAATACCGCTAGATACCAAATTTTATTCCGAAATCACAATTATTTTGAAATTTATCAACAAAAAACAAAAATAAGAATTCAACTTTGACACTCTGTATCTCAGAAACGAATAACTTTATATACATATATTTGTACGAACTTTTCTTCTTATTGCGACGTCAGCAACTTGCTCCTGGATTTTCTACACGTACTTAAGGAACACCCTGTATAGGCAAAGATGGAAAGGAAGCAAGAAGAAGTAGTTAACCTCAAAGTTGACCAAACAACCCACGCTCCTAGACCACCAAACCCACTATAAGAACCGCTACACCACCCACATACTCACACTTCTCTGGAAGGAGTAGGCAGATTGAGACCTTAGGGGGAACCAGTGACCAGTGACTCTTTTCCCGAGAAAGAACTGCAAGTCCTTTTACCTTCCATTTCAAGTCATGTTTACTTAAATTACTGAAACACCACTAATGTGATTACTTCAAAAGAATGAAATGTTGAAGATCCTACAAGAATATGCCTGCAACGCAGGTGTAACTCCTGTTGGAAACTACAAATTTCACGTCGATAATTTTCGGATTTCAATATAAATTAATATCCATCCATCCTTTTTCCTTCTCCTGTCACAGAAAAAAATAATGTAATACACAGGAAAAAAAAATTAATTTAAGCTCAGGGTTTTTTGTCCCCCTCCGCTAGGCGTCGGAAGACAACAAAGCTAAAATCTACTACTTTTTTCCCTGTATAATTAATAACTATTTCAATAATTGCATTTGTTGTTTATGAATATTCTGTAAACATATTAATGGCAATTTAAATTGATTAATTGATTAATGGTTCAAGTTCCTAGTAGAACCAGGAAATTAAAGAAGCTTTATAAAGAAAACTGAGGCACCATTATATTCATCTTCGGTAATGAAATAACCCCAACACAAAATCCGTTCAATGAAAAAAACAAAGACAACCCACCTCTGGATCAGCTCCTGCATCTGCGGATTCCTCGTCAGCAGCGACCGCATCGTCTCCGGATTCTCCATCAGCTGCTGCACCATCGGATTGTCCAGCAGGTTCCTCAACATGTTCGGATTGCTCAGCAGCTCGCTCTGCATCTGGTTCTGGATCTCCATGAAGTCGACGCCGCCCATGCCGAGGTGGGGCAGGCCCGCCAGTCCGCCCAGGCTGCCCAGCTGGAAGGGGGTGGCCCCCACGTCGGCGGGCCGCCGGTTGGGGTTGGCTTCGACCGGCTTGGGGGCCGCCCTGATCACCAGGTGGACGGTGAGGCCCTCGCGGATGTGGTGCTGTTGCATCGTGTCTTCGTCGTTCATTATTTTGCCTGGGGAAAGGTTCGCTCGAGGTTTCGTTGGTTTATCAAGGTTTCGTTGGTTTATCGAGGTTTCACAGTGAAATTGTTGGAAAATATTGCTCATAAAAAAAATACGGGTTTCGTTGGTTTATCGAGGTTTCAGAGTGAAATTATTGGAAAATATTGCTCATAAACAAAGAATAATGAATTCTAGCAGATATTTCACTCCCTCCACTCCACTCCAAAAAATGTAGGATGAAACCCATTGGAAAAGAGAGATCATAACGAAAATGAGATCGAATATAGTCTGTTCGTTTAAAAGGCGAAGTGATGGAATGTGGCAATGGAATGTTGTCGCAAATTTTCAAAGGGAAATCTTCCAGAGTAACCACTAGAGCGGCGTTGATATTTCATGAATTATACGTATAACCTTTTTCTGGGTAGAGTCGATTTTGCCGCTTTAATACAACAAAGTACGGACTACGAGGAGCTCCGAATTTCCGACAAACGCGCGGCTGGGGCAGGCCTTTTGCCGACAAACGCACCGCTTTGCCGGCCTAATTAAGTCAAAGGAAATAATAGGCACTCCGAGTTTTCATGGGCGTAGGGCAGATAACATAGCATGGGATCAACGTTAGTTGTGAAGATTGGTATTTTTAATGCCTTTTTCATTGACTTGTGATTCGTGACACATGTTAGTACGCTTTCCGACCTGCCTTGTGTTGAGCAAGAAGGAAACGTTTTTATAATATTTCGAGTTATCGCTGATGTGTGCCTGACAGTTCTCAAAGCTGGTTTCCGCCTTGATATTGTTGAGGCTTGGGGATAAAATGAAAACTATCACCATTTTCAATTTCATTAGGTGATATCTATAGTAATTTGTTATCATTCTCATGTGGATATATTATCATTAATCCATGTGTTTTATGTACTCATTTACTTTACTTCCAAGTAATTATAGGACTATAATCATTTGATGTATGGCTGATGATAGTCATATATATTTCCGAAACATGTAGCCCTGTTGATTGATCTGCTACTCACATAGGAGGTAATTATTTAGTATAGTTTTAATTTCACTCCACTTTGATAAACCAGAGACTTCTACCAAAGATACTGAAATAAGCAAAAAAAAATGAAAATAGTCGGTCACCCACACACCATAATTATCATTTTATTGAGAAAGGGCCATTACGTACCAAATAGTTAGTAAATTAAATAAGACCCCAAAAGAACTGTTTCTTTTCCTTTGAAGTCTGATTTTGTTTTTCCATTATTTTGACTGCATTGGAAGGTATAATCATATAATGATGTTGTACACTCTAGTCGACTTTTCGTCACATACCTATTTATTTTATATCGATAGTTCCCTGTATTGATAGTATTTCACAAGGACTTTCATTATATTCACAATAATCACATATAGGTTCTTGTTTTTCGAAACGACGAAAACCATTGTATCAAATTCATCAGGCTTCATTTCCCTCATTTTAATAATTATGCTTTTACGGAGCCTAAATATTTCTATTAGTTTTATTTCCTCTCAATATTTTCTATACCGTTGTGTTACTCACGCCTGTCATATTGGAATATACAGAGAAGTGCACAAAAAACGGCCACTGCTGTATCTTCTGATTGATTCTAGATCGGATTTCTAGAATTGGTGGGCAGCAAGGATACCAAATTGCTCATCCACTGACAAAACAATATCTGCATGGTCCATCATTTTCTGTTCCACTAGAAACGACCGCAACTTTTGATTTCTAGGTGGGACACCCTGCATTATATTCCATGAATTGTTAGGGCTTATCATAACGGATTCGAGGAAACCGCGTTCGATGGGGTTATTTCAAACGATTACGAAGGCTCTATGAGTGTGACATAGAAATGAGTTTTGATGGTGCTAAGTCACACCAATTGACATATGGAAATTTCGAACGCAAATATCTTCGTGATCATCTGAAATAACCCTATCGAACCTGGTATCGTTGATTTCGTCATAATAATCCCTTACCGATTATGGGATACAATACAGGGTGTCCCATTTGAATATCGAAAGTTGGGGTCATTTCCGTTGAAATCGGAAGTGATAGAATAAAAATAGTTTTGTTAATGAATGAGCAATTTGGTATACTTGCTATCCACATTTTCGAAATCTGATCTAGAATGATTAGGAAGATACAGCACTGGCCGTTTATTGTGCACTTCTCTGTATGATGTTAAAATTATTCACTAATACCTTCACGTTACGTTATCTTTTCGCATACGATTATACAGTTAGGACGATTGTTTTCTAACAATCAAGGCAGGACATCTCTGGTGTTTCAACAACACCGAAACAACCATGAATTGCTTTCATAGTTGACAGCAATCTTATTCCAAAGACACTTCGAATATGCAACTGAAAATGATATGATATGAGCGAGCTGAATTCATCGCTCTGAATTACAAATGTTTTCCGATTTATCGTTGGTCAAGCCCAAAAGCAGAAATCAATGGTACGCCCATGGTTGGTTTGGCACATTCCATTACTTCGCCTTCCAAACGAACAGACTATAGTATATTACACACCGAGGTGGGAAAATATTCATACCTGTCGTGAGATTAGTTAGTTAATCGAGACGCAAAGCATCGAGGTTAACTATGATCTGGAAACAGGAATGAAACTTCCTACAGAGGTTTGTATACTATTTTATTTACAATCATCATATTTCGATCGAAATAATTAATAAATCTCTGTTTCGTTCTACTTTGGTGACCGAGATCTTATTTTTTTAACGAGGCGTAGACAAACGTCAAAAAATATAGTTCTGAAGTAAAAATATGCTTAGCTTGATATTAAAAATAGTGTTGAACTGTCTTAAAAGGCCTCCCCTATCCACCCTCAGAACATAATTGGAATTTCCTTTCGTGCGCTCCAAGAGATAAAACAAAGCTATTGTTGAACATTCAGAAATAAATGATTTCGTTAATGTCTGCCAGATTGAGGGCATAAAGTTGAAATATAAATATCTCATATATTTTACATAATACGCGAAGTAGGTACTTCGCGCACTGTTTTACTTCGCGCATTGTTTTGTGCAAGGTATCATGGTAACGTAGAAAACTGAAAAAAAGTGTCACTTCGCAATTTGTTATCAATGCGTTAACCTTGTCATTTTTTGACGTTTGTAGAAAAAGTAAATTACGGACGATCTTAGGTCGGGAATTGGTAGGGGGTGAGCTTTCAAGGATAGAAAACGGTTTATCCCGATTTCTGGCAAAACTAAAAGCCCTATGGAGAAAAGTTGAGCAGCAAAGTTTTAGGTAATAAAAATATCTCTACCTTTTGTATTTACACTTTCTTCATATGATCTCAAAGTTTATGTGAAAAATTCAAAGAACCAAGTTTCTGGTTTTCTATTTTATATTGTTTAACGAAATTCAGGGAAATCTATTATATCCTTATATCCCAAAACCACTGTAGTTTTTTATATGAAATATTCATTTTTTTACCTTATCTTGACATATTATCGAGAAAGCACCCAAATTTTCAATCGAAAATTCTCCTGTCAAAATATCTTCTTTCCAAAAAACTCGACGGGCTTATTGTTCGTTGAAATATACCTATACTTTCTGATGGTGTGAAAGATTATAATACAATACTGTGGTAAATATTATCAGAAAATGCAAAGAAACGAAAAAGCAGCAGTCACAAAATATATACCTGGCAACTGCGCCCAAAACCAGCTTTACACCATAGCTGCAAATTTATTGAAATTATGTTTTCATTGTTTATTGGTGTTTTCGGTTAGAAAATTTATTCTTCATTCATTATATATGTGCTGTTTTTCTTGTATTCATACTTGTTGATTATGATCTGGTTACTGTGACTCAAGTTGAATGTTATCTCTATAGAATAATTAGTTCGACAGAAACGTTTTCTTTTCGGATACAACTGGTGGTAAGCAATGAGCTCTAATTTCATTTTCAGTATATTTCAATTGCATTGTTCAGTATATCAAAGGATATACTGAGTAAGTCTGATAAAATATTCAAACTTTGATTTTTTTTCCTTCGTTTTCAGTTCGGGCTCCTTCGGAGATTAGAACCTCACAGCCAAAGTTATTATACCCATGTTCACACTAGATTCACCGTTTACATCATCTTTTTCCGCCAAATTTTTTATTATTGCTCAAAAATATAAATGATTTGATTCATTTCAATAATTTATCTGTAGAATTACAAGGTACGTGGTATGCTCTTTCCTGGAAATCAAAATGTAATCTTTCAGCGGGATTACGGCACACGGCCGATAAGAAAATAACGGATTCAGTTGGTTCTTTTGTGTTTGCTCTACCTGCTAAACTTTTTGTTTACATTATGCCATGAACAGACACAACTATAGAAACAAAATCAACTTTAGCAAGTTTACCAACACAAACGAACATACCTAACCTCATAGGTTATTTGCTACATATTGGCCTTGTAACATAATAACTATAACGTTGAATGAATTTTTTGTTTTCCTCATTAAAATTTTCGGCTCATGTAATTATGACGCATCTGCGACCGTTATCGAGAAAAAAATTAAATCAGTAATTGTAATTCCCTATGTAAAGTGCCTCCATAAAGTAATGCAGAAATTCATTATTCATTATCGACCTGTATTCAGAAATTCATTATTTTATCGTTTATTTAGCCAATAATGAATATGTGCGTCACTTTATGGACGCACTGTATAATAAAAGTTGATGCAGCACATTAGGGTTTGAGCCCAGAAAAAATATCTCCCCGCAATGCAGCTTTGCGGACACATATTTACATAAAAAAAGTCTCATTTTTACCTGAAAAATAAGCCCCTGAGATCTTGATACTGAATTTTGAAACACCCTGTATATATAAGTGGAAAATATTTCCCCTTCTTCCAGATTAAAATGATCAAAATGATTTAACATATTCAGGTCTACATGTTTTTTATTGAAGTGTGTATTTTGGTTTTGTCTGTTTACATTTTCTGAATTTTGTGGTCCCCTTCAGTAGGAACTGTTATTTTATTTCCAGAAGTCAATATGTACCTAGTTTCTGAAGAAAAAGTGATTCCATATCAAAAGGATCAAAGCACATGAGTTCAAAAGTCTTTGAGAGTTTTCTACATACTCATGTCCAGCATCAAGTAGGGATAAACAAATACCTTCAATATAATATCTCATGATCCTACTCTATCTCTATGAGAATCAAGTTCATTCTGAATACTTTATTTCAAATACCTGAAGACCTGCTCTTATGTTTATATATCAAAATCACCAAGAACTCATGAAAACTATGATTTTCCAACAATTTCTCTAGATCAACCTAATCATAATTATATTACATCAATACTTACCTGCAAAAATCAAGCACAACTGATCTTGTTCAGCATTGAATTTAGGCCCAATCAGAGCCTTAAAATCTTTAACAACTGCATTCTCGTCAATCTCAAAACTTTCACGTTCCTGAGCGGTCTTCACATGCACATTAATTTTTTTAACAGGCGGTAGTTCCGGTACTACTTCTACAGGTTTCTCAGGCTCCTGCTCTTGTGAATGCACAGGAGCTTCGGATTCACCCTGATCTGTCGGAATTTGATCTGGGAATAGTTCTGGTTCAGTAGAAGCAACCTCAGATATTTCTGATGTTACCATAGGTTCAACTATTGGCTGAGGATGCTCAGGTTCAGGTAATACAACAGGAGGAGTTTCTAGTGATATTTCATCAACTGTTTCTATATTTGCGGATGGTTCATCAGCCATTTTAATGACCTTTTATATTGTATTTGGCTATGGTAAATTCAGCAATATCACTGTCATCCAAATGTCCCTGAAATGGACAGAAATATAGGTTAATATTTTTGACAGCCCAGCTCCTTCTTTCAATGACTAGTTCAGAAATGTGACATGAAAGATGAACATTCAAGCAACAATTTGATGAAGAAATACATAAGACAGTTTGAAATGCGAATTTACCATAGCAAATACCAAGATTTTCGATTTTATTTTCCATACTATGTTGGACCACATACCTAAGTAACAATTTTTTGAATCAACATCATTTTTTCCATTCATTAATCAGATACCCAGTAAGGTATATGTTTATATGAAATTGATTAATAAATGTCACCCTAATAATTAAATTTATTAAAACTAGGTATAAATACTAACACATCCTTCATAACGCGAAAAAAATACCTACCTATTTCCTGGAATAATTATTGTAATTGAGAGCCATAGAAAAAAACCAGGCCTGCAAGACCAGTTATGAAGAATAAAATTATATGTTGAAATAACATTCAACATCGCATGTTGGATATAAAAGTCCAAATATATTGATTAAAATAACCACTAATGTTGGACAAATTGAAGCGTATTGTAATATTTGATGTACTTTCCGGAAATATACCTTCTTTGTAGCAAAGGAAAGTTGCTAGGAAACAGGAAACTACCAATGGAAATACTCATCCAACTGACACGCGATAGACAACTGAGCTGTTTTTTTTTGTTGAACCTTGTTCAAAACGATTTGAAATCAAGCATTTTCTTGTGCAAGTTATGACGTCACCAAGTAATACGGTTCATTCCGGTTCAAAAACTTCTACATGAACGGTTCGAACCGTGTTCGAACCAGAAAAACAAGTGGAGGAGTGGAAAAAGGTCGAAGTTTGATGGTTTGAGCGTTTTAGGTTATGAATATTATTTTTGAGAAATTTACTATATAGCTCAAAAAATGGAGTGTGATGGGGGTATGGTGCATAATTTTCCACTTTAGGATGCTGGTAAATTTTCGAGAAGAATAATCATTTCCAGATTATTATCTATTTCTCTGGACTGCTTCAACATTTGTGAAAGACAAACACCGTGCCTCTTCTGCTGATTATCAATTAAACAATTCTTTTACACTTCTCAAGTTCTTACAGATAGTCATCAATTTTAAAATTTAATTATTGATTTCGGTTTTCAGGTTATGTGTTATGTATCTGACTTATGACAGCTTCAATTTCAAAATAGTCTGTTTTCTTGAATGAGATGAATCAGTACGTCACGCTTGAAAACGATTCAAAACTAATCTTGAACACGGTTCAACAAGAAAAAACAACTCCTGAAATTATTATAATCTTTATCCAATTTCCATCAATCGATTCCCTCATGGGAAAAAAGTACAAATCATTGGAATGCCTTCAACTCGGCCTTCAACCTTCGATGAGAGATGAGACCTTGTCTAGAATGTGAGGTTACATTCCCGAATAATGTATCGAATCAAGTTGGATATTGCAATATTACAGTTAACTTATCATAGATTATGATACGAAAAAGAATACATTGTATAAGATCATCTAAAACACTTTGGAGAAAGAGAAGAACCAAGAACGCTACTTGTTGGGAATAAACTTCCGTGGCGTTATGCTAACGAATACCGGCTATAAGAAACAATTTCAAAGGTTCTTCAAAGTTTAATAGCTTTCAAATTGTGCGCAATCATATATATGAGATATATTTGAAATTAATAACTTACCCTTATAGTCGCAATCAGCACTAACAATGGATGAAAACACTAAATATCTGAATTAGACAAAAAAAACTACAATGGCGGCATTGATGAAATTCTGAAGATGTTGAAATTGTCGTCTCGTCCTCGTCTGGTCGGGAGCACCTTGGGAAACACGCATGCGTCATTTCGCTTGTTCCGTGATTACTCCGTGCATCGTTTTGCCATCTAGTGGGCAGTGCATGATTCATCGGTAGGTGATCGGTAAAATTGCAGAATTCATTCCGCATAACATCATCTATGTGGTAAATAGATAAGATTACAGACTAGTCTCATTTGTTACCATTACCAATATTTTACCATTACTTATTCCCAAATTATTCAAAAATGGAAATTGAAAATATAAAACAACAAAATCTTGTCGAAGATGTGAAAGGATTACAAAAACAAACAAGAAATGGTAATTTGAATCTAGTATCTTTAGGAAACTCAATTTCCTTTAGTTTTATCATTTTTGTATATTATTTATTATACTATAAGTATATACCTATTATACCTATATAATTGTCTATGCTCCTAGTATATATTCATGATAGTATATAATACTTGTAACCTACCCTGACTTGATATTTCAATATAGTGGAAAACAAGCTTCTTAGCACAGAAAATGATGTAAAGAATGAGAAGCAGAAAAAAAATCTATATGAAGTGAAAATTGCTGAGTTCAAGAAAAATATTGAATATTATACAGCTACTTCAGAGGTATGGTGAGATACTTACCTACTTAAATTGAAAACAAGAACTTGAGGTATTTTCTAATACAAATGCAAAGTGCCTACTGCCTACCAGAATCTACCAGGTCCTTATGCATAGCATGGTGTAGACTCTGATGGGTTCTCTAGGATTTGAAATACTTACTGAAACATCTCTAATACTGAAACCTCACTGAAACAATGTTTTTCAGAAGTTGGGAGTACGATTGGCAGCTGCTAATAGAGTTCAGTCACAATTTGAAATTGCATCAGAATGTTATGAAAAAATGTTGACTGAATTAACTGAGAACTATATAGAGTACAACAAATATAAGACTGATGAACAAAGTAAGAAATTATAAAGATAGATAGGTATTACAATATACAAATAATATTCAACACAATTTTAGGAGGTGATGATGATCTACCACAGTCCAATTGTGATTTACAGCAGCAAGTCAGCAACAAACTAGATGAAATTAGCAACAACTTCAAACTAATAGATATACTTATGAGTGAACTGAATGTTCAAGATGTGAACTAAATTAAATACATAAAAAAAACAGTGAATTATGAGTTGATGAAATTGGAATAAATAAGTGTACATGTCTCATTGTTACATAATTTGTTTATTGAAAAAATTTGTATTATTCTCCCTATATGGATCTAATGAAATATTGATTTCTTCTAGTTGTTTTTCAGTCTGGTCATGGAAATTATTCAAATATAGTTTCACCATATCAGTTTCTTCTCCAACTAATTTTCTTAGCCTCATGAGCTCTTCCTTTTCTTTCATGAGACAATCAGCAATTATGTGGTTAACATCAGCTTTTCCTGTGGTAGGCCTCCTCAAAAAAACATTGCAAATAAACATAATTATATAGTTCACCTAAAACATGTATAAGTACATTATGCAATTATCTTGGCAATTATCATTAGTGACATATTCCTTACCAAGCATCTTCCTTTGGAGATGCTTCTTCAAGTTCTTGTAAATGACTCAGCTTTTCTGATATATTAAAATCTGCCCATACTCTCTCAAGGGCTTTATTGACAGTAGAAGTGATGAGGTTGGAGAAAACGCCATGCAGTTCATGGGACTGTCTGACTCTCAGGATGGATTTCATGTCATCTGCACTATAAACAACATGAAATAATAAGTGAAATACAAGTAAGTAAGTAGGTATAGTGATATTATCTAGACTATCAAAAAAAAGTACTAGGACATCAGAAATAGGTAGTTGCAAAGTCAAAATTATTTGGAATTCTATTATGAGAAAATACAAAAAGATATAATTGTTTACTGAAGTAGTTGGAATAGCTATTTATAAGCTAACAATTAACTAGAGAAGTAAAATGTTTTCACAATATCTACTATTTCCATACCTCCAGCAAGTCCAGCAGTATATGGCATAAAATACCAAACACTGCAATTTATTGTCTTTTAACAGCTGAATAGTTATTAGGTAGGTAGGTACATCTTATCATTAGACCATTAGTTCAACTAGCAATACCTACCTATAAATTATAGGCTCATGATTTTGTACCCTCTAGCTAATAAATGATAAACTTTACCATATCTTCCTGAAAACTGATGGACGAATCAATGAATGCGAAATCAGGCCGGGACTGGTGCAATATGATATTGAAAAACACATATTTGCACCAAATCCTGACCCAACATAACATTCAGAACCCACGCACTATTTTCTCATACTTCACACAATAAGCAATGTTATGCCATCTGGTTTGGTCCCCCATATTTGATGGCTAATAAACGAAAATGATAACCGTAGGTGTTCAAAGAGCCGTTATAAAGAATTTCAACAAAGAACACAACAGGGCAATGACATACCTGACCCCTGAGGGTATTTCTTCCGCTATCCTTTGCAATCTTTTGAGGTGGTCCTCAGGCCGTGAATCTTTTTCCGCCATTGCAATTATCGAATCTGAAATCTGAAACGATAAACGAAGTAGCAGCAGGCAGCTTTATGACAATCTCATGAGGACTTCAAAGAAAAAGAAACAAAAAACACAAAGACTGGACAAAACAACTATAAACTTTTGAAAAAAGTCGTTGATGAGATTTGACAATTTGACATATGACATTCCATAAAAGCCTGGTTGTGTCATCTTACGAGTTTTTTGATTACTATTCGAAAAGCAATCTTGAATATTGGCATCTCGGGCAGTAGGAATAGGAAAAGAAAACTGTAACAATTATGATGAAGAGGGCTGCCATGGAATGGATACATTGCAGCACACCTTCGCAGATTTCCGAGAGATGGCGGCTTCGACGAAGCCAAGCAAGGTTGGTAGAACTAATGATTTGCACGATCGATAGTGCGGCAAGGCGGGAAACGATCATTCGTGACGTCACAGGCAGTAGGATACTAAGATGACAGATGACAAGATGTCTAATACCTAGTGTACAAACCTTTTTGGTGTGCCCAGCATATTTATATTATTTATATCAATTTATAGTATATATATATACATAAGTACCAATATAAAATATATGGATATTTATATACAGGGTGTTTGTTAAGTACGTGTTGAAAATTCAGGAGCACGATGCTGACGTAAAAATAAGAAGAAAAGTGCGTACAAATATTATATGTCCGAAAGTATCCGTTTTTGAGATACAGATGAGTGTCAAAGTTGAATTTTTGTTTTTAGTTAATAAAGACTAACAAGCTTCGTTTTCAGATTTATTCCTTCATTCTGAGGTAAAATGTGATAATCTATAACTCTCTCAAACAGAATGCATTTTATGAAATACTTTAAAAGAAACTATTTGACTTTAAAATAAATAAGGACTCATAACTTGTATTGGTATGATAAACTATAAGACAAAAACATATAATTTCTCAATTTCATATTTTTTGAAAATCTGGTCTTCAGTAGAGATTTTTGGCTTGATTTTTTTATTGTTTCCGAAAAACATATGAGATTTTTCTAGTATTTGTTTCTGCAATCTACTTATATTGATTGTATTGATTGCCAATTATCAACAATAATATCACGATGTTCTGAATATTCGAATTTGAGGCTTTGTTGTTAATGTTATTGCGTGTTGCCGAGCAACAATATAGGAGTCCGCCAGGACGAGTGGTATTGCAATACTGCAACACAATTGGAGTAAATATAATGAGAGACAAAATTATGAGAAAATATTCTGAATACAGTGATATTTTGCTAGACTATTTCACAAAGCATAATAAACATTTATTATAAATGAACAAGTCATATAACCAAAGCGATTCGTTCTGACATCTACAGCTATAATTATTTTATGTCAAACTGACTGAAGAATCCTTTTTATTTAGATGTTAAATGACTATCTCTGTTTACATCTCGCATCCAACGACAGTGGTGGCCATCATTTCCATCGAAACACTTACACCACAGTACCACACTCCTCAGTAACAAATAAGTAACATTCTATGGAATTAAATCATTATAATACAATTAATACACACCAGGAATATATAAACAAAAATACTATGTCGTTATTGTTGTTTCTCAATGACGAATGCCCATGGTGGTTGACACTGTTGACATTTGACAGAACGTCAATAATATTCGAAATGGCCAATCAGCATTTTGTGTTGGAACTATAACCAATGAGACTTCACCCTCACATTACCCAATGAATTCTTGAACCTAAAAAAGAGCGCATGCGTCTTAAAAATATATCTAGATGCAAATGCCTATTTACTTCCTAATTTTTGGATACATCGTTTAAAACAGCAACGCTGATAGACCAATCGTGCAGAATTCAGAATCTTGATCACCCGGTATATGTCCCAATTAAATATCAGTAGTTAGTTAATCAAAAGTTGAGACAGGGACATATGTAATCCGTTTTGACCAATAATGAATAGTTTCGACAAAAAAAATTCCTAAAGTTGAAAAATGACGATTTTTCACACCCTATATCTCTGTAATCATTCTCGCTAGAACCCAAGTGTGATGCATCGATGAAATCAACTCTTCAGAGAGAATCTGAAAATGCAATAAAATACAGGGTGTTCCATTTAAAATAACAAAGTTGTTGCTACTTTTCGATAGAAGCGGCAACGCCGCAGAGCTGAAAATATTTTAGATCGATAGACCAAGAGCAACTACGTGAGTAACTAAAATTTCAGAATAATCCTATGTCCCGTTCTCCATAAACGTCTAACGTACCATCGACCGTGAGTTACCCTGTATACCTAACCCACCATGCGTGTACCTCCTTTGCAGGGAGGGTTTATAAACACCGAGTTGATACTCTCCCCTCGTAGGGGTACCTGTCGCGTTCCCATAGAGACATCGCCTTCCGTATGAATAGAATGATCTGAATTCTGTAAAGAATACTCTGGTCAGTTCTCTTTGCGGATCTTCTGTTCGGTCCGTATTTAGTGAATAGTTTTCTCCGATTGAGTGGCACGTATGAGACACTGTTTCTTGGATCTGCAACTTAACATCACATTTGAATCGTAGTACATTTGAATCAGAAAATATCATTAGAGCAAATACATGGATGTTGAATCTGAGACATACCTGAATAATATTTTCAACGTCCGTAACTATAGATTGCTACACATTCGCTTCCTTTCCGTATAGTGGTTTTTCCAGTAAGCATCTTCCACATGTTCAATCATACGAGGGTTATATCAAGGACCTTGAAGGCCAAACAATGTGCTGCTCAGATCTAAAACTAAGTATCAATTTCAAATTTGAATCCTACATAGAATATGAATCTATGAAGAGTCTGGATATTGTTTTCAACATTCATTACTGGAACGCGATATATTTTTGTAATTCATGAATTCATCAACTATCTCAGTGAAGACGAGACAGGCAGATAAACAACAATTTTCTCTGCAATGAAGAACACTGTATATACCTAACCCACTATGCGCCTACCTCCTTTGCAGAGAGGGTTTATAAACGCCGAGTTGATACTCTCCCCTCGTGAGGGTACCTGTCGTGTTTCCATAGAGGCATAAAGGTGAATATCTGTCTTATCTGTTTTCTTGAGAATCTGGAAAGGATATCAATATATCGCTTTCCGTACGAATACAAGAATCTGAATTCTGTAACTTATTCTCTGGCCATTTTTCTTTCCGGATTCTTTGTTCGATAGTTCGATTCGTCGTGACTGGATGGTTATTTTCTCCGATTCAGTGACAAGTATCAACACTTTGCTTCTCAGATCTGCAAATAAATATGACATCAAATATCGAAGTCCATAAAAATTAATACCTACTCATTTTCATGGGAGGCCGAACATGGATGTTGAATCTGAAACATACCTGAATAATATTTCCAACATTCGTAACTGGAACGCGATATATTTTTCAATTCATCAATTCATCAACTATCTCAATGAGGACGAAGGCAGATAAACAATACTTTTCTCTGTAATGATACTGCAATACTGCAAAAATAATCTTTCATTTCCACTCATGAAGCAACGTTGTCAAGTCACCAATTATAATCAATTCATCATGGAGATTTGAGTCCTGTCGTTGGATAAAACACGAGATAAAACATAATAAGAGTAAGCCATGACATTATAGATCATTTTTGACTTTTCCGAGCAACCAGCATGTCTGTATATCTCTTGTACCCTTTAACAAAATATCATGTTGTTGTTGAAGACTTGGGAACAATGTGCTGAATGCTGAATGCTGAGAACTGACAAGGCACCGTCCACAATTCGTGCGCCGGGCTGTCACATTTACCCTCAAATATCCTCTATAGTGTGCATCAATATAATAATATTGATATTAACACCAATGTATATATTATAAACAATAAGCCACAACTGCGATGATGAGGGAATATTTTGAGACAATTGATTTTTATGTCTAATTAGGAATATAATATAACCAATACAATATTGAGAATTTATGAATTATTGAATATCTAATATTACCTAAGTTCCAATCGTATTTCAACATATGACAACTGTGCTATATGGTCTGTCCCTACTTACGAAATCGTGACGTAATTTTTTACTCGCGGTAAATTTTTAGCCGTTCGAAAATTACCGTGGCATTATTGTTGATCTCAGCACCTCAAAAACGAATGAATAATTCTAAAAATATATGATATTGAAAGTCATTTGAGTAATGATTCTATCTAAGAAATACAAAAAAATAGTCAACTCGCCTATTTCATTTTTGTGGATGGTTCCATGGCTGTTAGCAAATGGTGTATATCACTGAAGATGACTCCACTTGGTCATAGTGTGTACTTTCAGTATATATCTACCGTTCTTGCAAATTTCAGAATCCTAACTAAACATATACGAAAGATACAGGAATGCTTCCATTAAAAGTGAGACATACTGTGCAATGTTCATCTTGAGTCAATTCTGATCTTCATATCTCTCCATCCTAAGTTTCATCTTCAAAATGAGCCTGAGATTTTAATAATCGGTTGGGAAGGAAAAAAGTTATGACTGCAAAACCTAAAAGTTAATTTTTCGATATCACTCTGTAATTAAAAGGGATAATGAGACAATTCGAAAAATGTCTCAAGGTAATCTGCTGTCAAAGTTGAAAGAAAAAGTTTTCGTTCATTTGGGATCCTTTTGAAACTTCAAAAAATTTTCAAAGGTTCAGTTTATATGAAGAACCTCATGTTTAAAAGATGTAGGAGCTTATAGCTGAAGGACTGGGCTAGCGAACAGTGTGAACCAGATTCAAATTGTTCAAAGCAGAAAATTGTTCAAAGCAGAAAAAAAAAAATAATATACCATAGGAAATTAAACAATTACTACAGGGTATTTCGAGACAAATTTCCAATCTGGATGATGATAAGAGTTAAACAATTCGTGTGTGACCATTTCAAAGAAATTTTGACGACTTCGACTCTGTGAAAATTGGCAGTTGCGGTACCTAGCCTAACACAGTCAGCGATACGGATTGACAAATTTTTTTCGGGTTCGTTCTAATCGCATACATTTCTCACAAAAAATACGTATATGTATATGAAAATGAATCAAAGGAGTACCTACTCTGAGATTTCTAGATGTATCGAGTGGTATCGGCTGAAAATACCTATCAGATTATACTATCACTCATAATAAAAAAATTAAACGAAAACTCACCAGCGGAAAAAGGTAAAAAATGATTTCCACAGCACGAAACACCAGAACAACACATTTTCGCGATACGAATTAGTGGATGAGTAATACAAATACACATTACTATCACTCATTTTTTAGGGAACACTCAGTTTGGAACGATAAATAATTCCTTCCGCGTATTTTTCGATGTCGATCACAAAAAACGACCGTACCTAATGATAACTAATATAAGACTGTCTTGATGACTTACCACCTGGTCCCGAATGAATGACTAATAATCTGAATCATACTGCTAACGGATTAATTTCCGAACAAATGATTTATCTATGACCAATGATGATAATGGAATTAATTATACGGGGGGAAATCTATGATTAATGATGATGAAATTATACGGGGGGAAAAGATATATAATATACAAAATATAAGATGAAGTATTGAACACGAATATACTCTGACAGTATTCTTTTCGAAAGTCTAATGATTGAACACAGGCTGAAAATATAATCTTGCCCAAAATCTCTAGATATGTTTTGATAACTGGAAAGAGTGGAAAAATAATGAACAATGTGGCCTACTTTTTATAAGCGTGCATCAAATTTAACATTTGTGTTTGTGAAAATGTAATGAGCACACGAAAATAACTGAAATAATTGACAAATAATTCTACGCAACAAAATCTATCGAAAGTTCACCTAATTCAGCTCTAATTAAGTTGAAATTTGAGGACTGGTTAGTTTTTTTAAATAAAATTCGATTTTGAATTACGAGTTCAATAAAAATCCTATTCTTCAAATTGGATGCGCACTGTTAAAGATAGACCAATTCATTGATTTTTCCTGCTCCTTGCAGATATCAGAACATATCTACAGAAGGAAGTGAGAGAACTGCAAGTCAATTGATCTTCTATTTCACTTCGCGGTTACATAAATAACTAATAAACAACCATTTTTTCAAAATCAAATCACATTTAGACTGACAGATATTCGGACAGATCCTCGTCTCCTCTCACTCTAAAGTGTTTGTGAAACAGTTATATAGTTCCATCCTTATTCAATTCTGGGGATAAACACTAGATTTTTTACAGTTGTTGTTATTTAGGTTATATTGAGGTCATTGGCGTATCATACGTAATTTCCATATGGATTTCCTGATTCAACCATACCAGGATATAGTTATATCAAAGACTGGAACATTTGGCACGATAATACACTTCACTGTTTTACCACTAACCAAACCGATTTTTTAACGCCTCGACACGTGTTTCGCTAACTATGTTAGCATCTTCAGGAGAAGATTAAAACTGAAACAGGATATAGTTGAACAATCCTCTAGTTTTAGAGTTTATACTACTCCAGCATAATCTTTGCGAGGTAGGGAACATATAATTTGTACTAGAAGCTTAATATATCTCACCAAAAGAGACTGTTCTTAGACTGTATACCAGGGTTGACTGAATTGATTGAATGAATTCTGATTTCAAGCTGAGCAGTAGTTTAACTATGAGCTGAATGAGCTGAGACTTATGATTGATAAATGGTGAAAACCTCGATGTGGGTATCTGAACTACTGTAATGATGTCATGTGTGCTAAATATATTTTCAGGAATCCAACTCGGAAAAAAAATTATGGAGTGTCTAATTCTAGGACGAAAAGTAGGCTTATGAAAAGTATTACGTGAAATTGCAGGAAAATGAAGAATAGAATATACTCTACACCCATGCTCTACATATGACTTTTCCATCTCCCTCAAATAAAAAGTCATTTTCAAATAATTCATTGATGAAAGTAACAAAGAAGTAGACATACAGTATAACTTATGGGCACGTTATTTTCACTCTTGCATCCAACATATTTTCAATTTGTGGTAGAGTAATAATTATATAAACTAATGTTAAAATTGCAGTTTTGAGCTGTTGTGAAGTTACACTTCACACCCTCTACGAGGTAAGCATGAATATGTATTCAAATATCATATCCTATAATTTTCCCAGTTGCTTATTTAAGAAACTTCATTAATATTTATCAAATACACTTGTTACGAAAGATGATGATGTCATATAATATTAGGTATAACATTACATTTCTGCTGAATTCTCTGTTCCAATGGGCGTGTACACCTTAGTAGAACTTTTAACTCAAACCATGTTTATAATGATCCTTTTATTCATAGATAATGATTGACGACATAATTCGATCGGAAAATTGACTGGGAATATTTTATTTTTGGGCACAAATAATAGTACCCCCTGAAAACGGACCCTCTTATGACGTAGAAACCTCATCTCGTCTTAGTTGAAAGAAAATACCAAATGCCCGACGGAGACTGAGGCAACTGATATATTGATTCTTTCAACTGTGATCTCGCGCTAATTCACTCTGTCAGAAATCATGTATCATTCATCTCTGCCTGGAATAGTCTTGTTTCAGTATTAGGGTTTTGACGTCACATCAACGCCTCGTTTTCAGAGGTCCGAAAAATCAGGGATTTCAATAATTTTTTATAAAACGTAGGAAGCTCACAGCAAGAAACGGTTTGCGGTGGTGAACTAGTTTGAGTGAGTTCTATCGAATTATGAGATAAAAATTGTTTGTGATATAAGCCCATTAAACGATATCGATATTGTTGATTGACACAAAATTCTATTTAGAACATCGTTTTGTCAGGTGAATTTATTGATTAGTAAATTTGTATTGTATCAGGTCTACGTGAACAGCACTGTTGAAAGCGAAAAGTTTTTTCCTAAAACATAGATTCACGGCTCATTCATTAATCTATGCCAAAACAAAATGTATTTCCACTCATAGTGAGGCCTATTGAATTTTAGCAAAATGCCAAAAACATTCTCAGAAAAAACATTGTTTTGTTTTAATTTCTTCACGCGAAATGAATGGAGAAATCAAAATTAGTTTTTTTTATTAAAAATTGTCAGTTCAAAATCCGTACGGACGTCACTGGTTGAAATTTCAAAATATCTTTTACGTCAAACAATTATCCCAAATGATGAAAGGGTGTGTACAAGATTTCTTAAAAATATCACTTTTTTCTCAACAGTTGAACACCCTGTAGCTCAAAAACTGAGGGGTTAGGAACATTTGTTGATAGAAACTTTCCTCATTATCAATTATTCGATCTTATCCACAAAAAATCGAGTCCAGAGTTGGACGTACCCAGTACTTCCAAATCGTACGTACCCAATACGTCTAGAAATTGAGGTCTAAAAATGGACGTTTTCAGTACGTCTTGAAAAAGTTCCAGGACGTTCAGAACTAAATTGGAGCCAAAATGGACGTCCCCAGGACGTCAAGTGCTATTATGGGTTATAGGGATAGTACTTCGAAATAATGAAATATATTTTTTTCCTAAAACAGGCCCAAATTGAAAAAGAACTTTCCCAGAAACATTCCATTTCTCTTGGAGTTCCACAGGTCTCTGTCCTAGCACCCTTTTTTTGCTCTATATCAATGACTTACCAGACTACATCACCAGAGGCAAAGTGACATTATTTGCAGACGATACCACAATTACCCTAGCTGGAAAAACCCCTGAGGAACTCCAAGTGAAGATAGGTCAAACTATAAGTGACATGGAAAGCTGGTGTCAAAGGAATGACCTTATTCTTAATAAAAGTAAAACCCTTTTTATAAATTTTCACATGAGGAAGCATTTACCCTACTCTACTACGCATCATCTAAAACTCGATAAGCATGTCAAACTACTAGGTACTTACTTGGACGCCAATCTAAGCTTTGACACCCACTTAAACCATGTCTGTTCCAATCTCAACAAGTCATTTTATGCTATTTTTCAAATGAAATCCTATCTAGATCAAGAGGGACTAATGAAACTGATGTACTACAGCTTTGTATATAGTTACCTAACATATAACGTCATTACTTGGGGCTCCGCCTCAGGATGGCACAGAGTATTTATTGCTCAAAAAAGAATCATTCGTCTTATGTTTGATATGGAATTCCGTGAAAGCTGTAGGCAGACTTTCCAGGAGAAGAAAATTCTTACATTCACTTGCATCTATATCTTAAAATGTGTAACTTACATAAAGCTACATCCTGAAGAATTTCATATACAGAACAGTCTTATTCATAGATACAATACTAGATGCAATGGAATGTCTATGGCTAAATATAATACTTCAACCTTCAAAAAATCTCCCATTTTCAACTGCATAACACTTTTCAATGCTTTACCAGAGAATCTAAGAAACTTGGGTAGCTACAACATTTTGAAATCAAAGGTAAAATCACAAAAAACGGTTTTTATTCCATTGAAGAATACATTTCTTACAGAGATTTGTAAATGTTTTTTATCCCAGTGTTGTAATTTGTCAATGTTTTAATTTTTTATTTTCATTACTTATGTGCATAATTACTATAGTACCTAGTTTAAGCTCACAATTTTTTTATAAATTTACCTACACTAACTACTACTATGTAATTTGCTTGTGCATCTATGACCTGCCATCTGTACTTTGTATTTTTATATGGCCAATAAAGATTACTTACTTACTTACTCACATTGGCACAACGCTTTGGATATAGCGCCCCCTCATTTTCGCGCGAAAACAGAAATCATCCATTCACCCCCGTCGCTTTATCCCCTCGCGCTGCTGCAACACCATCAATAATGGCAGTCATCTTCAGAAAGAAAAGACGAATCCGGTTGTCGACAGATCGTTATTATCGGCGCTGGCCCCGGTGACACGTCATTTATAACCAGGAAATAGAGGGAATTCGAAAAAAATCCACCCCTAAAAGGCACCCTTTGTCGTTTGTCGAGGAAATTTAATTCAATTTTTATGAGGTGCCAGTTGATAACAATTACGAAACCGTGAAAATAATAATGCATTATGAGTGCGAGTCAGTGAACAGTTATTTTTATCTGGCTACAGTGTTGCCAGCTGTATAGAACAAATTTATACAGGGTGAGTCATTGAAATGGGAAATGAGATAACGGCTTCGCTGTTTGATATAGATGAACACAAATTTTTGTGATGGTCTTGGCTCTTGAGCAGCACATTTCCAAAATATTTCGCGTTATATAGGGTGACTCAAAAATGCGTGACATATTAAAGTATCGAACACCCTGTATTTCATTTTCGGATTCTAATTTGTGAGCTGATTTCATCAATGCATTAAACTTGGGGTCTAGCGAGAATGATTACAGATATATAGGGTGTTCAAAATCGAGATTTTTCAAATTTAGGTTCGAAACTATTCATTATTGGTCAAAACGGCTAACATGTCCCTATCATAACTTCTGATTTAGTATTGACTGATATTTAATTTGAACGAAAACAGGGTGGTTCATCATTTTCTAGTAATAGATTCTAAATGACCATGAGAAATAGGTACTTCATTTTTGCCCATTCGAACGTCTCTGTATAAGAACAATATATTATCTGAGAAAGCTATTGAGTAAAATATGAACAATCACCCTGTACAAACATACATTATTGTTATTTGTAGAAAATAGTTATTCTCCTAACAAGTGCGAAATAGTAATTTTCCTAACAAGTGCGGAAAGTGATTCTTTCCCGCACGCGACTGCCGTTGACACGAACGACGCGAAGCGGAGTTCGGGCAAGCAGTCGAGTGCGGGAAAGACACTTTCCGCATAAGTTAGGAACAATATTAGGAAATCGATTGATTTGTTCAAATAATTATTCATGCATATAGGAACAACTTACAGAGAAATATATTCTCTATCTACTGATTATTAGTAATTGCTTTTGTGAACTTACAGTTTGACGCATTATGTATAGGTTCATTGCGGAAGCCAGCAGGCCCATAACGTGCTTGATGGTCTCTAGGTTTCAGACACTTCTACATATTAAATGAGCCAAAAATACTTCTTCATTATTCGGTATTTTCATTTCTTTATTGTTGCACCATTCACTTAAACGCTTGTATAGCTTCTCATACCTTTCTTAAGACTTCGTTGGCAATAACGCATCTGTATCGCATCCCTATAACTAGAAGTTTTTGATCACATTGTGGCAATACTGGCAATTCCACTGAATCGAAAATGACAGTGACGCTGTGTTTGTCACTTCGTTAATAACACACTCATTTGAGGTTTGATTGGCATGACAACAATAGTCGTTTCCCATCAGATCAATCCAAATCCATAGGGGGATTTTTTCAATATTTCTTAATTTTCACAATAAATAGTGCAATTTGATGGATGATTCTGAACATACATACTTAATACTACAACAAACAAACTTGAACTTTCATATTCCATCACTAACCACTTATATATTGCGATACTATCATATCTTTGTTTTTCCCGCACTAGTGCGGGAAAATTTTCCGGCACTGTTACGGGAAAATGACACTTCCCAAACTGAATTGCGTGCGGATATAGGGTGAATCACGCACGCTTGTAGAAAAGAGAGTTTTTCAATACAATATACCATTTTTAAACTTCCAGAAACTTTTTTTGAATTTTGCATTATATGATTAACGATTTTTTCTCGATGAGTTACCTAGTACACTACATAATTCTCCTAAAAGTCAATTATGACAAACAGGGTTGTCTTGTCTTTGTCTGTTAGCAAACGCCACAGGATGAGACTATGGCCGATCACTAATGACGTGGCACATTCATAAAAAGTTCCATGGTCGACGGCTGAAATGAATGCACCTAGCTTGGGGGAAATTAATGGGAGAACAAGCATCGGCGGTCTAATTAAAACCCGTTAAGCGGGAATTAAAATGAGGTATTCCTAGGAAATTAGAATCTCTCCTTGATTTTAATCTATTCCCGTGTTTTTGGCGAGAGCAAGCCGAGGAACATGTTTCTGATGTCAGGCGAGATAACCTCCCTTCAAGTGGAAATCGTTTTCAAGGCTGAAAATAAACTGATCGAAAAAATCTTAGGATATTTTCAAACGCAAACGATATATTGACATTATTAGCAATGATTTTTTCTTGGAAAATATCATCATAGCAAATAGAAAACATCCTCAACTCACGCAAACGACATTAATATTATTAGATATTCCACATTTTTTCTTGAAAAATGTCTTAATTGCAAAAAGACAATATCCTAAACTTTTTTCGATCAGTTTATAATGAAATCGATTATAAATTGAACAAAACCAGAGAATGAAGACGAGTAAATGGGTGTGTATAAGCACAGTTGAGTATGTACCTTTCGTGTTTGTGGTAAATATAATAAAGGTGAAACAAAGAAAACTCTTCCAGTGTAGACGATCTAGAATTTTTCCGAGTGGGGGTACGATCCCAATATAACACAGTCATAATTTTCATAAAAAATTTGATTCAGAAACTAAATAGTGGAACATTCTCATATTCAGGTTGACCAATATGGAAGCGGACCACCATCATAACTTTTTTTTTGGTTTACTAGGCAACAAAATAAGATGGACTGCGCTAGGCTATGAACTATCAGCCGCCGCAGTCAATCTACATTGACTGCCATGTGAAACATATAATTTCTTCTCAAAATAATATAAAACCAATTTCGTGTAATTTTTTTTTGGGAATTGTATCATTTTGAGTTCACCCAATGTCAGTGTCAATTTTGATTACCAATTTCATTCAGAGAAAGTATACTTTTCCTGTCTGTGTCAGAGAAAAACCACCTTTTTATTCGTTATTCTCGGAATCTGATTGATTAGATAACTTATTTTTTGATAATCACGGCCGGCAATATACTTGTTTTGTCTCAAATCAAGGATATTGTTTACCTTCATTTGATTACCGAGCAAAACACAGTGGAATAAGGAGAGTAATACATAATCGCTTTCATTATTGTTGATATGCTCACTAACCCAACATTTTCCACTTCTTGTACCTATACCTATAGCACTGACGCGGTATTTACACCTGGTCTAAATTAATTCATCAATTCATCGATTCAATGGAATACATAGATGGCCACTCTGTGGATGTATTTATATAGAAACTACAATTCGAACATCCTTGAAAATCGAATAAACCTGATCCGTGAATGCAGGTAAAATGCAGGTAGAAATATTCCCACCATACGGAGTATTTGTTGCATTGTACACACATGGCATCTCACCCGGAAATGCAAAATCTTTGATGAACTCCATATTCTCGATTTGAATATGATTTGAATAGAAATTCCGAAAGTTCTGATTATCCCAACAGCGTGTATGGTGTATGTTTGGTTGCCTATACCACAATTGTTCTTTAAAAGACAAATTGATCGTTAACAGGAGTCATAAACAATATCGATTTCGTGTATTCTAATCAAACTTGTTACGAAATCGTCGGAAAAAATAGATCTCTGCTATATTTCCTTGAGAACGAAATAACTATACACTATGAACGAATTGAACATTAATTGTCAGGTTAAATATGACATTTACTAGATTCTCGATAATTCTGATGCAGATCATTATGCGAATTTCGGAACAGATTAAAAATTCACATTGATTCGTTTCCGTGTAACAATGACAACCGTACATATATACATAGATAGCTATCTATATCACTGTTAACTTTTCGACTAGGCACACATGCCGGATTTAATTACTTCCCTGGCAAACTTGCCCTCATCTCAACGAATGCCTCGTGAAGGCATAAATTTCCCCGATTTCCAGAACTGAAAACATAATTTAGTCGAGTACGAACTTCCCGAAAACTTTCGCAAACAGAGAGATAAATGTTGCAAAGTGTGAGTGCGCGCAGATGCACGGTCACAGCAGCCGGACTGCAATAAGTTGCAAATTGGACAAGTTTTTGGAAGTGTTTGTTCCTCGGTTTCCTATCATTTAGATAAGTATTCGTCGAGTTAGCGGAATCCCAGTCGCTCAAACGGAGAAGCGTTGGGTTGGAGTTATTGCAAATAAGGTGGGATTCCTACGAAACTTCTTGCCAGAGCCACTTTATGTTTTTGGTTATCACCAAAGGGTTTTCAACAAATGAATTTATTTATTGAACACAAAAATATCTAAGTCGTAATCCGGTCAAGTTTAACATCCGAGGTTACAATAATTTGTCGAAAAATCAAGGCAGTCGAGTGAGCTAGGTACCTATTTTATTGGCGAAAAATAAAGACAGTCGAGTGAGCTAGGTACGTAGTTTATGGGGAAAAAATCAAGACAGTCGAGTGTGCTTTTTTTACTTCCTTCTGTTTTTTGTTTTGTTTTCTATCGGCAAGTAATTATCTAGGAACTCGTAAATTTTCTTAGTTTTTTCATCGTATCTCCCGAATTATTGAATTCAGAGAAAAATGTTATACGGATTTTTTGTAGATTCTATTGAAAGGAATAATTTTGGTTCCATAACATTTTCAGATATTTTCAGTTGTTTTCGAGATATTTGGAATTATCTGAGAATAAAATTTACAACACTTTTGTTCCATCTTCTAATCAACAAAAGGAAGAATTATTTCATGGTTCAGTGGGAGTCGATGAGCTTCATCTATCGATAATCTTTGTTTTGCAATATATCTTCATGGTACCCTATGGGTCGTTCAAATTTTTTTTTTCATATTTTTCACTTCATTTCCTGTACTATTAGGTTTACAGAAAAAATTATGGGTAATAATTTGTAGAAAATGTTCCAGTGGATAACTTTGTACTTCTGATAATTTTCGATTTTTCCATTTGTTTTCGATATATATTGAATTGAAAGGATTTCAAATTTTGATGTTTCGATTTTTATTTGTTTCTCCATTTTCCGATGGTTACACGAAAAAAATGGTTGAATAATAATTTGTTGCTTCATCAAAGAGGCATACGGTGCATTTTTCAACTTTGGATTTAGTCTATTGGTTCAGGAGATATGTCGTTTTAAAGCGAACCGTGTTTTTCGGAAAATCTCCTTGAAAAACCCACTTGGAATTTCCCGACCCTGCTCAATTTCGATAGGCTTTGTCTCTCCCTGATAGAGTTATTTTTCACAAAAAATGAAATCGATCGGACCACTTTTGCGATTTGTAGAGTGGTCGCAAGAAACTTTCGGTGAAAAATCGAAAAAACCCGGAAAAACCACCTTAGAGTTTTCCGATTTCCTTCATATTCTAATGACATAATATTGTTTTGAGTACAATAAGATGGCAACATTTCAAGTCGATATGTCAAAGGGTTCCGGAGATATATCGATTTATGATTAACACAGAGTACAGACAGACAGACAGACCACACACAAAAACCAAAGTTGCTCAAAATTCGATGGGAATCATTTTCTCCAAAATAACTATACCTCTATCTCGCTTAGTTTCCGAGATACTATGTATAGCGTCGTATAACAAGGGATATTATTTTCTTCTCGAATCATCTGACATATTATAAATATCTAAGAGGACATACAGTGAGGAGGAAAAAGTGTGAAAACTCTTGATGTAACACCCTATATATTTTCCCGCCAGAGCTATCCAAATGCTTTGAAAGTTTACTTATGGTACACCGCCCTGTATAGCATGTCCACTCACTCCACTTTTCATAATAATACGATGGACGATTCCGGGTATTGCAGTAAAAAGTCCGGGCTCGGCTCGAATTTGATATAACCGTCAATAGAAACCGGACAAAACCTCTTGATAGTGCCCTTCTTGTTGTAGGTCGGAAATGTATAGGGACTGCGGCAGGCGGACAGACTAAAAAAAGTTGTTTCATAACTTTTATTGGATTATATCGCCGGAAAATCCCAAGTATTTGCTGATTTAGTACAATGTTGGGAAATGAGGGTTGGCATAACTTCGGTTTTATTTGATTTATATACGAAATATTTCGGTATGAAAAGTATACATATATACACCCCAAGACTGTCAAAGTGCATATACGAGTATCGCTAAGGAATATCCTCAGATAAAATTATGAACATGAAAAATGGATACATTGAAGAAAGGGAAGTCGTTGCTGACACGTTAGAGATCAAACTAGTTTGCTAGTAGGGATTGCAGCGAAGTAGAGGTGAACTCATTACAGTTTGTCCGAGCTTTCGGAAATGTATATTTTCATCTTCAGGGAGACTACGAATAAAATTGATATGTGTACAATGACAATAATATTAAGGAATGTTCAAATGGTACTTACACTATTTGAGATTGATTACTATGGCGTTAAGAGAAATGGGAAGTCGATGAAAGATATTTGGAAATAACAGTGTCACGAAACATTTAAAATTCTTGCGAAGGACGAAAGACGTTCATTACATAATTTTTCACATGAATCAATTGAATCAAATTAAAATTGGAATTGAAAATAATTTGTGATACAATTATTGATAGGACACACCCGTTTTCAAGAAAATTAAGAATCAAATCCATCTTCAAAACCGATAAACATATATAAAAGTATATATCGGAGACAGTTGTTGAGGGTAATGTTGATTTCTCGAATTCTACTATATGATGCTGAAGTCACGTCACACGTGATATAATAAATTTGTATCCAATATTTTTTTAGCTCTTCTTACAGATTTAACGCCCTGTGATTGGAGCCTTGCCTTGTACGCGAATTAATTGTTGATGAATTCCAACGTTCCACAAGGATCCATTTTGGTACCAAAAAAGTTCCTATTTTGAACCAAAAAACTAGTTGAAATTTACGCCATCAAAACCCATGCCTATATTTTTTTCAGAATAGCGGTATTAGCGCCGGTATTATGCCTGATATAGCAATGGCTGGTACATCAATTCCCACCATATCTGTTCTAGGATTTTTCATCAGCAATATACTTTCATGGAAAAATCATGTCCGATTCATCGCGAAAGCTGATTCACAACAATCAAGATTTTCATTCCATGCGAAGATCTACTCCACACCTCAGCAGCTTCTCATGATCTACGAAGTACAGAGACCTTTTACTTTTCTCTGGATACCTCAACGGGAAATGTTCTCCAGGAATCTCTGTTATTCCATCACTAGCAATACCAGTTAAACAAACTCGACAGGCCCAGTCAGCACATCCTTTTGTTGTCAACCTTGAGATACTACGAACAACAAATAACCAGAACACTTTCATCTATAGAACGGCAAAGTTTTGGAATTTTTGCCAATGAAAGTATTGCCAAGAACTGATATAACCTCGAAATGTTCAAACAAACATTCCAAAACCTACCTCCTCTCCATTTCCTTCCCAGGTACGCACGATGTGATCCGAACATAATAGGGATTCCTTTTGGAACGCTTCAAGAGGTAAAAAACTACCATTCCATGAAAACTTGTGTCAATCGATCATCGGTAGCTATACCCTTTGGATGAAGCTTGTTTTTTGCTGCGATGCTAGCGATGAAACGTGAAGACGTTATTACTGATCAATTCGAATTGGTAAGCAACCATTCATCAATAATAACCACATCACGTTCCATCGCTAGCATCGGCAAAGCCAAAATTGCCCAGCAAGAAACAAAGCTTCTCAGAAATTTTCGAGAATCTTTAAGAAATGAAGTCTTGAGTTGGTAGTGAATCTAACTGAATTGAGTTCTTGATTAAAATTACGTCTTTCCTCGAATCCTGAAGTCCTGCTATCCAAACCTGGGACAGCCTGTATCATCAGTCTCTGGGGTCTGTCTGGCTCTGTTTCACTCGCCTTTGGTATGAAACATCTGCCGTCATGTTCCAAGATATCCGTATCCGGCGAATGTCTTTCTCGAATGCAGTTCCCATTTTCGATTCCGGTCCAAAGGTCAGCTGGTTAATTGCAGTTAGCGACAATACCGCCATGTCTGGCCATCCAATTCCGCTTATTAGCTCCGTAATAGTCCGTAACCAGACTTTATCTCTGGAAGAAATCCACACGTACGAAATACAATCGGAGCTCTAAGAGTGCAAAATAGAATTGTGCCCGTCATATACGAAAACGTGCGGTTAGATTCTGGCAGTTCTAACCGCTTTAACTACAAAACAAAATCTGATGTCGACCAAGGTGATCCATAATAAAAGATAAATAGATACAATATTCATTGTATGGAAATAATCAAAATGCTCATTACAAGGGCTGGGTAATCTATACAGGGTCAGTCATGACTAACCAGCCATAGGCTAATGGCGGATAGAGAAGGTGAGTTGATATATATGTGAAAAAATACAATGTGTCCCAAATTCGATCCTCACCATTATGGGATCTCAGTAACTATGAGAGATAGAGAAACTGTTAAATCAGCAAAGTTGTAGCAAATTCAATGTTGAATCAGAATCCATCGGGAAATCTAGGCTAGCTTTAGTCATTCTTCTGAGTTATTTGACAAAAACTGAAATCTTGTATTTTTGTTTTTCTCGAATATCTCGGAAAATATTGATTTTATGAAAAAAATGACATGAACATTTTCATAGCACATTTTGGTGATCTTTTCAATGGCTTGATCAGTTTTCCATCAAAATGTAAAATTTCTGAGATTTCACCTACTTTAATTTTTCTCATGTACGCTATATTTGATTTTCACAGATTTGAAATCAGCATAAGATTTCCTTTCTAGTGATGTTTCAAACTCATAGTTTTATTCTATTTGGGGTACTGATTTTCAATTTTTGTTTTTATGTCCAGTAGGCTATGCGCTGAACTCTCTAGAAACAAAAACGATTATGTGTTCTGGCACAACTTTCATAGAGTAGGCTTGGAGCCAAGTGACAATTCTGTGAATGTCAAGAGAAAATACAAGTCAGACAAGTTAATTATTTCGGGGCAAACAATGCCGTTCACAAATCCCGTAAAATTTGATATGAACAATTGTTAAAATTTGTTCTGGGCCTTTCAGATATGACGAGAGGAGAGAACATGCTGTTCAACTGGAATGGAAGTGTTTATACATGGCTTTAGAAAAATCTAACAATACCAGTACAGATATTTTTCATCGGCAATTGTTTTTAATGAATTTTCAACGACTTCTGCGAATTCCGTGGCACAGGTATAACTCTTTCTGTACCGCATAGAGATTCACAGTTATTGGATGAAGAGAAAAAACAAGCGACGTTGCCATTATTCACAATAGCAGATGGCCCGTGTGGTGAACAATCGACGAACGATTCAATCTTCTAAAACTTTTTTTTTTATCTTTTTTTCTTCAAGGGTGAAGTTGTGGAACAGCATCAGCTGACACTTTGCCTCTTCATCTATGTAATACAATAATTATTATTATATATAAATATAATGGTCTGATATTTTTGCAAGATGAATAAAGACGATTTATTATTATCATTATTGTTTCGTCAATATCTGTTGAAGTGGTCACTCTGCCATTAATTATCTGAATTTCACATTGCGTTAAAAAGTTGGAAAATAATATAATGTAGTCATCAACGAGAATAGCTTGGTAATATTTCATTTAAATTATTAATATTATATACTGGAACAGTGATCCTGGCACAAATTTGACGTGTTCCATATAAGCCTCAGGCCATTTATCATCCACGACAGGCTCATTTTGCCTGCTAAAAGTAGGGACGCAAGAGGATGGTGAACTGAGTGGATAAACAGGGTGAGCCATTGAATGATGACGTAACCGTAACTCCCAGAAAAAAAAACGAGAAGTGTTGTTCGTGATGAGCACAATTTGTATTGCTGCCCTGTTTTTGAAATTGAGTCCACTAATTTTTTTATCTCTTGGAGCGCACGAAAGGGAATTCCTATAATGTTCGTGGAACATCGCGCGTTTCTAGGGAGGACAGGAAGAGGAGGTAAGGGGTGTTGATTTTTTTTTAATTTTCGGAGATTATAAGTTCTTGGGTATACTTCCATTGGCAAAGAATTCCAAAATTTCGCCGTTCTATACAGGGTGACATAGAATTAATGCGCGAAAATAATGATATATCTTTTTACAATTGTATTATAATGGTATGATGAAAAATATAAATGATTAAAACAAAACAATAAGTTTTTAGAATATGTTAAAATTGTTATTTATCATTGTTTTTGCAAAGGTTTACTTTGGCACTTCTTGAAAAATTTGCATTGTTGGCTTTTAGATGTATTTGTACTGGAACCATTGCTTCTAGTGACTTGGACAAGGTATACCTTTCTTAAGTATAAAAGAGGGGTTAACAATTTTTTTCCGTCGAAAATGACATACAGTGTATAGCAAAAAAGTTATGACCGATTCAATAGGGATGGAACCCTGTATGTAGCGCACTCTATCAGTAATCACAAAACTAAGATCATATTTGAATTCAGCATGATAAAACAACCCTGTATACCACATTTTATCAATTTCTTGCGTCTCTGGCTGAAGATATTCGGAGAAAACCCAAAAAAAATTCAAATTCAACACCCTGTATCTTTTCCTATGAAGACAGGTCCGAACCGTGTTCATAGGAATTTTTTTTCTTATTTTAGTGTCCTCTATTGTGTGGCAGTATGCAATGTACTTTTTTCTATGTCACCCTGTAGAAGAACGAGTTTTGGTAGGGTGTGGTTTGATATTCGTAATGAGGTAACATTCCACCTCATTACTATTTCGAAGGTTTTGAGCGATGTCACCGCACTTGGGAGGGTAAATGTTAGGTTTTCAGTTATTGCGTCAGAAGTTGTCTCCCTGACGAACAAACAAGACAGGTTTTCGGTATCAGACAGATGTGATATTATATCGTACAGCTACATTGATTGCGAAGAATCAACAGAACAAGGGTCTGAAGTTATTGATAATTGCATTGATGGAAATTCTAGAATCTTTGCAAGAAAATTGAGAAACCTGTTCTGCCGAATAAATATTTGAATATTTGGTGGGATCTCTCAATTCTAAATCCACCAAAAAAATACATGAATTTGACAACAAAGATCTGGCAATCGTGGAAACCCAATTGCCTGAATGTTTTGTACATGTATGAATATACCCTGCAGAAGTGACATATAGTTCCAGGTTTCGAGAATATTACGTGTTACTTCATTCAATAGTCATAAGTTTCAGTAAAATCATTGTTTTGGCGGGACTATGCATCAGTTGCGAATCCACCAGAATTTGGAAAATTTGGCGCAGAAGTGGTATCAATTTTCATGACTTCATGGCCAAATTATTATACAAATTTGCAAAAGATGAAGAGAAACATTCAATGATACACGCCAATCTGTCATAAGCAGTAATAGGGTTGGGATGAGATTATCGAATTCAGAGCACCATAATATCATCTACACTCTACACTGATGGTTCTTTATATACATTGTTGGAAACCAGTTGATGAATTAACATAAAATTGTAGTCCCAGTAGGTCTTCAACAATTTCGTATTCATTATGTCAATAGCAGTTGGAGTAAGATTTCACAATGATGGAAGTTATTTCTCTCATCAACATTGTGTTTTGATATAAGATATTTATTATGGTCGAAACTACAATAGGTGGTATCGAGATGAAAAATTCGTTCTTGACTCTCCAGTAATATAAAAAAAAATTGTAAAAAACATTTCATTGTTGGAAGTACAACTTCCATATGAAGTCATACCTATATGATATTGTCAGTTTCACATTTATCAATGGTATTTTTCGCAATATTGTGTTGATGAGGTTTCAACATATTATCGTCTATATGTGATATTATATCGCACAGCTACAATGATTGGGAAGAATCAAAAGAGTGAGGCTATGAAGATATTGATAATTGCATAGTTGGAAATTGTCGAATCATTGCTAGAAAATTGAGAAACCTGTTCTGCCGAATAATTATTTGAATATTTGGTGGGATCTCTCAATTCCTAATCCACCAAAAAAATACATGAATTTGACAACAATGATCTGGCAATCGTGGAAACCCAATTGCCTGAATGTTTTGTACATGTATGAATATACCCTGCAGAAGTAACATATAGTTCCAGGTTTCTAGAATATTACGTGTTACTTCATTCAATAGTCATAAATTTCAGTAAAATCATTGTTTTGGCGGGACTATGCATCAGTTGCGAATCCGCCAGAATTTATAAAATTTGGCGCACAAGTGGTGGTATCAATTTTCATGACTTCATGGCCAAATTATTATACAAATTTGCACAAGATGGAGAGAAACATTGAATTATTCACGCCAATCTGTCATAAGCAGTAATAGGGTTGCGATAAGATTATCGAATTCAGAGCACTATAATATCATCTACACTCTACAAGTCTACACTAATGCTTCTTGATATAGGATCTCTATTTTACTTTTGAATTCTATTTTCATTATTCGAATATTTTCAAATTAACAAAATCAACCAAAACTTCCTCATCGTTCAATATATCATGGGGGAAGCCTATCACCTTCAGTTCGACATTTCTTGAAATTCCAGTTGAAAATCGCAGTAATAATATCACTACCAAAAAAACAATAGAAAATTTACAATAACGATGTTGATGGTCATGGCATCCTGGAATATTGTTAACAATGAGTATCATGTGACTATGAAAACTCAAATATCTTGAAAACGGTTCAATTTTTCGTATTCTATGTAATTTTCTTCACTTCATCAAATGCTTCAAAAAACCATGACTCACCCTCTCAAAACACCCTTCATAACGATATCATAAATGAAGAAGGAGATCAGGAAAATGTATTCCAACAACATATACATTTACGCAGATAATTTCAATCTAATGGTTTCGAACGTTTAGAAGTTATGGGAAATAATTATTTTAATTTTATCAACTTTGGAATGCAATTTCAGCCATAAGTTGATCTATCGAAGTATACATATTTTTTAACGTACTATCACCTCCAGAAAGCTCGATATACATTTTTGACCAAACCTGTATACATCCATTTTTTGTTGTTTGTCCATGTTTATAATTCATCTGACAATATTTTTATTTCTTGAACCCTCTAACTTACGTTGATATCGAACACGATTCGTTAAAATCAATTATTATTCATCTGGTCGGATTAGTTTTTGTGTATGCCTGAATTTGATACATCTCAAGGTAGGAAGTTCCATTTGAACTTATAACGTAGGGTTCGCTGGGACTAAAGGAAATGAACATAGCATTCAATCGATACTGGTATATTTCTGTTCCCCATGCATAAATATCTAATTAGAACTATATTCTCCGAAAGTAATGATCACCGCAGATCAGAAGATATGCTGGGTGATGAGTTTTCAAATAAAAACCCTATATGCATCTCACTTTTGCATTATCCTCATGTGAATGGGGAGTAAAACCGTGACCATCCATCGTAATCTTTCCTTCAATTCGTTCTACTACTTCTGCAATACACTTATGTGTTGGAAGACCTGCCTTTATTGAAATGCATTCGTCTTTGTTATTCGATACGAGGAATGATATGCCAGGAAGTTATTGCGACTGAAAATTTTATTTGGATTTAGATCCGAAATGGCGTTAGCTACACAGAAGAATTTTCACGTTTCAGCGAATCCATTTTATTTTGCAATATTCTACTTGTGATGTGATCTGAGAACGAAGTGGTCTTAAAAATACATCACTTGGGAAGTCCTAGCCTGGCTAGAGCATTACTTATTCCACACACTGAAAAGAGCTACCATCTATGAAGCCGGAAGATGAATATCTGAAGCCTTTTGCCAATACTGTTTCTGATTTGAGGCCAGTCAAAATGCTAAGCTCCATTGAAAAAATTCCACAGGGAAGTGTTGTTGTACCTTTATTGCTCTCAATATACATTAATGACATCGTCGAAGCAGCAGGAAACTGTGAAATTCTGGTACTGATGACACTTCTATATTTATTTCTCTGCATCAGATCCAGCGGTTTTGGTACATCAACAATTCAGTGAATCAAATACAAGGATGGTACTGTACAAATCTATTGAAAATCAATGGTAATAAAACCATGACTCACCCTCTCAAAACACCCTTCATAACGATATCATAAATGAAGAAGGAGATCAGGAAAATGTATTCCAACAACATATACATTTACGCAGATAATTTCAATCTAATGGTTTCGAACGTTTAGAAGTTATGGGAAATAATTATTTTAATTTTATCAACTTTGGAATGCAATTTCAGCCATAAGTTGATCTATCGAAGTATACATATTTTTTAACGTACTATCACCTCCAGAAAGCTCGATATACATTTTTGACCAAACCTGTATACATCCATTTTTTGTTGTTTGTCCATGTTTATAATTCATCTGACAATATTTTTATTTCTTGAACCCTCTAACTTACGTTGATATCGAACACGATTCGTTAAAATCAATTATTATTCATCTGGTCGGATTAGTTTTTGTGTATGCCTGAATTTGATACATCTCAAGGTAGGAAGTTCCATTTGAACTTATAACGTAGGGTTCGCTGGGACTAAAGGAAATGAACATAGCATTCAATCGATACTGGTATATTTCTGTTCCCCATGCATAAATATCTAATTAGAACTATATTCTCCGAAAGTAATGATCACCGCAGATCAGAAGATATGCTGGGTGATGAGTTTTCAAATAAAAACCCTATATGCATCTCACTTTTGCATTATCCTCATGTGAATGGGGAGTAAAACCGTGACCATCCATCGTAATCTTTCCTTCAATTCGTTCTACTACTTCTGCAATACACTTATGTGTTGGAAGACCTGCCTTTATTGAAATGCATTCGTCTTTGTTATTCGATACGAGGAATGATATGCCAGGAAGTTATTGCGACTGAAAATTTTATTTGGATTTAGATCCGAAATGGCGTTAGCTACACAGAAGAATTTTCACGTTTCAGCGAATCCATTTTATTTTGCAATATTCTACTTGTGATGTGATCTGAGAACGAAGTGGTCTTAAAAATACATCACTTGGGAAGTCCTAGCCTGGCTAGAGCATTACTTATTCCACACACTGAAAAGAGCTACCATCTATGAAGCCGGAAGATGAATATCTGAAGCCTTTTGCCAATACTGTTTCTGATTTGAGGCCAGTCAAAATGCTAAGCTCCATTGAAAAAATTCCACAGGGAAGTGTTGTTGTACCTTTATTGCTCTCAATATACATTAATGACATCGTCGAAGCAGCAGGAAACTGTGAAATTCTGGTACTGATGACACTTCTATATTTATTTCTCTGCATCAGATCCAGCGGTTTTGGTACATCAACAATTCAGTGAATCAAATACAAGGATGGTACTGTACAAATCTATTGAAAATCAATGGTAATAAAACCAAATTCATGCTCATTTCTAATTAAATATATTATAATAATTTTCTTGGGGAGAAAAGGGAAATTAAAATTTGTGATGACAAAATGGATTCTCAAGAGAAGAGTCAAGACATTAATAGCATCTGTAAGTTTTTATTCAACTTTGTTCCTTCCTGTTATTTTTTTCCACATATTATGTATAAAAGTGGACGTTACATAATTATGTATGATAAATGGTATGTATACATACCTATATATAAACTTTTTTCTGTAAAGTGAACTATTTGGGATGGATAAAATACTGTATCGTATTGTATAGCGACAACGTCATAGAATGCTCAGTATAGTAACTACAAAATAAATGCTACAGTGAAGTCCTCTTGGGGAGGTAATCGTAATAAAACGGACGTATTTTTTTAATATTTAATATAATATGTTAATTCATGATTTTTGAGAGTGACGGAATTTTTGAATGTCTTACTTCACCTATCCAGTTGTGTAAAGTGACATATTGAATAACTGGTGATGAAATGTTGATGATTGATTCCGTTTGGATCCCCACATTGATTGAACTTTCTCTGTTAACTTGTCCTTAGTCCCTGTATGAGTTTGTACTCTATCCCTTTGAGTCCTCGACTCCACTGGGAAGCTAATTCCAGATTTATCGTTGGGAATATATATAGTCTGCTCGAGTATCATATCTCACATGGATCCCATTACCACACTGGATGGGCAATCAAATTCAATTGATTATAAAACTTTACCAATTTGTGAAACTGAAACTGAACGTGTAGGTATTTCTCCAACCATTTCCAAGTTGTACGATAACCACAGGCAGGCCTGGACTGAAACATTCCGGAAATTTTCATTTTCCTGACATTCTAGTGTGAGAATAAGCATGTTTCAGTGAAAGTGAAAAATTCCATTTCATCATTCATTATGGAGGATTAACCCAAACTAATTATTTACTGTCGCAAACCGTTTCGTCCCCAGAGGATACGGTTTGGTAGTTTCAAGTTTTCGTAAACAGGCAATATCTCGCTTATTTGACAATATAATTGAAAAATGAGACGACTCATTACCTGCGATTTTCAATAAAAACTCTTTCATTGTGGAACAATTTCTTGATGGAAGAAGTTGGTTCGGTTCGAAGCTGAATAGGAAGACATTCCTCAAAAAATTCATATCAGAAAGTTTGTTGTATCGTTTGCTGCCCAGATACTCAAACATTTTTGAATTATCGCAGTGCGATGTTGACTTGGCAGTAGTGAATAGACATTATGTGTGAAATGTTTATGCATGGGATGAGCGAAAATAGGAGTGTTTTCGTTGCGAAAGACATATTATGTACCTATGTGCAGGCATTATCAAGAATGCAACCGTTAGATTGTTTCAGACTCTGTAGAGCCGACATATAAGAATTCTCAAAGCTCAGCTCAGCAATGATACTGATATATTATTCCTGGATAACAGATATTTGATCCACAGATACACTAGTGCCCCAGTTCACGATACCGTATCTAAGGTGTCAGTTGAAATTCACATGATCGAAGTGTTTAAATTACTTCCTTTTTACATTGACCACAGAGGAATAGCAGACTATTCTTAGTATGCTGCGAACATCATTTATATGAGAATCCCATTGCAGTTTGTTATCAAAAACAACACCTAAAGTTTCAACTGATAGGGTGGTGAGGCTAAATTCAATTGCATATTGGTATTCTCATCAAATAGACCAATGGTCTATACATCCTGAAGAAGAGAAGATTTTTCGATTCATTCAACTTCGCGTTGTTTCTTTTTCTGGCCAAGATGCTGTTTTTCTCGAGGTGTTCAAGTCAACTTCAATAATCAATACAGCATCAACATATTATCATGGTTGTGCAGTAAATATTCCAAGTATGTTTCTTCACGTCACTTAAGCTCCGGAATATATCCTCTATTTGATACTGAGCCAAAGTATAATTTTTGAGATTCAATGTCTTGTTATCTAAACATCGATGTTCATGGGGATACGAATATGAAATTAAACAATTCACAGTCCCCTTCGAAGTTTAACAGTGAACCAGCTGTTACAATTTTCAAAAAATACATATCTGCTTATTTGTTTCATTTTTTTCCTTCGTGGTCAGAATCCTTTATGGACACCACCAAGGACCATGATAGTGTGGGAGTGCCTGCATGTAGATATACCCACTAAACACTTCACCTCCTTCCAAGGCTTGTCTGACTAAAGTCTCCAAGTCTCCGATGATACTTATGTTTGTTTGCCCATTGTACCATTGTTCCTCGAATATGCCGTTATTACAGGCCACTTCAAATACCATCACAGTAACTGTGAGCAATGCCGCTCGCAGTACCAGAGGTTTCAGTTTTCCTTCTTCTACGAGTGAAGGGAGAAGGGGTTTGTCCAGCCCTGTGGTGCCCTCTGCACAGGTCTAAGGCTGTTTATTACTCCGAGATGTCGCCCTGTTATCGACACCATATTACCTCGGTACCATTCATGCTTCGTCACGGGTATCCACAACATGGTTAGGTTGCCAGAGCGACGCGTTCATATGCAGATGATCAATGAGCAGATGTTCACAAATTGTCCCATCTGAGTGACCTGAAATGTCCACCAAGTGCTCCTTCGGCGGGGTAGCCGTGGCTTGTTTTTCCGCACCATGGTGACGTTTCAGGAGACAAAGAAAATATAAGAATCGATGAAGAGACTGCCCCTGAGGCGTTGCTTATATATAATTTGTGTAAGAGCTGATTGTCGTAAACAGTACTTCTATCAAGGTGAGCACAATTAACGTGAGGCCGGACCGTTTTTCTAGAGCCCCATTTAGCCCATCATTTCAACTCCATCATACTTCATTGAGAGCATCACGTTACTCAGATGAGCCGAACAGAAACAAGGAGAATGAAGGATAATGGAAATGCGTACACGACAGTGGACGCAATGCTTTTGATGGTCTGGTAATGAAAGTGTGCGTGATAGAGTTTTTTATGAGTGGTCCTAAATACATAGTATACCCGAGGCGTGGCTTTATGACCATTTAGGTCCAAGTCTCAATGTAATCGAGGTCTGCATAATATGACAAGAAAAAACTGATACAGATGATTAATAGATGCACCGGCAATGTTACATGAGTTTTTGAAAAATTCACATGAACAATGGAAATAACGAACTCATTTTATATGAGGCATGTTAGTTGTGTTTTTTGTATATTCGTTATATTCGACAATTGGCCAGGTCAGGTGCTGCCTAGGTTGCTAAGAGGTTTAAACCGACGACAAGTGTTCATAGAATCTCCACCTGTCAGGGACTATCGAACAATAGTCTATGATATATTGCCTTCCATAATAAATATCGAATTTTGAAGAAATATTCGGCATAAATGTAGAATAACACGAAACGGCTATGAAATACTCATCACCAGTCCCTTGTTTCTGGTCCAGTTTCCTCTTTTTTGCAATTTTTTCGTTGTGTTGAAATAATCGATTGACAACACGTAGTTCCATCGACCTAAAACATAGTTGGAATACTAAATCTCGAATTGACATCATAGGAGTAACATGGAATGAGGAACAGAAATATGATCGCCAAAAATTTCATCCCTAATGAGAAACACTGTATATACCTAACCCATCAGGCGCCTATCTCGATTGCAAAGAGATTCACAGACGCCGAGTGTTGATACTCTCTCCTCGTTAGGACACCTGTCGTGTGTCCATTGAACCATGAAATTGACTATCGAGAAACGTTCTGAATAAATTGAGAAATTTTAGGAACAAAAATTGGAAAAATATCACCGGTCGCAGGATACTGGTCCAGTTTCCTTTTTTTTTACAATGTTTTCGTTGGGTTCAAATAGTCGATTTGGGATAAGACATAGTTGGTATTAGAATCTCAATTTCAAATGAATTGGGAATTGAAATTGGAGGAGTTCAAATTCCGTTGCTGAAATGCGACATATTCTTTTATCACTCGAAACATTAATCGAACTGATAGCCAGCAATTTTCTCATTAGTGAGAAGCACTGTATATACCTATCTCATCAGGCGCCTATCGGTTGCAAAGTGGTTTTACCGACGCTGAGTGTTGATACTCTCCCCTTATAAGAGTACCTGTCGTGTCTCCATTGAGACATAAAGTCAACTATCGGAAAATGTGCTAAGCTATATCGCCTTCCATAACAAATATAAAATTTTGAAGGAATATTCGGCATGAATTGAGAAATATACGAAACGAATAAAGAGAACTTATCACCAGTCGCTGTTTTCTGATCAAGTTTCCTCTTCTTAAAAAAATTCCCTTTGAGTTTAAATAGTCGATTTATAACACGTTGCCTCATCGACCTGGAATATAGTTGGTATTTGAATCTCTAATTTTGAATTTATTGGTAAATTAAATTGAAGGAGTCACATGGTATTAGAAACTTAAATATTTATGAGAATTTTCATCAACTTCCGTTGCTGAAATGAATGCGACATATTCCCAAAGCCAAACAGAAAGTCAACTATTTTCTCTCAATGAGGAACACTGTAGATACCTAACCCATCAGGCGTCTACCTCGGATGCAAAGAGGGTTTACCAACTCCAAGCGTTGATACTCTTCTCTCGTAAAGGTACCTGTCGTGTCTCCATTGAGACATGAAGTCGACTATTGGAAAATGTTCAACGATATATCGCCTTTCATAAGCATTATGAACTTTTGAAGGAATATCTGGAGTGAATTGAAAAAAACGTACCAAAAATAGGAAATTTATCACCGTTCGCTGGTTTCTGGACCAGTTTCCTCTTCTTTGCAAGTTTCTGGTGGGGTTCACATATTGGAATTGAGACACGTTGCTCCATCGACCTGAAACAAGTTAAGTATTTGAAAATATTACTCAAATATGAACCGAACAGATTGCCAACAATTAATGGTAATAAATCTGTATTTTTGCCCACTTCGTACCAATGTGTTAAATTTCTGAAATCAGCTCAGATTCATGAGAAATCCGAAATCTGAAAAAAATGGGGTATCCTATTCAGAAAACTACAGAGAAGTCATCATAGGTGAGTAATTTTGTTCAAATTCATTCAATTCGTAATGCGAAAAAAATCAATATTGCACCTGCGAAAGTCTCACACAATTTCACTAAAATTTGTTGTTGTTGAGAAATTGAAGTTGATCATCCATTTGTAGAGAATAGTCGAATCACGATAAAAATTGATTTGGATGCATAAATAGTTGGATAGAAATGCCATTATGTTTCAACTTTTCAGTGAAAACGTTGATATAATTGTGAAATTCCAGATCAATGAAGAAGCGGTGTCTATGAATACTGATTAAGAAGAATATAAAATGAAATGAATGAATAAGGGTCACTTTATAAAAAACTTTAAGACTTGAGATTTATCACCTAACATTTAAGACTCATCACTTATGACAGATTGAACATGGAAATATCATTGGTTATGTTATGAAACCATTCAAGAATTATAAGTTGAAAGTTGGTCATCTTCTCAAATCTTGAATGTTGAATCATAAGTCTTAAATGGTTTTATAACATAACCAATGATATTTCCATGTTCCATCTGTCATAAGTGATAAGCCTCAAATGTTAGGTGATGAATCATAAGTCTTGAAGTTTTTCATAAAGTGACCCTAAGTGAAAGTGAATCTAAGGTGTATCAAGCGCAAAACTTGCCAGATATCCAGTATTGGATGCTTGGACGAATGAGTTTCCAGTGTTTCCACTTTCCATCACATCTCCTGTAGGTTAGGTTCAGGTTAGGTTAGGTTTGAACGTGAGTGGGCCCATGTCAGCCCCTCCACTGCGGCCAATGGCCTATTATGGCTCACACTATGGTTATATTCCTCCCAGTATATCTAATCTCTTGGCGAAATTAATTGGTACTTTGGGAGAAAAATCAATCAGGTTTTCTGGCCCTACTGTTGTATTGCCAAATGTTGAAAATCTGATTCTGGTCGCTGCAGGGCATGTACATAAAATGTGTTTAGCCGTTTCATCCTCCTCCATGCAAAGACGGACTCTTCATCTTGTGCAAGTCCGATTTTGTGCATGTGGTGTTTGACTTTGCAGTGGCCAGTGTGCAAACCTACCATAACTCTGAGATGTGCTCTACTGAGTTCTATTAGTTTGTCAGAATCCCGTTTGTTCCTTGTACAATCAATGAATGCTTTGGAATGGGCTAGGCCCGGTAGACTACGCCAATACTCGAGTCTTTTGTTGTCGGCCCAGGATGTTTTAACATTCTTGGCAGTGCTATGTGCTATACCGATTACCAGTCTTGTAGCTACTCGGAATATGCGAATCCTAGGTAACGTCTCTATTCGTATTCTCGGCCATCCTCTCATATGAATATTCAGCCGACTGCGATTGGGGAACAACCTCCTCCAATTCCAAATGAGTCCTGTAATCACTGGCCGATAGCCATAACTTTATCTGAGCTCTGACAGCGCCACGAAGAGATCCAAAGATAAAAGCCCTCTGCCCGATTTGAGTACGTCCAGAGCTCGAGGCCTCAGCGTACTCAGTCCTTGAGTTAATTTGGCATAGGGGTGAGTTTGGGGTGCATTCCTTCCGTGCTTCCGTCACGAATCGATTCTGAAGTCGTCTGAGCTGCTGGCGCTCATAAATTACCGATACCCTCCCAATAAGATTAATTCTAATTGCATGCAACGAACGTGGAATTTATGGAGACTGAAGACGAGTGGAAATGAGACGAGATGTACAGGGTGATGCTCTAGTATTTGTAGATATGAGCTTGATACATTTTTGTCTTCAAAATATTAGTCTTTCTTGCACAGGTTTTTGGTAAGACATGTATTTTATTCTGTAGAAGAATTTTTCCGGTGTTGACCGGTTTTATCTATTATACATCGATTTTAATTCGGTGTTCAATGTAATCTGAATGTAACATAATTAAGAGAACGAACTCAAAGTCTCGCTCCAAGTGAATTATAATCAAATCATATACGCTACATGTTTCGACTCCTAGGAGTCATCATCAGGCTTGCTAGGTAGGAGGAGAAAAGAAACTATAAAATTGAGAACATAGTTCTTAAGGGTTTTAAGCCCAAAATAATTTTAAGAAACATTTTTGAATTTTGGTTTTTTGAACCCCCAAATAAACATTTTTCCTAAGATGCTTCTTTTGGATCAGATAAACATTGTGTACAGCAAATGGCGCGGTTATGAAGTGAACAAACCGACAGACTCTTCTATTCTATTCTATTCTATTCTTTGAGCCTCCATGAAATAAAGTCAATAAAGATGAAATTACTCGCAATAGTTTTTGTTGGTTTTGCTTGTCCGAACTGTACGAATCAAACTTTGTACAATGTACAGTTAAATTTCCCTCGAAATTTCCATCTTTGAAATTAATTTTTAAGCGTTCACTATTTTGCTACATTCTTTATAGTTACAGAATGAATTCATATCAAATCTCGATTCGAATAACTTCGATTTTTCGTACCTATTTTGCAATAATGAATGATAATTTGAAAATAATGAGTTTATTCAACAAAATCGTGACATTTTCCATCTCTATGTTTTTTTTTCTTGGATGATGGTTCTGTCACCGGCCACACCTCAACCACCTGGGCATTTGGTGGATTCCAGTTTATTTCACAGCACCCATTCCGTAGCTCTTATTTCCTGCACCAGTCTGTACAGGTTCTACTAGGTTGCCTGAATATTTATCGTCTTTTGCGATCCAATGCCTCGCATTCTATTAATAAGTGTTTGGCTATTTCTGTCCCTTCACCGCATTGTCTGCAGAGAAGTTCCTCATTGTACAGTCCCATTTTATTCAGGTGTTCTCTCGTTGGACTGTGACCAGTGAGGAGTCCCGTTATTGTTCTTACTTGATTCCTTCTTCTCGAGTAGTTCTTCAGATTCATTTGTTCGAAGTTCCTTCAATGTATACTTTCTTGTGGTGCATGTGAGGGGCTGCAGTCCATCGCTTCTTATGTTTTCGCTTGATCCAGTCCCGTTTGTAGCGTCGGGTAGCTGTTTTCTTGTAACCCCGAGTACGGGTTCTGGGCCAATATATGGAATTGATGAGCCAGTTTTTGCCATTTTATCAGTTTTTTCACTCCCTACGATACCGCAATGTCCTGGAACCCATAGCCAGGTAATTTTTTTATGTTCATATTCATCACCTACCCGCTACTTTGAGGCGAGTGATGAATTTCCCTAAATATCAGGAAGAATAATATATTGGAAACTGGAATCAGACATGGGTAAAAGGATCATTGATTATTTATTCACTGAAAAAAAAAGAGGAATTTCATTTGAAAATCACGTGAGATCAATTGCTGAAAGTGCGTCTCAAAAACTTGGTTTTCTGTTTCGAGCCAGGAGCTATCTCACTTTCAGTCAGCTGCTTATGATCTATAAGGCACAGATCCGACCTGTCCTGGAATACTGTTCCCATATTTGGAGTGCAGCACCCAAACATTTCCTGAAACTGTTAGATTCTGTTAAAAAATGGGCAATTCGTCTCGTGGGTGATGCCTCGCTCACAAACTCACTCACTTCTCTGGAACACCGTAGAAAAGTTGGCGATCTGGCTCTATTTTTTAGATATATTCATGGCCGATGCTCTTCTGGAATATCAAGAATTGTTCCTCCCTTGGCAGTCTCCGCCAGATTAACCCGTCGAGTTGAGGTTTCGCACCCCTTCGTGGTCACTTTGGAGACCTGCAGAACATCTCTATCCAAAGACTCGTTCATCAACGAACAGCGAGGCTCTGGAACACCTTCCCTGAGGCATATAACCTTCAGAAATTCAAGAAGAACACCAATTCTTACCTTATTCCCCTAGGTTCTCACGATGTTCTCTGAACATTACAGGATATCCCTTTTCGTGGGAACCAGAATATAAAAAAAAACATTTCTCAAAATTTTCGGAAACTGTTTCCTAAATCATGGATTTTGACGTTAGTAAAAAAAATGTTGTTTGTTACTCGTTCGCGAAGTACTTTGATCATACTTCAAAATAACGAAATGAGATATCTCACTGAAACAGGCTGATTACTCTAGGATCACCCTGTATGAGTGGGAGGACGGAGAGGGAAAGATATTTCTTTATAGATTTATGACAGTAGGCGGCAAACGGAGATGAGGCTATGAATTTTCGTTTTGTGTTTGTTTTATATTTCAAATGCAGAACTGAGTTTACAGGCTGGTGCTGGAAGGATAATTACGTGCGTGAAATCCAATTTCTTGAATTCGGCGAGAACTTGAAACAGGTACAAAAAAAATGAATAAATTCATTTTTCGTAGACCTCTACATTTGACACATTTTACGTTTTGATTTCCGAACGAGAAACCGAGTAATTCCGAAGGCATGTACTTCTCGTCACTAACTTTCCATCTGCAAAGACTTTTCGTCCGCTGCAGGGTTGCCTTCATCTGACTCTCTTATCATAAATGCTGCTGTTCCGCGAGGGTCCATTCTAGCACCTACACTATTTCTACTCCATATCAACGATTTGTTGGAAGCAACTTCAAGTCCAGTACACAGATTCGCGGATGATAGTACCCTCCATACCGCCTTCTCTTCCAGGGCTCCACAGCCAGGCAAATCAGAAACGAACGAGAAGAAATGTTGACAACATAAATATGAACTTGGCAACAATTTTCAAATGGGGATTCCAACAACTTGGTAGATTTCGATGCAAACAAGACACAAGCATTCCCTCTGAAGACATCCATTTCGATGCTTGGTATTACTATCAGCAGTAACTATTTTTATGAAAATCACGTGAGACCAATAATTGCTAAAAGTGCATCCCAAAAACTTGGTTTTTTGTTTCGGGCCAGGAGCTATTTCACTTCGAGTCAGCTGCTTATGATCTATAAGGCACAGATCCGACCTGTCCTGGAATACTGTCCCCATATTTGGAGTGCAGTACCCAAGCAATTCGTCTCGTGGGTGATGCCTCGCTCACATACTCACTCACTTCTCTGGAACATCGTAGAAAAGTTGGAGATCTGGCTCTATTTTATAGATATTTTCATGGACGATGCTCTTCTGAAATATCAAAATCATATCAATATCCAGTTTTTCATGTACTCAAATCGAAGTACCTATGTAACTGTGCTATGTTATATTTGTGAGAATTTTCGAATAGAGTTAAGATTCTTTGTTGTGTTTGTTTCTATTCTGTGGGAAATAGGTTACTACAAGTACATAATACATAGAATAAGTATGAAGAAGACACACTCTACAATTTGTATATTGGGAACTATATATTCTTGGTCCAGGAGGCGTAATTTTCGATAATACAAAGTGTGTCAAACATGTATCATAATATATTTGAAGAAAATGAATCTTTATTCTTATTCTACGTCTATGGACATGGATCACACATTTAATTTCACCCCTGTTTTTGAAGCAATGTTTTGCACATATTTCTACAATTAAATCTTTCTCCACGGAAACGCAGCAAAATAGCAAAACAATTGAGGAGACCAAAATGTTGTATTCCTAGTTAATCATTAGGATGTGAAGATATATAATTAAAAAAAAATCAGTGGCCCACATTTCATTGACAATAATATTCGGTAGGTTGCCCCCAGGACGCCACTGGATTTTACAATTTCAATTAAATTATGGTAAAATCAGCCACTCATGACAAAGAATATCATTGCCAAATTACAAGAGAATCGGTGGAAGGATATTTGAGATTTTCATAAAAAAAATCATTTTTTCTGAATAGTTTAACACACTGTATTTTGAGAACTATATGCATTTTCAGATCCAAGTTAACATAAAATGAATTTCATGTTTTCTCTTGCAGAATCATATGGTGTATATTGTAAATGGCATAACAAAAAACTGCGATACATCCATGAATAAAATACGATGTTGAAAATATTTCTTGATTCATGAAATTATCCCAACAAATACAATTCGTTTTACTGATGATTCTCTCTCCCTATTTTGTTTCTCACAATCGGAGGAATTGGTGTTTCGCGATAATCATCACTTACCACGAGCCCGGACGAATTTTGTTGAAATATTTTCACCAAATATTCGAAATTTTATGTTTTGCATGTACGAACTGCTGATGCTATCTCTCCGCGGTACTGGATCGAAGAGCACTTCATTATTAGTCAGTTTTATTCGGAAACCACATGATACCTCCAGCAGAAAATTATAATCTATCCGATGTTCGTAAGTTTGTTAATTAATTCCTGTAGAGACATAATTTTAAAGTTGGAGCACTCCAACCAGATTTACACGTAATTCTCAACTACTACCGCTCTACGTTGGTAATTAACCAAGGAAGATTACACTCAGATGCTATAAACCAGTCTCGAAGTTTTGTATAATAATTCTCGAACATATTCTCAATAAGGATAATTGAAGGAGGTCCCGACAGCTTTTTTCGCATGGAAATTGGGAGCTGTGATTCGGTATTTGCGTTGATTAATTTCAGGTTCCCTCTCGCCTTGAATACACAAGCGTCGGGACCTGAAGAGAGGACTTTCATGGGAATTGTTTGAGTATGACAAGGCGAAATTTAATTTTCTCATTACTTATGCATGGAATTCGATATTGTTGCGAATTGTGGTTTGCTGAGGTTTAACCAGAAAAGGGTTTTGATTTGCCAGAAATGTTCGCAGAGCAAAATTATTGAAATTGGATGACTTGGCCATGTTTGAGGTTCACTTAGGAGATATTATTGCCCTATATTTCTGAATGTTGTTTCTCTCGTTTTTATAAAGAAAATTGTCACTTATAGGGCCACGCCACTTTTTCGAGAACACGAATAATCTTAAAATCTTTCCCAGTCGAAGACAAGGAAGAATTTCCTGAATATTCTTGTTCGAGAAAGAATTTCAGGTTTTTAATTGAAGCTATACAGTTGTATTCGGTAAGAAAATTCCACGCCAAAATTAAGAAAAAATACTTGGATAAGATTACACTGAATGAAATATAAATTACCGAATTTAGTTATGCAGCAGCTGGTGGTGTAGTTGAAACTTTCATTCTAGACTAACTTCATTCCACTTGAATTGGTAGAAATATATTTTGTTACAAGTAACTCGACAGAGTATGTAGTATGTATTAGTATAATTCATATATCCATAACATTGTTGGGTTGAATAAGACACAATTAACATACTTTAGTTACACAAAATAGTTAGAAACGAGTCGATAGTACCTCAATATTTTAGTTCTTCACAAATTTATTTTACTAAAGTTGGTATATATTTTCTCACAAGAAGCTCGAAGTATTATTTAGCATCAAATAAATTTGCTAGCGTAATGTTATCAGGTTAAATGGAATATGATTGAACGACTTTAGTTGAATGGAATAATAAAGAATTAGTTGATAGTAAATACTGTCTGTAGGTTAATCGAAGAAGTGGTACATTCATTATTCCAGATTTTTTCAGTATACGTGTAGTAAGGACAAATCAGATCATTTGCCCCAAAACTGACATTCCATGAGCGAAAAGTTGTTTTTGGAGTCATTGTGATATCAGAGACGGAAATAAAATTGATGACATACAAAGTACCTCATTGATGTATCGAACACAATAAAACAAAGAGCAATTTTTTGTTATGGCCGTAGAAACTTGACAGAGATAATCGCAATATAGTAATCAACCACATAACAACAAATAGTGCTATATTTCGTTCGGACACAAACAAGCGCGCCAAATTGATTGTAAACATAACTTCAAATTTCCACTTCCCGAAAATAATCCCAGGAAAAATCTGAAGCTCGGACCCACTTCTCCGTTCGTTATCTCGCAAACAGAATCAGCGAGTTCCTAAACAGAATCCATTAAATTACGCCAAATTACTCCGAAGATGCGTAGACGAAGAGCATAACATTAACCGTTAACAGAGATCTTCCCCGTAGATATATCTGGGGTAATAGGGGCATTACCATATACAAGCACCATGCCGTATTAGCCTTTGTGCATGAAAAACAATTATATAATAGAGTAGTAATTAGGATATAGCGAACAAGAAATACATTGAAGAAAGGAATGAAAGGATTTCGATCGATCCAATTAGGTTTCAGTATATTGTGGAAATCATTGAATTCATATAGCACGGAAAGTATTCTGGTAGAATGCTATGAGGAATAAGACATTTAGAGGAATAAACTAAAAGAAGGAAAGGTCATAGTCATCTCCACAGTATTCAATGATGTACAGAGGTAATCATTAACATGTTTTGGGCTTAGGAAACTCCATCTTCAGCTCGAAGTTTAAGAGGTGAGAATCATTCGTACCATTCTTAGTTCATGGTGTGAATGCCACAGTCCGAATTTTCGTGGAAATGGAAAAATCAGGTATATTTATTATATGAATGGAATAGAATAGAACATTTATTACCCTCTTGGCATGTATTCATGTAGGTTCGTCCATTACATTTTCTGAAACACAATACATAAGTAATTCGAGAAAACATATAACATTCATAAGATATATGTACATTTTAGGCTGGTTAGCGTCAGATGCGGAATATAATGTAGCTAATTACCTAATACAGCTGAGTTAGAAAGTGAACAGATAGATGGTAATCATTTTATGGATGTTGAATGCATTTGAAATTTAGAAACATCATAGAAACTATTTGTGGTTAGAATTTTTTTTAAGGTCAGTGTTGAATCTCTTCAGGGATTGATTTTTTCAGTAATTATATAATTTGAGTGGTACCTACTTGAAGCAATGTCGAAATCAAATTGAAAATAAAAATGTAATGAAACATTTCAAGAACATCACTTACACTTACACCAGTAATTATATATAGAAGTAAGAGATTACCACTGAAGTATATCACCTAAAACATACTTTCTGCAGTAATATTGAAAAGATTAGAGAAGGAACAAGAGAAAAAATAGAAATGTGCGCTATATGCAAATGCAAATATAACCCTGATGGGTGTTGAACCCGCCCTACAGTAGGTAACCTATGCATCTCATTGATTCAATACAAGAATCAAGATTGCAATTTGAAACAGCAACTGATTGACTTGGAATACATTGAAATGTCCTGTTTCAAGTTGCAATCTTGATTTTTGTGCAGAATATTGCGCAAAAAAATGCATAGTGTATTACCAGCTATCTATCACTTCCTTGAGAGGGATAGCCCATAATTTGAAATTATACGCGTCATTAGCTGAAATTTCGAAATGAATAAAATTGAAACATTCGTATTTTCTGATTTCTTATCGAGTATATGAGAGAATCAATTATTCTTTGTGTATTTCAATGATAAACCTATTCATCTTCCTCAAGTTTCTGTGTATAGAATTATATTCTCAAGGAATATCTTCGAGGAATATTTATTTTTATCGAATGTGAACCATACCCAACCTGCTTTCTAAATATTCATCCTCGAGGAACATTTTTCTAGAGGAAATTTCACACAAACATTTTCGATCAATATAAATCCTGTATTTCGTATCGTTACCTAGCAACTAAACAAATATCTTGGAAATTTTTTAAAGGTTAAATGACATTTACATTCAACTTCAGATTATCTCGATATACTTGCGAATTCGAAATTTACAGAACCATCAAAAATCGTCATTATCCAAGTAATTTTTCAATAATATTCCACTGTGAAATTTTCTTACCGAATACTACTTTAGCTTCAATTGATATCCGGGAATTTTTTCTCGAGCACGAATATTTGGAAAATTCTCCCGAGTCGACAGAATTTCCGGAAATAATTGAAGCTCTCGTGATATTTTAGGTGATAATTTTGAATGGGCGTTTTTTTCTGAGAGGAATTTTTCCACAGAAGACGTTTTCCAGAGACAGCATTTCCTGAGGGTTTTTTCCCGAGGTGTATTTTCGAAGAGGATTTGTGTCGGATACCAACGAAATAGTGATTACTAGAGTGTGATTACTAGAGGAACACTAAAACAGTAGGCAAATGAAATAAGGAAATAAGAGTAGATTGTTTTATTAGGATAAAAAGTGACACTTTGTTTGACAAGCGAATTTTGCATTTGCGAGGCGGAGCGTTTAGCGAAGCCGACCGAAAGCAAAATTAGCGGGTCGAACAAAGTCACTTTTGATCCGAATGAAACATGCTATTTTTTCTGCAACCGAAACAATTAACTCGAATAAACATGTGAAGTAACCACCAAAGCCGTGCCATATGTATGCAATGCAACAAATATTGACAAATAATCCGTGGGGTGAGAATATTCTACCTGCATTAACAGCAAGTTAGGTTTTCAAGAATGTTCGAATTATAGTTTCAATATAAAATGTAAAAAAATTGTTTAAAAAAAAATGATAATCTAATGAAGCTAGACAATATCGTTGTTTGAGACAAAAAACTATTGCTTGCCGTGATTATTCCAAAACAAGTTATCCATCCCGAGAATAACGAATGAAATACAGATCAAGCAAGTAATTGAATCTTGAAGGCTTCCCTGATCAAAACAAAAATACTTAACTGAGATGTTTATGATTCCAATACTAAACTATAATAAGGTGTATTTATATCTCCAGCATGGGTATGTAATGCCAAATCTGCTGAAATCGGAAACAAATCAGGTATGCTTCTCAACCCAAATAACCAACCGTCACAATGTTGTTTATTCTTGATGACGTCCAGTACATCGCTTTAGTTCCTAGGAGCTAAAGTTCAACTTTAGCTCCTAGGAACTAAAATTCAACTTTAGCTCCTAGGAACTAAATATGTTGCCTAGCAACATACCTATTTTTGTGTCAGTAATAGAAACGTCAATTTAAGAGCTAATCATAATGGACGACTTTTGTGTCGGTTGTAGAAAAAATACTTCGTTCATTAAATGAGCTTTAGGAACAACAAATCCAATTCAGCACAGTATAAATTTTAAATCTACAAAGTCTCTTTCATGTCACAACCCACTTCGCAGCCTTCTATAACCAGCTTCCAATCGTAAATTGTCGCAATCGCAAAGGTTAATTCGACCATATCTGAAACGGCCCTTCTCAGAGCACAGTTTGCAGCCATTAAAATGGTTTATAAGCCGCAAAATGGCGTTTTGCATTACGCCGAAGAGGACTAATGAATCTGTCACTAGGTATCAGGTGACTGTCTTCCAGTGCAAATTGGGTTCATCGGATTGCCATGACGAGGGGTGGAAAGTGAGAACAGGCTATATATCATATACAGGGTTGAACGTGTTCAGAATGTAGTAAAAACTATTGTAGGGACTAAGCCCTCTAAATTTCAGTTTGTATATATTTGTCTAGTTTTATCATTATATATATCTCCAACTTACCATATTTCAGATGTGCTAGAGGTGCTCTTGTTTTTATGGGTTGCCTGATGGTTTGGCCTATAAATGATTTATCACAATCATTACAACTAATTTAGTATATTTTACATTTGTATGATCAAAGTTTTCTTGGTATATAGGAGTTATTGTCAAAGATTTTGTTAAATTGTTTATTGTGCTCACTATACTTTTCATCACGAGTCATAGAATCTTAGAGCCTTCACCCTTCATCTTAACATTGCCGAATTAGAACCAATCGATAAGCATTCCACGTTTTTCACCCTTCAATCGTCAAGTAGCCGTAGGTACTTATACATCAAACAATATCCCTAGTCAGCATTTCATTCTGAAATTCAGCGGAGAGCACCATGGGCGGGCGCCACCAGGAAAACCAATAAAACCATTGAAATCACATTTTGATTAGAAAAAAGGATCACAAACCATGATATCACAAAGTCACAGTTTTTATTGCAAATGAAAATATGAATTGCCGTCTTATCATGTTTGACGAACATATTGATTTTCTCTGTGTACACACACTAAGTATTCCCCACGAATCCGTTATGGTATACATTTTCGGTTTAACTCTACTCCATCAACGGAAGCAGGCAATCTTGCAGACATATTTTTAATAGCCTTAACATTTAAACTGTCATTGGTGTTTTCGTATTTGAATTATGTATTTATGTATTTTTGAACAGAAAAAAATTCATTACTAATAGGAATATACATGCTATAAGTAGAAGACAATGTGACAATTATCACATCCCGATGTGTAAATATGAGATCACTCGTAACTCTCCCAATTACTTTGGACTCGAAATTTTCAATGAACTTCCCAGTCGATTGAAAAACTTGAAAAAACTCAGTCATTTCAAAACGAACTAGAAACAATTCCTACTGGAAATGAATCCCTATACTTCAGTAGAATATTTTTGGGCACCCTAGTCTTCTTGTATTTGTCTCTGGAATATCGAAATATTATCATTTTATCTATAATGTCCCTGTCTCAAACTGTCTAGTTTTGAGCCTTCAATCTGACGATTCCTATCCATTTAAAAATGTCTGATGGAAAACAAACATATATTATTGTATTCTATTGTATCGATTGGCGCATAATCCCGTTACCCTCGATTCTCCATTGATATACTTTAGTCATGCTTCAACTCTTCCTAATGTAGTAATTGTATATTATATATGTAACAAATGTTCCTTTTAGTTACACGAGTATTTTAAGCACTAGCGCAGCAAAGCGGAGCGAATGTTTAATAAACGAGTGTCTACAAGAGTTTATGAACCCTATACTTTTCATACGAACTCATAATTCATCTCTTCGACAAGATCTTATTATTTCGAAAATCAGATTAACCTACCCCCAACCTACAAAATAATTCGAGAGGAATGGTAATTAAGAACATGATACATTATACTATTATGCAACTGCATGTAACTAACGAGACACGTAAGTTATATTGGTAATAAAAGTCTCCAGTCCAAAGGATACATGCATTGTTATTAAAATGGCTTGTTTACTAACCTTTGTGAATAAGATTGCATCTGAGTAGTAGGTGAAAAAAACTCTTCGAATTGCCTTGTATCCATATTCTGATGTTCTAGGAATGCAGATAACTTTGCATAATTTTTAGTCACATAATTATTATGTTTTATGTTCATTGTCATGCCTAGCATAGATATGATGAATTGCCCATAAAAATGAGAGCTTTATTTTTACACAGAGTTCTTGGAAATATGCAAGTAACTACCTAAAATATCCTCTTTGATTTCACTTTCGTCTACATCTTGCAGGAATTTTCAATAAAGAATTCTGATACAAACAGAAGATGTTTGATTGATTCTGATTGTCACCGATTGCAACGAAATTCGAAAATGACAGTTGACAGTTCCTATAATTGACAGGCTGAACAGAACTCAAACGACTGGAGATGTGTTCTAAGAATCATGTTGCCATGGTATTCACCGAAAGTAGAAAAAAGGTCTTTCGAATGTACATGTGGGGAGAGAAATTGATAGAATAATTTCAATGGTCTGAGATTAAGATAGACAAAATTCACTTTCCTTCATTAGTTCATGGAATTCCATATCATCATTATTACTCTCGTCAATACTACTGTAACTATCTCTCCAGAATTCGATCTATGTTGATAATTCCCCTTCAACATTTTCAATATTAGGTAGGTTCTGGTTTCACTGATAATTTTCATTCTAGGGCTGTTCGCGGATCTTTAGAGGATCAGATTTTCAGGGGAGATTTCCGGCAGTCCATATTATATGGAATGAAAAAAGAAATTCTGAAGTGATATTCAGCAGAAGCCGTCTCAATATTTGTTTCATTGATCTGACGTTTTGCTTGATTTCCATTCCAAAATCATCAGCAATTTCCATGGATTTTGTGAAAATACTCCCAAAACATGAATCATTAGCAATATTATTGTCAATTTCCCGATGGATTTCACATTATCTCTCGCATTATCTATACTAATATTATAGAGGAAAGATTTGATTGTTTGTTTGTTTTTTTGTATGCATTGAATAGGCTCCGAAAGTACAGGATCAATTTGACTGGAAATTGGTGGGGAGGTAGCTTAGAACCAGGAGATGGTTAAATGATACTTTTTATCTTGGTACTATTAAGAAATTCATGATGGCGGATCTAATAATATCGGACGAGTTTTGTAATTATGGCCCTTTTCTATTCAAAATTGGTATCTGGGGGTTTTCGGGGTCGGAGATTATAGTTCTTTCGTCAGAATCTGAAAATTCGGGCGGAATTCGGAAATTCAAGATGGCGGAACCAATATGGCGGACGAGTTTTATAATTATAATCTGCTTTTTTTTTCAAAATTGGTACCTATGGGTTTTCGTGATCGGAGATTATGATTCCCTCATCAAAATTAAGAAATTGATGATGGCGGATTCATAGTGGCGGATTCATAATGGCGGATTTTGTAATTAGTATCCGATGTTATTCAAATTTGGTATCTGGTGGTTCTCGGGGTCGGAGATTATGATTCTCTCGTCAAAATCAGCAAATTCAAGATAGTGGACCCAATATGGCGAGCGAGTATTGTAATTATTATTCGACTGTCTTCAAAATTGTCATCTGGGTGTTTTCGGGGTCGGAGATTATGATTCTTTTGTCGAAATTTGGAAATTGCGAGGTCTGCTATAGTATTTTATAAACATACATTTTGTTGATAACAGCTATGATCGAAATCCTCGACTTGAATTTCCAAGGGAAGGCATTCGTCCTTTCCCGGCGCCCATGGATGGCATCACAGATTATGACTTTAACGATGCTTGACGTACCTATTCGGCTCATAGGTCCATTCAATTTGAATTCGCTGACGGTTCGGGTGTATATATATGCCTTTCTACTTTCTAGAGTCATCCACATAAAATTCTACTAGAACAAGGGCTCCCCCAGGGCCGTCTTAGGTCACATGGTGGACTGGTACTTTTTATTTCGCACTGAGAAGAATGTCAATAAGCATTGATTCATTATTACTATTCCAATTATATTTCCATGATTATTATAAAAGTTATTTATTGTGTTAATTGCATCAATTTATTGAAGTAATAAACAATATACATATAACAAAGATGTATAAAAACTTAACTGGTGGGCTCACTCTTCAATTGTTTCGTCAGACTAACTCTCGATATGGTACAATTGCAAGCGAGTTTCGGACGTGGGGTTCAGGTATTTGCGATAGAGGCGCCATAATCGGTAAATCGTTTAAAACCTTGGTTCTGTGAGGGATGAATCTATTTCCATCATTGTTCTGGTCGAATGAATACTGTGCTCAACATTTTCATTCAAATTTCAATTTGAAATAGAAGCAAGAAATCTTTTTTGTAGCCGATTTTAATAAGCTTTACTTCTTTCATGACATGAACCTATTTAAAGCATGAAATCTGATGAATTTCCTCATTGAAGAACCAGAACAAAGAATGTATCAACTATTGAAATAGACCAATATCGAAAATCATAATAGGCAGATATGGTAACTGGTACTTACCTTAGAATTTATTCACACCAGTTCACGCTAATATTTCAAATCACTGAAATAATACTGTTGAAGAACAGAGATTTTCTTTTTTCTATGGTTGATAAGGTATTATATACACAAAATTTAGAAACTATGGAACACGTCCCTAACGAACACTTGACCCCAATCTCAGAAATAACCATTTTTTCAGCTCAAGAATATTTTTGACATATTGACGTTTCGATCCTTTGATCAGGAATCAGTTCACTGCTCTGATCCGAATCATTATACGTATCCAAATATTTATAGGTCGGTAATATGTTTCCTGTGAATATGGATTGTAACCAGGATGAGCTTAGCGAGATTCACCCACGTCAAGTATGTTTATCAAAGGTTTATCAGAGTAGGCGCCATCGAGAAACTTGCAAACGACCTTCAATAGGGAGCATGCGCACCAGTTAAATTTCTATACATCTCTCATATAACAATATCTGTCGACTGTTAACTGCCAGTTCGTTTGTCATCATGGTCAAGTGCTTTCCAGTCTGCACTTGTGGATTGCTGAGCAAGAAGGAAGCCAGTGTTTTTTTCACAATCTTTTCGTTCCAAATGGTTATTGACTTTTTCTTTCCACCCTAACAGGGGCCTAGGGGTCTGACAGTGTTTTCCCCACAAAACAAATGAAACCCATAATGATAATTATTCCATTTCCAAATAGCTTTCACATGGTATTAGTTCATTTTATGTAGGTATACTCCTTCGCTTTCATTGTAGGACTGAATTCTGTAATGGCTGAGGATGGACATTATGTATGACCCAAACCTCGGCCATTTACTGTGATTTTCCACAGTGGATTGTCGTGAAGAGAACTTGTGCTGCCATTCTGCACACCATTGAATACTCTAATTTAGCAATTTTTTTATCTCTTGGAGCGCACGAGAAGAAATTCCTATAATGTTCGTGGATCATCGTGCTTACCTAGGGAGAATAGGGAGGATATAAGTTGTTAATACTTCCATTGGCAAATAATTCCAAGGTTCGCCGTTCTATAAAAGAACAAGTTTAGGTAAAGTGTTGTTCAACATCTCTCAAGGTCAATGAAGGAGGGATATGCTGATTGGGCCTGTCGAGTTCGTCTGACTGGTATTGCTAATTTCTCGTGGAAGTATCTATTGAAAAGTGAGAGATTGCCGACATTTATACAGTGTTCTGATGAGGTCAAAGTATTGGTGAGTGTGGCATCACCTACTGAAAACCATACATGGGAAAAGTATACTAAAACTGGCCGTTATTGTACTTTGTAGATCATGAGAAGCTGTTGAGGTGCGAAGTAGATTTCTGCACAGTACAAGAATCCGTTTTTGACTAGCTATAGCTCATACATTTGATTCGACAAGAGCTGGAGGCCTCAGAAATAGGTGAAGACGGTGCTGAATTGGCTCCCTATATCAATATTCCATCACATTTCGCAAATTTGGGCTGGAATTCGATTCAGGCCTCATTTAGATCGAGACAGGAGATGATTTGGATGAGACTTCGAAGGAAATATGGTTATGGCATGTGTTATATGATAACGATATCTGAATAAATTTCCGTTGTTCAATATGCATATCTATAGGGGAGAGCAGAATAACTTGCAACATGTTGGTATAGTGAACCCTTAGGGTGAATATACAGGGTGATTCAGGTTTTGAGGCACAAACTGAAATGGAGATAGATCTCATCATTTCAATCAAAAGAGGTTATATTAACATTAGTCCGATCTCGTTTAGTAGCGGAGCTACAGGGGGTCAAATTTACATTATTTTTATCTATTAATTGAAATATCTGGCTTACCTTCCAAGATATCGCTTTGAAATTTGGTGTGGTAAATACTTTCTAGAAGATTATCATTTCAAGCCATTTGAAGATTTTCGAAATCTACAGGGTGATACATTATTGGGTGTAGAGACTTCCTTATCCCCCCCCCAAAATTTATCGTAGTACTCCTCTGGCATCTTTCAGTGATCAAATTGTGTGGATCGTTCAATTCAGAGGCTTTTCTATTTCCTGATTCTTTTCGAGAAAAGAACCGTTTTTGAGATAAATAAGCATATACGTTCTGAAACATGTTAATTTTGCCTATGTTTCGCTAACAGTCATTTTCGATGAAAGTACAATGAAATGTACTCACTAAGATTGCAATCACGAGTCCAATCCGGATCAGTAACAGAGATGCAGAGGGTAGAAAGTCAAGGTTTTTTTCAAATGAATAAAATTTAAGCGAAACATAGGCAAAATTAACATGTTTTAGAACGTATATGCTTATTTATCTCAAAAACGGTTCGTTTCTCGAAGAAAATTGAGGATCAAAAAAAGCTTCTGAATTGAACAATCCACACAATTTGATCACTGAAAGATGCCAGAGGCGTACTACGGAAAAGTTGAGGGGGAATAAGGAAGCCTCTCCCCACAAAAACGTATCATCCTGTGGATTTTGAAAATCTTTTAATTGCTTGAAATGATGATCTTCTAGGAAGTATTGACCACACCAAATTTCAAGATGATTTCTTGAAGAGTAAGCGAGACATTCCAATTGATATAGGAAAAAATAATAAAGCTTTGACCCCCTGTAGCTTCGCTATTGAACGAGATCGGACTAATGTTTATATAAACTTTTTTAATAAAATGATGAGATCTATCTTCCATTCCAGTTTGTGCCTTAAAACCTGAAACACCCTGTATGAAATTGCTCTACTGATAACTGATGTGCATTAAGCTATGAAAAAGTCGAAACCGAAGATCTAGAATTATAGTTCTCTATCTTTATGAATGAAAAAATTTTGATGTATGACCAACGACTGACTTTCTTGTTTTCAAAAAAGGGTCCCTCGTACATCTGGTGTGGAAGGGTGCCAAAATTCCGAGGTTGATTCAATTCATTCCATATTGAAGTGAATTAATCCGCCCATTTATATTTTTTCCACGACCACCTATGAAAGCAGCTTATAGCAAGCACATTGCTCAGAAAGTATTTCATATCACCATAGCAATGCGAAAGTGAAAACTCAGTTTGGCAATATTCATTCCCAATATTCATCCCAATATTCATCGCTTGTACAACAAATCTAGGAATACCCTGTACTAATTTCCAGTTGAAACTCGGAACTGAAAAAAAAAAATTGCATTTCCGTTTTACGCTTTCGTAGAACCCTGAGCTCGACTGACGACATTTCCATCAAGACATCTGATTCGCCGTTTTGAGATATTATGATTTCGGGATTATCTCCGACCTATTTCGCAAGTTTTCTCATTCCCTACTGTGTAATCTGCGACATGAAAAAGAGATTAATCCTCGCAGAAGAAGGCAGTTCACGTTCTTAAAGCGTTTTGAGGACAGTAAGTAGATGAGAGTAATTGTACGCTCGTGAATAATGCTGGCTAGCTGTCTCAGAAAAGAGTTAATTTCGAGTCTACTATATCAAGTGCGTATCAAAAGACTCAAATTGATGAATGTCACACGTTCGAATAGGTTAGTTAATCACGATGCTGTTTGTCGTGAGAACGAAATTTTGCAAATAAATTTGGATTTTTTATAGACTATAATGTTCTCTCATAGCTTAATTTAATTTTCCAAATGATACGAATATAACAATAATTGAATTAAAGTTGATTCAATTGACTGATTCTATAGACAGTTATCTTATGACAATGAAAATCTAATATACCGGGTGGCTACGGAAGTATTGCCTACGGAATATCTCAGTTATTGTCTGAAGTAGGTTTGTGAAATTTGGAGCGTTGCTAGAATTTGAGCATATTGACATGTCGAAGTTAACTTTCGGGTCTGACCGGAAGTAACATCAACTTTCTTATTTTAAATGGAAACCCTATTTTTTTTTCTTGGAATTCGATACCGTCGTCCTGAGGCCTAATTAGCGTCCATTTTCGTCGATTAGTCACAGAAGCAAATAAATTACATCGCATCGCAGGACGCGTACTTTCCGGTAACGTGATAGAAACTGTCAGAAGACATAACCAATCAACGACGAGAATCATGTGGTGATGCAATATCTCGGTCAAGGAGGTCGGAAGGGTGGTGGGAAGGAGAGGGATGGTGATTGTAGCTGCGATGATGTGGAATTGATGTCGAGTACTCGAGATGGAGACATAGACGACGTCAATAGAATTGCGCAAATATTTGTGTATCTGCGTATCGAAATGACTCAAATTGATGAGTGTCACACGTTCGGATAAGTCAGTTAATCGCGATGCTTTTCGTCGTAAGAACGAGAATTTGCAAATACATTTGAATTCTTTCATAGATTCTAATGTATTCTCATAACTTCATTATGTTTTCCGAAGTATACGAATGTGAGAATAACTGAAGTTGACTCAATCTGCTGATTACTGAGACAGTTATTTTATGGAAATGACAATCTAATATATGATGTAGTATTTTTCGTATTTTTTCTTTCGAGGACAGCAAGTAACAAATAGTTATTGTACCCTCGTGAATAATGCTGCTTGTCTCATAAAAAGGTTAATTTCGAGTCTGCTATATCAAGTGCGTATCGAAAGGACTGAAAATGATCGATGTCAGACGTTCGAATGAGTCAGTTGAGCACGATGTTATTTGTCGTCAGAACGAAATTCTGCAAATGAATTTGAATGCTTTATAGTTTCTTATGTATATATCTTTGTTGTCCGAAGCATATCGAATGTAAGTGTTATTGAATTGAAGTTGACTCAATCTGCCGATTTTGAAGATAGTTATTTTATGGAAATGGTGATGTGATATACGATGTAGCATTTTGTTTCTATTTTCATTATTTTAATGTTCTGGTTCCCACGAAAAGGGATATCCTGTAATGTTCAGAGAACATCTTGAGAACCAAGAGAAATAAGGTAGGAATTGGTGTGTGGTGAATTTTTGGATGTTATATGCCTCGTAGAACACCTCCCTTGGCAATGTGATCCAGAGCCTCGCTGTTTATTGAATGAACGAGTCTTTAGAAAGAGATGTTCTGCAAGTGACCCCGATGGGTGCGAAGCCTCAACTCGACAGGTTAATCTCGCGGGGACTGCCAAGGAAGAAACAATTGTTGATATTTCAGAAGAGCATCGTCCATGAAAATATCTAAAAAATCGAGCCAGATCGTCAACTTTTTTACGGTGTTCCAGAGAAGTGAGTGAGTTTGTGAGTGGGGCAACACCCACGAGACGAATTGCCCTTTTTTTGGACAGAATCCAACAGTTCCAGGGTATGTTTGGGTGCTGCACTCCATATATGGGAACAGTATTTCAGACATGTCGGATCTGTGCCTTATAGATAAGCAGCTAAAATCCTATCTGTAGGTTGATCGAAAAGTCAATTTTCTGAATCCTTTCGAATCTAATCTCTTCGTTCATGCAACAAAATTATAGGAATTGATTCAAAGTGTGTAGTAAAATTGTCAATATGTATAACCTATGTAACCGTTTCATGTATATCAATTCCTGCATTGTTGCTACGGTTACATATACTCTGAAGGTCGATCCTTTTACGAGCAGAAATTTGAGCAGACAATATACTAACACTTATACTCACCCGCACTTGATTAATACAAATATTTGCGCAATTCTATTGACGTCCTCTATGTCTCGATCTCGAGTACTCGACATCAATTCCACATCATCGCAGCTACAATCGGCATCCCCAGTGGCGTATCTGGCCACTCACTCTGGGGGGATAATCAAATTCAGGAAAAAGTAAGTAGGTAGTTACAGCAACAAAAAAAAGATCACAATAAAAAAGGAACAATACAACAAAAAATATGAAAATAATGACTGGGTTATCAGTATTCACATATACCTAAGCCTGATAATGAGTATTATTGAAAGCAGAAACGAACAGAACAACCACTGAATATGGGAACAAAAATAGTGTTGGTGCCGCTACACACAATCTTATATTATGAGGTTATCTTATTACTTATTTCTTCAATCAGAAAATTGAATCTGAAAGAACAAAAAAGAAAACTCATGAATCAAGCCGTCATCAACGATCGGACGGACGGCTACTGCCGTCAGTGTTGCCAGCTGCTGAAAAAAACCGCTAGCTATAGCGAGCGAAGCGAGTGGAAAGTTTGTCGCAGGCGAAATTTCCAGAAATTTTGCGACATTTTTCCGTGATCTAGCGACATTTTTAATCATATTGTTCATTTTCTGAAAAGTATATTCATTCAAAATCTGTTCAGAATAAAAAAGCGGATTATGAAAAACAAAATGAAGATAAATTTTCCTATGAAATCACATTCGGTATTATGAGGTAGGTACATACATTGGTGAATCACAAAATACATTTCTCGGTCGTATTTAAAGTATATCAATGATATTTCTAGATCAACATCATACAGATCTGCGACTGATTTAGGCAAAATCTTCACGAGGATCATGTAATTTGTCAAACCATATCGAATATACAAAAATGACAAAATATTATTCAAAAGTGACAAAAGCGGCACAAATATGTTAAAAACAATTCATGTGATCAGAATGTCTCCATATAAACCGCTATGACTGACCATGTTGAAAACGCTAGAATTCCGACCGGTCGCAAATCAAATTGAAATGTCGCATTCGCCTGAGCATTCTATGCTGGATACCATACTTGATACCGGCGAAAAATAATAGGGGTAATAATGTGTTTTTGATAATAAATATTTATTTGAGAAACAGTAAACTTCTTCGTCCTGGTTATCAATTCATTGAGTTATTATATTTTAGTGAATATTTTTCGAGGATTGAGAAGGGGCTTTCGGAAAGGGATAATTACCCCCTCCCTCCCCTTAGATACGCGCCTGGCCATCCCATTCCTTCCCACCACCCTTGCGACCTCCTTGACCGAGATATTGCATTACCACATGATTCTCGTCGTTGATTGGTTATGTCCTCTGACAGTTTCTATCACGTTACCGGAAAGTACGCGTCCTGCGATGCGATGTAATTTATTTGCTTCTGTGACTAATCGACGAAAATGGACGCTAATTAGGCCTCAGGACGACGATATCGAATTCCAACCCTATCCTGGAAATATCGACCTGAACATCTCCAAATATAGAGTGTCAAATGATTGAGAGTGACTGCATTATGTATGTATGTTTTATATGTAACGCGAAATCTTAGAATGCAATTTTCACCCACTCCAAAACGTCGAATGTGTGGACACACTTATCTAGAACCAATAACAATAGTTTTGCTTCATTATCCTAATCAGGGATCAGGAAATCAAAATGATTTGATCTTATTTTGACATTATGAGCATCCTTTGATGATCGAATTGTCTCGTTGCATATGCCTCTAGCCTCGACATATTCTGCTCTAGTCTCAGGGCCTGGATTTTTCTGCCATCGATGGAATGCTGCCTGTTTGGAAGCGACAGCTCTGGAGCAGTTTCTACTGAACCAGGCCTTATCGGAAGATGTTCTCCTCTCATACGAAGGCCTTCCCAGTCGGTCGAATTGTAATGCCACATGAGACGGGTAGGATTTGTGGTGCTGGATGGTATATGAAAAGAACAGGTTGTGGAGAATAGGGTGTGGTCAGAGTTTCCAAGTGGAGCATAAACTTCTATTCGATATGGATCAGGATTGCTGGTGAGAAAGAGATCTAGCGTATTGGCAGACTGGTTGTTAACATCTGGAATGCGGGTTGGTAGTTCGACTATAGTTATTCTAGACCATGAGTGATGGCGAAGGCCTCAGTTTGACGATCCGCATCATCTGTTTTGTTAGAGAATTTGAGCCAGGCTGCGTTGTGTGAATTGAAGTCTCCCTTGATTATGATTTCAGCTGTTGGATGGTTTTCCTGAATCAAGTCCAGTTTGAGTGATAAAAACTCAAAGAGGTTGTTATATTCATTATCATTAGGCGATAGGTGAAGGCAGCAGATACATTTGGCCAGTTTGGTATCAACTGGCTTGAACCACATCACATCGAAGTCTCTCGGTTCCAAACTCACTACACTCTGGCATGAAAGGTTAGCCTTAGCTTAGAGGCAGACTCCACCTTTGAACCTGAATCGAGAATGGAGTTCGTAACCAGGACAGAGCATATGCACCTTGTTGGTGACGAGTTCACTTGAGTGTCTGTTAGTGCCAGAATATCTTGTTTTTCCGTTTGTAGATGTTGGTGGACGTCATTGGTGTTTTTGTTGAGTACGCGGATGTTGCCAAAATTAATCTTCAGAGACAAAAATGAACGTATAACACATCAATATTCATGTGAGCAGAATTATGCAATCAGAATATGGATACAAGCCTGAGAAATCGAAAACTTTGATACCTCGACGAATCGAAGAGTTACTATCTTCTTCGTCAGATGGAAACTTCGTATTCAAAAAGGTTAGTAAGCAGGCCATTCTTGTATCCTGTGCTGACCTGGCCAGATCTACAACCAATATCACATATACGTGTCTCGTTGGTTGCATGCAGTTGCATAGTATTATGTATAAGATCTTATCGAAGAGAGGAATTATGAGTTCGTAAAAAAAGTATAGTATGTAACGTGTTTATAAACTCTTCTAGACACTCGTTTATCAAACAGTAACTCCGCTCTGCTGCGCTCCTGCTTGTAATACCTGTTACATAATATACTATTTCAGTTTGACTATCTATAGAAGCGTGTTTTCGTAGTTTTTCAAAATACCATTCACTGATAAATTTTATTCAGGATACAAAACACACTAAGCCTTGTTTTCTGATTCTCATTCACTCCAATTAGAGATATTATGAGCTTCTACCATGCATTAATTTTTATGTTCATGTGCCAAAGTAGGAGAATTTTGAACCTCTAATCATAGTGAATTATGATTCCGATATATATATGATATAAGAAGAAGAGCTCTCAGAAAGAAACAGTTTCCTATTAGTGAAATAGATTGGATCAGTACTCTTGGATGATGAAATGATTATTTTTTTCGGATACAGGCCCAACTCATTGATATCCATGAACATACCTGCGAAATTGTTATTTTGTGATTCTTGCGGATCTTTAATAAAGAAACACTGTACTAGAAGCTTGTTCTTTCAATTTGATTTCTGCGGTGGTGTGAGTTTTTGTTGAGATAATTGGATTTGTACGAAGAGCTCTCAGGTTATTAAGTTTAACATCGGATGGGAAAATGAAGTAGAAGAAATTACGGTGAAAGAATTAGTTATAGGATGTTCGTCTAGACTTCACTTAGAGTTTTTCCGAGGCTAGAAGGGAAGTTGCCAAGTTTCCAAAAATGGGGTTGATGATGTCAACTCACCTGGTTATTCTATGTATAGCTGCAACATTCTTCCATTTTTCAATTCGATGATGGAATTCAAATTCTGTTGTGCTTAACATAAACGTGGTTCTTATGTATTGAATTCTCCTATATTACATGACTGAAAATAATCGATAATAAAAGCAAGGAGCAGTTTCAGTTTACACGATAACATTTTCATAGAAAATGATTTAAATTCCTGTTGAAAATCACTTTGATGTTAGAGTCCCTTCACTACATTCATCAGATAACACCACTACAAAATTGTATGATTTTTTTTCCATCGAGGAATGATACTTATAGTAGTAATATTTGATATAGTTTAGAATACTATCGTTTGATATTAACTACCAACTATTTCTCTGAGTTCATGACATTGTCGTAAATCCTGAGGTGTTCCACACTTCCATTATAGACATCAAGTATTATACATTCATATAACTCATCACTGCTTCATCATGTAATTCTCATTTTTCTCAACCCATGATATTCAACTCAGTGGTTATCAACCATACATTAATTATTTTCAGATGACATTCTTTCTCGACGACTCATCCCTTTCATACAAAAAGTAAATCCCTTCATTATATTCTCCGTCGACTCCAATCTTCTACTTTAAACGGTCTCAACATGTAAACTATAAATCGATGACGACAACGACCTAATTCCAGGACTCAATCTGAGCAAATTGGTTCTGAAATTGCTACTGTGGATGTTGCTTTAACAGAAGTTCTATAAGATGCCAGTTCATTGAAATAGATACTATATCATTACAATTAGTCACTACCGAAAGCAATCAAGACCCATCTAATTAGAAAACTGAATGAATCGTATATTCGGTGATTTGAAAAGACAAAATCCACGACTCATAGTGAAGTGGGCTTCATTAGCCCCATATGATATGTTCCTAAAGAAGGACTTTAGAAGGGAATCAATACTTTTTTGTAAGTGAAAAAATACTGCCATTCTAAACAGTGGCGGATTTATAATTTTCATGAGTATATGCCACTTCTTTCTTTTCTAAAGGTTTCCACGTATCACATACTTATAGGTCGTTATAAGCACCAAACAATAATAGTGATTTATACACCATGGTAGTAAATGATATGATTATCACCCAGGGACCCGTGATAATAATATTCTATACAGTATCCATCAAGAAAGGCCACTGATAACTGATGATGAATCCTATATTTCAATCTGTATTCATTATAGATAAAGAAAAATAAGATTCCAACTACAGGAATGCCTGTGTCAAAAAATAATGAGAATTGAAAAGCTCCATATGTAATAGTTATCAGACTGTATTGATCAAGTTATGAACTCACGCAACAGTAATTCGTTCCTTATACTCCTATGGAGAAACAATTCTGAAATCAAGGAAGGCCACTGAAAACAGAACTGATGAAAACGTTCATATTTCAGGAATACCTACCTCGCATGAAAAGTTCCAATATGGAAGAACTGGAAGAAGAGAGATATTAGGTAGATATCATTAGGTATTGTGTCATTCATAAATTGTTTTCTTTGAATCTGGTATGTGTCTGTTTGATGCAATATGTTGAGAAATATAGAGATACTTGAAGTTTCAGATTCATTGGACCCCCTACTCCTCCTCTACCTTGATAATGAGTAACCAATGTCGATAATTTGCCATTACAGTCCCATCATTCATGTAACTGGGCTTGCTATGGAAAACTCAATGTGTCGATTATATGGTAGATTGCTGGGTACCCAGCACTGGGACCAGCTGCCGGTCGCAGTGAACTGATATATACTCAAAAAAAAAAAGAAAGGAATTGTTGAATGAAGCAAAATTTAATAGAATGAAGCATATGAAAGTGTCATATATGCACAACAAAATATAATCTTGAAATGAGCAAATCTATATATATATATATCTATATCTTGTTTCAGAGCGAATATGAAGATTGAATTAAGTGAATATGTCTTGCATGAACCCTAGATCTTATTCAATCAAGCACATCCATGGATTGTTTTTGAAGAGCTATTGATTTGGCTCAAGCAATCATTTCGTTTGATTCAAAATAATAAGATATCAATTCAATCAAATATTCAGCTGATTCAATGAAATATTCATTTGACTCAAAGATATATTTGGTTAATTCAATAAAATATTTTGTTGATTCAATGAAATATTTCGGTGATTCAAGAGAAACTGTATTTCCGTTCGACAAATTCTTTTCTTGAACCACCTTTAGGCAAATTTTCTGAAATTTCACATCAATAGAATGAATTAAACTAGGAAACTAGTCGACGTTTAGCATAGATCTCCAGTCTTTACTTCTCTTCAGCTGATGCAAAACTATTTTAGATTGCTAATCATCCTATAAGTTCGATTTATCCAGCTGATATTTGGAACACGAAGAATCAAGCTCCACGTATAATAATGAATTCGAGGCAGACATAGACGAGGCGAAATGATCGCCATCTAGAGGCGAAAATTTAACTTGATGTAGAATGAACAAAATATTTCATTGGCATTATAAATATTTCGTTGCTCTTTTCAAGCCAAAGGTCCGTTCGAAACAAGTTCATTGCTACATCGGAATAAGAAAACATGTATATTTTTTTAAAGATATATTCTCATCAAAATGATCATTATTTCATCGAATCAACAAAATGTTTATAGTTGAATCAACATCGACTCTATTTTGGATCGACATAGTTTGTTTTTATTATATTGTTTTGATGGAATTGATATTATACTAATGACTCAATGAGACTACATTCTTGATTTGAACAAGCTGCTTTCATGAAATAATCATGTATCAGGTTGATTCAACAAAAAATTGCCTAGTTCAATAATATAATTCAAGCATAAATAATTTGTTGATGCAACGAATCCTTTTTTTCCCGCATATAATAATAATAATAAATTGCCTTTATTGTTTTTGTAATGTACATATTACAATACAAGTATAATGTTGAGAGGCGAAGTCTAGCTCACGCTATTCTAACTTGACCTCTATATCTCATAATAAAAAGGGACAATGGATTTCTTGAACATACATAGTGACTGAATCACATATATCACTTCTTGATTACATCAATATATTTTTAGTTTATATGCATGCCTGTGTATATATATAAATGATTATATATCTACACAGGCGTGCCCCCCCCCCTGATCTCATAAGCCATAACAAATAGATAAATTCATATAACATATAGCAACCAATCCAGATGAGCTAATGACCATACTGCAAACTTAGAACCTGTTCTTCTACTAATTCATGCTTGTAATGATGTTTCAAGTAGCTCAATGATTGTGTTTTGTAACCATTTGACAATGAATTATATACATTAGCAGAATTAAATGAAAAGCTTCTGTGGAATCCAGACAGACGAAATCTAGGCAGCGATAGAGTAAATGCATTGCGAATATTTCGGTCGTGCATGTTAGCTCTGAATACCAACTTATCTTTCAGATATGGTGGCGTAGATGTTGACAATATTCGAAAAACCATGGCACTCATATGGTATTTGAATAAATTATCAATTCTTAACCAACCTAGTTCGTTAATTTTCGTCGACACTCTATCATATTTTCGAAGATTGAAAACAAATCTACAACAGTAATTTTGGATCTTCTGTAACCTCTGTTTAGTAACTTGATATAGACAGGGAAAGTATAATATTAAGTCATAATTCAAAATAGATAAAACTAAGGTTTCACAAAGTTTTTTCCTGAGCGCAAAGTTAAGAAACTGTGTATTTCTATATAATTGCCTGAGTACAAGGTACGATTTTTTAACTAGAAGTGAAACATGCTCTTCAAATCGCAATCTACAGTCGAATATAATTCCTAAATTCCTTTCACTTTGTGAAATTTTCAGTGGTTGATCTTGAATTATAAGCTGCATGTCTTTTGCTACATCTATGTTGTAATTTGGACTGAAAATCATGGTACTGCATTTCTTTGGATTAAGTTTGAGGTTGTGAGCACTGGAATAAGTTTGCAAGGACGAAAGATCACTATTGATACATTCAGCAGCATGAGCAGCAAATTTAGGGTCGAACGAGAAATACAGTTGAGTATCATCGGCAAATGATTGAATATTCACATATTTTATTGATTTTTGAATGTCTGACACATATATTAAATAAAGTAATGGGCCCAAAACCGATCCTTGCGGCACACCTGATGTAACTGATGAGAATTCAGATGAAACCTCACCTATCACAACTTTCTGCATACGGCTATTTAAATAGTCGCGAAAAAACTTGCAAGAACTAGCATCAAAACCATAATATTCAAGCTTTGCGCATAAAAGTACATGATCAATTGTGTCGAATGCTTTCGAGTAATCCAATAAAACTACAGACGTAGCAAGCCCCATATCTAATGATCTAATTATGTAATCAGTAATATTTAGCAGTAATGTCGTTGTACTGAATCCTCTACGAAAGCCGGATTGAAAATTTGGAACAATGTTATTTTCCATCACAAATTCATATATCTGTTTTGCTACTACTTTTTCAAGAATTTTAGATATTGCTGGGAGAATACTTACAGGGCGCAGATCGCCAAAAGAGGTGGGATTAGCTATCTTGGGAAGTGGCTTAATAATAGAACGTCTCCATGATGCGAGGAAATATCCAGTTTCCAGACAACAATTGATTACATGAGTTAAGTAAGGTGCTATAACTGGCAAACAAAATTGAAGCATTTTCGCGGAAATATTATCGCAACCTAACGCATTTGATTTCAAATCTATAACAATTTGTTTTATTTCCTCTATTGTTGCTAATTTGAAAGAAAATTGAATATCCGGGTTGAATTTATTCGATTTATAATAGTTAGTCATTTCAGGACAATTATTTTCCGAAGTAAAAACAGATGTAAAGTAGCTATTGATCCGATCGGGGTTTTGCAAGTCTACTGGTATTTCACTCACTGTTTTTCCTTTAATGTTCATTGAATCAAGTGTTTTCCAAAGTTTTTTGCTATTATTTTTTCTTGATAGAAATGTTAGATAAGCTAATTTTTCTCTACGTATAGCATATGGGACTATTTACTGGGCCGCTGATGTCAGGTATGGGAAAAATGTATCAGGCCATTAAAGCCCCATATGAAAATGTTTGCTAGGTATATATTGAAAAGACTAAGCGATAAATCTTGACTCCAAGAGGATGACGCACAATCATTCAATTTGCTATGCGATATCATATCGTTTAACCTACAGACAGTGATTGAAAATATGTGGTGACTCTCCGGTCATCTAATTAATGACAAACAAATAATATTGAGATTATCTACTTGACAAATCCATGAAATGTAAATTCTAAATTGATGACGATAACGGCTCAATCCCAGGACTCAATCTGCACGAGTTGGCTCCGGAATCGCAACTCTAAAACTTCTTCTCTCGACGACATCCGAAAAGGTTCTTCTCTAATTGCCGCGTCACGTTTATTACCGCTGTTTATTTTCAGATGAATTCCGCCGGAATTTAATTCGAATTCTCCCCCGATCATCAGCAGCATCTCACGAATCGATTTTATCGGCTGACGAATTTTTCGACTATACGGCAATCCATGGATAATCCACTACCGATTAACAGGAATTTGGAATTTGAGCCACTAATCTTCGGAAATAGCTGTTACTATCAACACTAATGTTAGAAGTGAATCTGGTGAATCCTCAAAGAGTCACAACACTGGTGGAATAAAGTGACACTTCCGACACTGAAGGTATAACACTTTTGATCGGCTTTCCCCAATTTCCACCAATTCCTGACGATCATTCCACGCCCTATCCACATATTAATCAGACCAGTATTGAATCCAATCAAAGGTGTCTTATTTCGCAGTTGGATCAATCATTGTAAATGTCTGAAAGAATGAGGATTCGAGTCAGGATTTCGAAATCGTTGCATTCTTGGAACGCAAGTAATAATGATAAAATCATATACCCATCCATCATTCTCCAGATATCTGATGGTGTAACACTTTAGATCGGCTATTCCTCATATGTTGCACCAGTTACAGCTCACTAAATTTTTCTTCATATATAGAAGACAACGGTTGCACCTTTTCCTGACAATAAATGCACGTCCTTTTCCCATATTAATGAGAACAGTTGTAAACCCATCCAAATGTGTCTTACAGTTGGATTGATCATTTTGAATATCTGGAAAAATCAAGATTCGAGTCAGTAATTCAAACTCATCACATTCTTGAAACGCAATGAATAATCATACCGTCATTTACCCATCCACCATTCTTCAGAAATAACTGTTACTGTCAACACTAATGATAGAAGTGATTCTCGTGAATCCTCAAAGAATCACAACGGCACACGTTTGATCGGCTTTTCCCCATATGTTGCTCCAATTCTTGACGATCATTCCACGCCCAATCCCCATATTAATCAGACTAGTACTGAACCCCAACAAGGCTGTCTTATTTCGCCGTTGGATTAAATGAGAACGGGGTCGTATGGTCAATATCCTTGCGGCCGTAAGCCACTTCCGATAACTATTTGTCTTCCTATATCGGAACTTATGCAAATAGGGTAATCGTTGGTCGATACAGAATGGATATGATATCGTTCAACATCGATGTTGATACAGTGGTGCGCTTCTGATAATATGGCTGTTTGTTGCAACGTTTCAGTCCGTTAGTTTTGTACAGAAAGTATTCTGTTTGTGAGTACTATAAAGTATACAGGCTGATTCACGGTGGATGGATGGATTGATTCCGATATGCTTGCTGGTCGTCGTTTTCAAAATTTCTATTCAAAGTTATTCACGAATTTCGAGGATACTTTGACCATCTTCTTAATGAAGTCATAATTGAGAGTTATCTTACTGGGTGATTTATAAGGAACTGCCAATGTTGACTTATTCGAATGGTCATCGTTATTTCAAGGAAACATCATGTATATTTCAGTAGGAATGCATACCCAATTCCACCCTCTTTCATTTGATAATATGTATCGTATATCGAAATTTTTCAGTTCTTGAATCGAATATTGACCTTGTTTCATTTTTTAACTTTTACTAGCAATTATCGCCAAATTGCCAGTCATCCCCACTATCCCTACTCTCCTACTGATATAATAATTGTGAATGTGAGTTTGTTTTCCTGGCTCTTACGCAAAAAGTACTCTTATTTTTATTGGAAAAATGAATAACAATTTTACGTCGGGTAGAAAAAAATATTTTGGCAGTCATGATTGCTGGACAGAAAATAGCCGCAACCAACATGCACGAATTCAATACTTCCTAAAAATGGTCCATCTAGGGCGCAACAAATTATCCAGGAGGAAGCATGTTGTTGTAGTGAGAATGAGATACACTTTGACTTTTGTTGTATTGAATTATTCCATTGAAGTATGTTTTCTGTTCTTGACATTCATTGTATGTAGTGATTTACAAATACTGAATTATAAACGAAATGACCTCTGATAAGCAATTAACCTATCTTGATCAGTAATTTATTAACCTGTCTTGGAACCACCTCATTCAATATGATTCTGATTTCCAACAAAAAGTATGTCTTGCCGAGCGAGACAGGTCGACAATTAGGTTCTTGAATAAGACGTATTGAAATGCCACATAATCATTCCCAATATACTATAATCAACTGAACTTCTATATCTGAAGTCCCAGCTAGTAGCTTGTGACACATCCACGTATACAGTTTGATGCAAATGTATGGAATAAATTCATTATTTCAGAAATGGGCGACATTTGAAAAAATTCCAAAAACACATGAGTTTTAATTTCTGAAACCTCATCCCATGATATTCATATGAGAGATGTTACGTCACCGGTATTGGAGTAAAGACGTAATGGACGATTTTTTCAAATACTAATAGGGGTCATGTGACACCTTGATTGAAAGGTCTATCGATCGTCTATTCAACAGTCAAAATGTTGCATGAGAAGATTGAAATTAAAATGGATTAACATGTGATTAATTGAATCTTGCAGAGGTCTGCTACTGAGAATTGAACATCGAAGGGTCGTCTATTTAAAAAAATACGTCGAAAAAAAAGTTCTAAACTAGTTTTTTGTTTTTTTTTTCGAAAGTCCTCTTGTTTTGAAATGAATGTATTCCATACATTTGCATCATACTGTATATGCATAGCACTAGTAAAATATCTGAACTTGCATACTCTTCAATCAAAGTCTATTACTCTACTTTGGGACACTCTTTAGTTATTATTCGAAACAATGAATCACGTTAAATCTATTCTCAATCTCAAATAAACCTGAGAAAGAAGGGGGTCCATGAATCAAACTATTAGGGTACAAACTGAATTAACTATGTTTATTATCAGATGGACAATAAATGAATGAAAGTGAATGAAAATAGCATCTGGACCTTACCAAATGACATGAAACTGTCTTGATATTTACTGCATCCAAAGACTAGTTAAGAAATAGTGATAATTGAATATAAACCATTAATAACCATGATAATTGCGTTATCAACTCGCGTAGTTGATTCAATTCATAATAAAAGTGAAGTTTTCAAATAACATATTACTTCACCAGAATTCCGCCTATCACGTGACTTTCGTATCACGTGACCCAGCGCCAAATTGTATCTGGCCAATCATGTGATGTTATTCCATTGTTTGGGTGGTATTTAGAAATCTCTCAACTATTGAATACATCCAAAGGAAACCATAAATTACATTCAACATATGTTCCAAACCCAACAAGTTTCACTTGACAATTTTATTATTCTTCCTAGAAAATATACGTAGTATATTATGGTTGCCTTTGCATGGACAAAAAAACAATGAACCCAGGTCCTTGTTCAGATATAGATCAAGCTAGCCTTGTCCGTTTAACAATCCAAAAATGATATCGGGTTGTTGGAAAAAAGGCATAGTAAAAAACCAATAACTATATCTCTCGATACCATGTCCTTATTCACCATATACGAATATGACAATAGTTACTTGAATCTATAGGTATTCTGGTCGCAACATATCAAAAGTAAATCTATTCAAATCCATTTGATGTTATAATGGTCAACTGAGGGCTATTAGATACCCGTGATCTAGAGGGTTGTTAACTATTATTTCGGTTTGGCTCTCGATTTCGGTGAACAAGAGAAATATACTGGGCGATGTAATTCTAACTAGCTTAGGATTGACTCGATATTCGAATGAATGATAAAAATCTATTTATAGTAGCTGTATAACAGAATCACATTGTTTTAGATCTATTATTGGAATGTAATGATCTTTGATTCAATTCAGGGCTTACCTCCGCAAATCGAACGATAATCATTGCTGATGATACGAATATCCAAATGTCACCCAACAACATTGACCAACTTACAAAATTGAGCAACAATGCATCTAAAGAGATGAAAGAGTATAGCCTTGAAAATGGCCTTATTTTGAATACAAACGAAACCAATTATGTCCGTTTCCTGCCAGAAAACGTATATCCAAATTATGACCTATACCTGAACTTGTCTGGAAAATCTATACAATCAGTAGAGACTATCAATTTCTTAGGTGTTACTTTGGATAGTAAGCTGACATGGGAAGCACACATAAACACTGTATGTTCGAAACTAAGCACTACATACTATGTAATGAAAAATCTGCGAAATACTGTATCTACGAACATCCTGAAGTTACTCTATTTTGGCGTGGTTCAGTCAACTCTGCAATATGGCCTGATATTTTGTATAACACAAAAAAGGATAATGAGAACAATTTGTCATGCTCATCCAATGAAAACATGTAAACCATTCTTCAAGAAATTTCAAATACTAACCCTACCGTGTTTGAACTAACTATGTACCTGAAAATGAACCAAAATGAATTCATGAGAATTAGAGATATGCATAATATGTATAATACTAGGAATAAAGAAAAATGTTGACAGCGCTATTCAAGTCTGTGAAAATTCACCGAAGCATATGGATATCAAATGTTTCGATAAAATACGAGACATAATAGATGTAAACATGAATGATATTTCATCCAAAGATGAATTGAAGAGTTTTCTTCTTGAAAATGCATTTCATAGTGTGGAGGAGTTTTATAATTGTTGATGTTCAAATATTGTCAATGTTTCTAATGTGTATGTATGAGTGTTTTATATTTTGTCTTTGTGACTTTACCAAGGTACACTATTTTAGCATTGTATTTATTTGTAAACATTTCTTCGTTTGACTAGTCTGATAAGTTTTGTACATTGTGTAAGAGCTATACCTTGTATCTTTGATTGACGAATACATTTTATCTTCAACGCGAGCAAATCGAAGCCGCGGGAGAATATATTCCTCCAAACTCTTTCTTTATCGATAATACCGAAGAAACGATATCGAAAATATCGGTATCATTCCTCTTTTTCACAGAAACCCATGTCAATGAAGAGCTCATTCGAATCAAAGTGTTTTTTCTAATCAGTTTTTCATTTGTGTGGCACCGTTGAAAGTGTTAATCACGACCTATCGCGCACCATTACTAATCGCAGCGTGCGTCCATTCGTCTGCTTTTCTGGGCAATTTGCAGGCACAGGAAGAGCCACACCGTCGTTATCGGCGGGTCCTGTGGAATTCAATGGATGGCGGCAGTTAACCCTGTCAACTCAACTCTTGCGCGAGGACACGATCCTTGATAAATATGGCTCCGCTCCGGCCACTATATTTTATTCTATTCTATCAAATAGCGAGTGTGTTGCCTCACGATGGACCAGTGGCGAATCAAGGAATCGGCAAGATAATAATAATAATAATAAATGTCTTTATTAACAATTAATGAAAGATAATTATAAAATTTTGTTAGTGCATAGTTAGGGCGAGATTCAGTTTGTGTGCTTAAAAAAAAAATGTTCAGTATGAAACATGAATTTTACATTTATACAATTCATATTAACACAAAAAGGATACTAGTTTAGCTCTTGACCAAGGGAATAGAATTTTTTCCGAAAATCTAAATTATTGCTCAGATGAATAGTAGTCAAAGAGAACTCACTCGTTCAAGTTTATGTAGTGATGAGCGAGTGAAATCGTGGGGTAAGTTATTGAGACGGTTAGCAATACAGTAAGAAAACGATCGTTTGAATGACTCAGTATGGTGACGAGGTATAGTAAGAGTTTTTCTGTGTCTTAAGTTTAGAGAATGTACATCGGTTCTGAATTTTATTTTATGATACAGATATGGTGGAGAGTGTTCCTTTACTAGCTTAATATAAAACATGGTAGAATGCATTTCTCGACGATTTTTCATATGATTTTTCATATATATATACGAGGAGTTTTCGAAATAAGTACATGAAGTATGATGCGAATGTATGGAATAGATTTATTTCGAAACAAGACGACTTTCGGAAAAAATCCAAAAACTAGAGTTCAAAACTTTTTGAATTGATGTATTCTGATGTTCTATTCTCAATAGCAGACCTATGCAAGATTCAGTTAATCAAAAATGATAATCCACTTCAATTTCAATCTTCTTATGCAAAATTTTGACTGTTGGATAGACGATCAGTAGATATTTCAAACGAGATGTCACATGACCCCTGTTTGTATTTGAAAAAATCGTCCATAAGATGAGGCTTCCAAAATAGAAACTCACGTGTTTTTTTAAAATTTTTTCAAATGTCGCCCATTTCGGAAATAATGGATTCATTACATACACTTACATCATAAGTTTCCTAAGGCATATCGTGGGTCACCAAGTGAAGTTTCTCATAGCAATAGGAATTTGGAAGACTTATACAGGGCAATTCAAAATTCGATGTGAATATTTTGAGGACCTATTGGTGGGATCAAAACAAGAATTTTTCTTCATATAAATAAGAATTTAATTCAATGTTCGTCGTGACATATAGCCAGAAAAGTAGTTGTTTTTGTTGAATAAACCGAAAAAGAATTAATATTTTCATCACATAGAGAATGCGAATTCTCAATGTATTCCATATTATCATGTTCATTATAATATATTGATTTGAGAATCTTCCTTTTGGGAGAAATATAGTTTATAAGGTTGTTTCTTCCTTTGTTTCCTCATTAGTTTTTGCAAATAAAATTTAATGAAATGACTTCAACCAATCTATTGAAATAGGTATTTGTTTTACTAGGCCGAAAAGCATGCACAAGATGTAATGCCGCTACTGGCGTTTCATAGCCAAAAGTGATTTGATCTCTCTATTTTGAAGAGCTCTCGTTTCCATAAATTCCATAACTTTTCGAAATCTGGTCAAATCCATTTCTCATATTTCGTGGAAAACAGATGAAAACTTTACAAAAAAAGGAATCTGGGATTTTTTCCCTCCACAAAAATATTGATGATGAACAAGAAGATACATTTCCTCAAAGACAAATTACAAGACATTTTTGAATATCCTGGAGACGACCGTTACTTGCACCGAACCCAAAAAATAAAACGAATTGAGCAAAATGTTTCGTTGCAAAAATCAGATTTGGGCCTGGGATATCAGATATCTGTTCAGTTTGTCTTCCTAGTGATGAGGTATCTACTCAAAGATGGGCTGAGAGTAAACTAACGTACAGCAATCATATGCAGCACGCTTCAAACATACGTGAGGCCGAGTTTTGACTGAACAATTTTGTCATTCAATAAATAGCAAGAAACAGTTTGTTCAGGAGTAGACTAATTCTTGAACCCAAGTGCTGTCCTGTCAACTCCCTTTCTGCATGTATCTGCGGAATAATTTTCTGCACATTATTTTTTTTATGTTCTGGTTTCCACGAACAGGGATATCCTGTAATGTTCAGAGAATATCGTGAGAACCAAAGGAAATGAGGTAGGAATTGGTGTTCCTCCTAAATTTGTGGAGGTTATATGCCCCGGAGAACACCTCCCTTGGCAATGTGTTCGTTGGATTAACAAGTCTTCGGAAAGAGATGTTCTGCAGGTCTCCAAAGTGACCACGAAGGGGGTGCGAAGCCTCAACTCGGCGGGGTAATCTCGCGAGGACTGCGAAGGGAGGAACAATTATTGTTGATATTTCTGAAGAGCATCGTCCATGAAAATATCTTCAAAATAGAGCCAGATCACCCACGAGACGAATGGCCCTTTTTTGGACAGAATCCAACAGTTTCAGGGTATGTTTGGGTGCTGCACTCCAAGTATGGGAATAGTATTCCAGGACAGGTCAGATTTGTTCCTTATAGATCATGAGCAGCTGACTGGGAGTGAAGTAGCTACTGGTCCGAGACAAAAAAACAAGTTTTGGGGATGCACTTTCAGCAATTGAAAACCCTATTTGGGGAAAAAGTGATGTTGACCGGATTTTGCACCGGCCCTACAATATCTATTACCCAAGGCCTTATCAGAAACATTCAACTGTATATAGTGTTCTTAACTTTCGAATTGATCAATTCTCAATATCCATACGAAACTGAACGAACTCGTACTTTTTTTTCAACTCCAGCACAATCACGATTCCAGCTTTGATAGATCGTTCAACTTTGTCGAATGAGGTAAACCCAGCAAAAATGTATTGCTTTAAGCCTCGCACATGAATGCTGTTACAGTAACGGAAATTCAGCTTTTATTTCTGATGGCAATCCCGATTGAGGCTAGGCTATATTGTGAGATATAAATTTTGGTAATGGTTTGAAGAATTCAGTTTGATTAGAGTGCCGTTTTAGATATATTGAATGGTGAATATTGGATTGGGAATGTTTTCTGTGATGCTCATTGTGGATCATCCTTTACAAGAGCTGATTTCTGAAATAATCTGAAAATGGCAGTATTGTTACGAAAAAGTTTAACATAAAGGGTACTGATTTCAAACGAGTGAAAAACCATATGAGTCTCCAATAGGATATTTTTCAACGACACGAAATGATAGCCATTTACATCTGTGAGTGCGAGTTGAACACTATACTTTTTCTACGGTTGTAGCCAATGATAGCGAAATGTTTGATTTCTTCGGCTTGTATAGCTATCTGATTTTCTCTTGAGTAATGCTCTGTCAGACAGAGCTGTCTTCCAAAGGAAGGAAGGAATGCTTGAAGTCATCTCCAAAAATTTTTATAGTGTTGTGACCTCGAGAATTCTTCTGTTCCTTTCACAAATTTCACTCCACTTTGACCAATATGGACTTCTACCAAGGAGAGCTGTCATTGCTGGAAATTTGACATTCCATGGGATATGACATTTATCATAAAATAATGACACAATGGAGTCATTGTGTTATGAGATAAGAAAATGAAACTGCATCATTCATTTTTCGAATACTTTATAACCAGGGTAATTTTGTGTAATAGCCGTAGAAACAATCAGTATTTCACCTCATAAAAATTTGAAACGGAGGAGCTGTTTTCCTTTCATAGAACTGTGTTTATATACAGGGTGACAGGTGACATAAAAAAGAGTACATTGCATAGTGTCACACAATAGAGGACACTAGAATAAGAAAAAAAGTTTCCATGAATACGGGTCCGCAAGGCCTTAAGTTAAAAGATACGGGGTGTTATATTTTAATTTTTTTTTATTTATTTGCAAATATAATGATAAAAACTATATCAATTACATTTCAATACCTCTAACAATTGATACATCAGTTTGACAAGTTCCATCATGACACATTATTCAATTGTTTTTTATCATTGTGTTTTCAAAGGTTACTCTGGTGCTTTTTGAATAATTTGTGTGCATTGTATTGGGACCATTTCTTCTAGCGACTTGGACAAAGTATACTTTTCTCTAGTATAAAAGAAGGAATAACAATTTTTAACAGTCAAAAATGACATACACTTTATAGCGAAAAAGTTACGACTGATTCAATAGGGATCATATTTGAATTTAGCATGATAAAAAATCCCTGTTAACCACATCGTATCCATTTCTTGCGTCTCTGGCTGAAGATATAAGAAAAACGAAAAAAAAAAAAAATTCAACACCCCGTATCTTCAAACTAAATGCCTTGCTAACCTGTGTTCATGGGAAGTTTTCTTCTTATATTAGTGTCATCTATAGTGTCACACAATGTACTTTTTTCTATCGAAATCTACTTGTATCAAAATGCTATAGATACAATTAGGACTTGTTCTCCTTATACAGGGTGAGTCATGACTAACCAGCCATAGCCTAATGGCGAATAGCGGAGGTCAAGGTGAGTTGATATATATGTAAAAAAATATTTTTTGCCTATTCTTTACAGAAATACAGGGCATTATTTGAATTCGGGGCAAAACTTCAATGAACGATATTTCAGGAACGTCTGGATGTTATCGGCTGAAATTCACTAGCAACTTACCTCTACTGACACTCCACAAGATGACGTACTATGAATGAAAAATTCCAGATCCGGACTTGGAAAACTCATTTTCTCTTTAGATGTCAGAATTTTGACCTTCTGGATCGGATTTTTCGGAAACTTTCATCAGAATCAGAAAGATCAGGAAAAATACTACAAGTGTGGCTTCTCAATTCGTACGGCACACTTCGATCGTTTTGGTAAAAAAATATCAAACAAAATACCGATGAATTTTTCATCGATTTCGTCCGGGCATATCACTCTCTAAATTCGACTAAAAGTAATTAAATCAAATTTTTTCCTGGAATGATTCAACAGCAGACTTAAGAAAAGGTATAATTCAATAAAAAATCCAGGACCAGACTTGATTTTGGATAATAACAATTATAATTTCCGAAAAAGATTTGTCTGGATCTTAATATTAATCAAGATTCTCGAAATGTCCTCCTCCAATTTCTATACATTTTCTGCATCTTTTCGGATGATCTGTAATGGTTTCTCCAATAATTAGCCTATCATTGCTGATTATATCTGCAGCTGTAACTATCCTCTCCCAATTTTCAATTGAAATCTAACTATTGTATTCAATAAGAACAATAATTGTTGCTTTGGTAGCAGATTTTTTTTCGAATCAGATATACGTGCCAAATTATACTACATGGAGGGATTTTGATTTGAAGTAATACTGAATATGATCTCATTCCTTGTGAACTCTCCCAATCAGCAAATCAAATTGTGAGTTTAGTAGTTCATCGACTCTGAATATACACATGAAAAGAAGGCTGTGATATAGTAGTGTATGTCATTGACTCGATTTTTGACGGTTGTTGAAACTGTCAATGACATCTAGTTCATTGTGGATAATTTCAAATACATACTGTTACTAATTTTATAATTTCATATTTCATTTCATATCTTCAAAATGCCACTGCATTTCAATAACGTTGAATATGCAGATATTATTTTTGTGTACGGTTTTTGTGATGGCAATTCAAAAGCTGCATTGAGAGAATACCGACGAACCCCCGATCTCACAGTTTTGAACTATTTTCTTTGGGGGCATATGAAACAATTGGTCTATCAGACTGAAGTCAACACCAGAGACGAACTGAGGGAGAGGCTAGTTACAGCTGCAGATATAATCAGAAATAATAGGCAAATTATTGGAAAAGCCATAATAGGTCTCCCGAAGAGATGCAGAAAATGTTTAGAAATTGGAGGAGGACATTTTGAGAATCTTGATTAATATTAAGATTCTGACAAATCTTTTCCGGAAATTATGATTGATATTTTCCGAAATCAAGTCCGGTCCTGAATTTTTTATTGAATTATACCTTTTCTCAAGTGTGCTGTTGCATCTTTCCAGGGAAAAATTTGATTTAATTACTTTTAGTCGAATGTAGAGAGTGATATGCCCGGACGAAACCGAAGAAAAATTCATCGGTATTTTGTTTGATATTTTTTTACCAAAACGATCGAAGTGTGCCGTACGAATTGAGAAGCCATACTTGTAGTATTTTTCCTGATCTTTCTGATTCTGATGAAAGTTTCTGAAAAATCCGATCAAGAAGGTCAAAATTCTGACATCTAAAGAGAAAATGAGTTTTCCAAGTCCGGATCTGGAATTTTTTATTCATAGTACGTCATCTTGTGGAGTGTCAGTAGAGGTAAGTTGCTAGTGAATTTCAGCCGATTACATCGAGACGTTCCTGAAATATCGTTCATTGGAGTTTTGCCCCGAATTCAAATAATGCCCTGTATTTCTGTAAAGAATGGGCAGAAAATATTTTATTATATATATATCAACTCACCTTGACCTCCTCTATTCGCCATTGGGATATGGCTGGTTAGTCATGACTCACCCTGTATGTAGGTATATCTTTGCTAAGTAATTGATATAATACGTCCATGAATCTCTACGACATAATGCACATGCTGAGACGGATTGCCCTATCCACCCTATTGAAAATCGGTGGCCATTCGAGGAAATAACAGCAAAAGCCAGGAAAAATAAAAAATGTCGTGGATGCACTGTTCACTTCGTTCTTGGTCCGTTTCATATCCATCTGTATATTGGATATGCGGATAAAATGGAATGCAGTCCACTTTCCTAGATCGTACATGTATATGTGTCCGTAGCTCGCTTGATGCGGATGCACATTCTAGGGTCCAAAGCCCAAACTGTGGAGATAACAAGCTGGAACTGACGTTTCCAAATTGAATTTACTGCTTTCCTTCTTAGTGTGGGTTGAGATGTATAATCCGCTCCGAATTTTTGTCGCGAATTGAAATATTCATTTCATGTGATGATTCATAATCAGAGGGCTGTGAAAAAACCCATCATGATTTTTTGACATGGTCACTTACGTACAAAATCCAATATAGCGTCTAAAAACTCAAGCCTGAATTTTTTCTAGAGATACGAAACTCAGTATGCCTAATAATTCGATGTATGTCAGCATCATTTCTCCAAAGTCCACTATATCCATGCTCCATGAAAACATATCATTTGAACTGGAATATCTCGAGAACGCCTTGTTGGTATTCGAAAACTTTGCACTGCTTGTGTCAGAAATAAATTACCTATGCAATGATGTATAACATGACTCTTATTCCTTATTCAGATTATTGAGGGGATTACTCTGGGGACCAGAGGGTTGAAGTATGTATTATCTATATATTTCGGATTAAAAAGTGTCGCCCCATCAATATCAAGCTCATGAAATACCTGTAACATTCAGGTATTATCAACGATAGACAATATGTCTTCCGTCATCAGAGATCAACTGGTGAACTGCTCGCTGACGACTCACATAATATATGGCAGCAATCTATTGAAAGATATGGTGAAATCTTAGCCGTGGCACCTGATATCTCCAAGGCATTCGATCGAGTCTGGCACCACGGACTCCTCGCCAAGCTTCCATCTTCTGGCATGCCTCCCCAGCAATGTTTTCTGCTAGCTAGTTTTCCCTCAAATAGGTCACTCCATGTAGTGGTCGACGGAATTTCATCTGACTCTCTCATCATAAACGCTGGTGTTCCGCAAGGATCAATTCTAGCACCAACACTATTTCTACTTCATATCAACGATTTGTTGAAAGCAACTTCATGTTCAGTACACAGCTTCGCGAATGATAGTATCCTTCATACCGCCATCTCTTCCAGGGCTCCAATACCAGCCAGGCAAATCAGAAACGAGCCAGGAGGAAATGTTGACAACATGGATATAGACTTGGCAACAATTCTCGAATGGGGATTTAATAACTTGGTAGATTTCAATGCTAACAAAACACAAGCATGCCATTTCTCTAGAAAAACTTATCTCACTGTGCCCAACATAAGCTTGTCAGAAGTAACCATACCTTTGAAGACATCCAATTCGATGCTTGGTATCACTATCAGCAATAACCTTTCTTAAGGAAATCACGTGAGATCAATTATTGGTAAAAGTGCATCCCGAGAACTTGGTTTTCTGTTTCGGGACAGGAGCTATTTTAGTCAGCTGCTCATGATCTATAAGGCACTGATCCGACCTGTCCTGGAATACTATTCCCATATTTGGAGTGCAGCACCCAAACATACCCTGAAACTATTGGATTCTGTCTATAAAAGGGCAAGTCGTCTCGTGGGTGATGCCTCGCTCACAAACTCATTCACTCCTCTGGAACTCCGTAGAAAAGTTGACGATCTCGCTCTATTTTATAAATATTTTCGTGGACGATGCTCTTTTGAAATATCAACAATTGTTCCTCTCTTGGCAGTCCCCGCGAGTTCAACCCGTCGAGTAGAGAGGCTTCGCACCCCTCCGTGGTAACTTTGGAGACCTGCAGAACATCTCTTCATCTCTTCCCAAAGACTCGTTCATCCAACGAACAGCGAGGCTCTGGAACACATTGCCAAGGGAGGTGTTCTCCGAGGAATATAACCTCCAGAAATTCAGGAAGAACACCAATTCCTACCTTATTTTCCTTGGTTCTCACGATGTTCTCTGAACATTACAGCATATCCCTTTTCGAGGGAATCAGAACATGAAAAAAATAGACCACCAAGTAGCTATAGTTCCTGCAAGTATTGTACATTGGATAATGGTCCCGCAGTTGTGGACTTGTATTGAACAAAATGATCTGAATTGGTGTTTCGTCCCAGAGGTGAAACTTTCAACTATAACTCCTGGTCATTCATCTGCTATAACGCTCATGTTTATTCTGAGCGTCTCTCTTTTGACTATCAAAGGCAAGTTTGGGATTCTCAAGAAGACGTCACCTCATCTATTCACCAAAATGCTTATGATGACGAGTTTGATATTTATCCTGCAGAATTTGTCCATATAGAAAAAGTGTCAGGACTCCTCTCCTACATAATTCTTTTCCGGAATGATGGAATGAAAAAATCCTGTAATTCCTGTCGCGTCAGGAATAAGAAGTAATACATCATCCGGCGTAATATTGGGAGAGGAGCAGACGAATCGGAAAAAGCGAATTCGGGATCATTATTCTTGCGACCTTTTGACAAAGAAATACGCATCAGAGGCGCGTCAAATAGGGTTAGGAAGTATAGGATGAAGACGTGTTCATCCTCTATGAATAATGGATTGGATTCGGCAGATGGAGTGACAACTGGACATACGTTGAAAAGGACGTGGAACTAACTGTTTCACGAACTTCATCAGCAACAGTTGCAACGAAATCATAGCCAATAGTGATATCGACTCACGACTTGTGAATACGAAAATGGTGAACTCTTGGGTGATATGATAGGGTGGTATCCTTTTCTCTTTTTGTTTTCAATCTATCCTATCGGCCTACCTGGGCCAACTTCTCTCTTCCTTTTTCCCGTCAAGCCCAACCTCTTGTTATAAGTGATATTCTTTCCATCTGATTTAACTGAAATATTTCACTTGAACTGAACTGCATCAGTTAATATGCGTTCTTTCAAATGACGTTCACTGCATGTCAACTGATTCTGTTCAGTTCACGTGGAATGTGTCAGTTCGTTCAGAACGAAAGAATATCACTATGATCAGGTCGCTTCAAGTTGAAGCTTGGACCTATGTTGAACTACATACGCACTACTTTGACAACTGTAACTCTCAGATTATTTCCGAGTTTTCAATACAAGCGTCGTTTCAAAATGTCAAGATTTGGTCAAGAATCTTCAGGAATTATCGAAGAAACTGCAAAGAACGATATCTCAAAAAGTACAGGGAATAACCAGAAGTCGATATGCAAGCAGTTTGAATAATTATTTATATTGGGCTTCCAACATGAAGAAAGCTGATGGTGATGATTCGAAAAAATGCGAAACTCCATCAAGAAAAATACTATCAACAGTACACCCGAAAATTCAATCAATTCACAGACATTGAATTAAAAGAAGCAAAACGAAAGTCCCTTCAGTCTATTCCCGACAAGAGAAAGCAAACTGCATCAACTGCTCTGAGTGAGGAAGAAATATATGAAATGATGAATTTGTGGAACGAAGAGTGTCCCGAAAAATTTATGTATAATTCTAGATCACACCTGGATAGGTGAATATACTTGCAGACTATTGTAGGAGCTACATGACTCCGAATTTTCGATGGGATTTAGTCACGAATTACCACTTCCTTTCACCGCATTTTCTGATCAAGGCAACATTCCTCTCCAAATTTCTGTCATTTCAAGTTTCATTGTTGGGTATTGTTGTTGGAGACGTTTTATTATTCTATTCATCAATATTCTCAAGACAACCATATGTTCAGATACCAATTCTATATTTAGATGATTCTCTTTCAGTTGGGAGATAAATATAAGGAATTTGACAAGATCTTATTCAAGATTTATATGATTCTTCCTAAGAGCCAATTCTCAAACTGGAACGATATCAATTTCCCCGAGAAAAGCTCTTGAGCTGGTTATTATGAAAATCCAATGATATGTACAGACATATCTTGAAATGTCGTATCCTCTGCATATGTCCCTCTTCCTGAATGGGAGTCGAGACGAACATTTTTATTTCACATTAGAGCCCGTTATTTTAGTATAGGATGGCAAGGCGAAGTATAACTAGGTGCTTTTATATATATGTTGTTTATTGGGTCTAATTGGGTCCTCAACTCTCCATAAATAAAAATAATCTATTTATCTGAATTTTCAGGATTATCTGTTTTCGTCTTCATTGTTGAGAATATTAGTTTTATTTCGATATGCATCTAGTGAGGGCAATCTTGGGCAAATTATTCGCACCAAAGCGCCTCTGCGCTAAAAAGTTCAATATAAGAAATCGTTTTCAACTCAAAAATGAAAAATAATTCTTTCGATAGATTTTTTGTTCTCGTCTTCTGGTAAAAAAATAAATGAGATGTTTTGCAATCTGTTTAGAAGATATTAATATACTACCTCGGATTGGAGTGATTAAATGATGAAGGAGGAAGAACTCGAAGACCGTCTTATTTCGAACCTATCCTATACAAGGTGTTAACGAATTGAAGAAGTATCACAACGGGGAACTGTAGATTACTCATGAAAAAAAGGATTTTCTCCTTTCACGAAATTTTTCCCCGGGCTTCGGTTTTCAATATACAGGGCGTAAAAATCAGTTTGTTGCTCCTATCTCAGGAACTGTTCGAGCAACGGAGCTGAGCCTTTGTACACATTTCATCATCAATAATGACTACTTCCAAGGCTCTTGATCAATTTCCTTAGACATGTCAGTGACGGAGAGTTCAACGTCCCGAAAGGGTTTAATCCCCCAAACTTGCATGCCACTGTAGAAATTGTAATTTTCAAAGCAGATTCTGAAGCGCCAATATCTTCCAAACAAAGAATGTCCTCCAGCTTCAATGCTCTGAAGTGAACAGTTTTCGAGAAAAATGGCGATTTATGGATATAAGAACATACAAAATCCTACTATAACTTTTTATGAATTTCAGACAGGAAGGATTTTGTATGTTTTTATTCATAGATCGCCATTTTTCTTGCAAACTGTTCACTTTAGAGCATTGAAGCAGGAGGACTTTTTTTGTGTGGAAGATATTGGCGCTTCAGAATGTGCTTTGAAAATTACAATTTCTACAGTGGCATGAAAGTTTGGGGGATTAAACCCTTACGAGGCGTTGAACTCTCCGCCACTGACATGTCCAAGGAAATAGATCAAGAGCCTTAGAAGTAGTTATTATTAATGATGAAGTGGGTACAAACGCTCTGCTCCGTAGCTCAAACGGTTCCTGTGATAAGAGCAAAGAACTTTATTTTTTTTTGACATCCTGTATAGTGGAAACGGAAGCCCGGAGAAAAATTTCGTGAAATAAAATAATTTCTCTTTTTTCATAGGGAATCTACAGTTTCCCGTTGCGACACTCATTTGTTAATACCCTGTTTAGGGTCGACCTATCATGTCGTGTAGATTTATTCTTTCTCCTACTTATACTACAACCATTCTACTTTCAGTGATATAGACTTCTTCAATAGTTATATCGGAGACTGAAACCTCCGAGGCAATAATCTACTACACTGTTTCACCTCTGACCGAATCGATTCATAAAGCGCATCGATATGTGTTTCGCTAACTATGCCAGCATCTTCAGGGAAAGATCAAAACTGTTTCAAATTAAATATACTTTTCGAATAATGAAATTCAATTCGTTCTGACTAATCAGGAAAGTCATGGATACATCCTATTCGTATAATTTTCTGCTGTGGTTTCCCCTACAGAGAATTCCGCTTTTCGGAACAGTGATATTAGATCACATCGTGACATAATTCAACTATTCCATCCAATTTCACATTTTGCCACTTCGAGCATTAAATTTGTAATTTTCCCAACGCCCCACAGGCGCTATTGCCATGAACATCCAACTATACAATATAACCAGATATTATCTAAAGTGTTTTGTTCATACACCAGTCCATAATAAGACCATAAATAACAATTTTACGAGAACTGTCATGCCATTTTCGCAGCATTATAGACAGTTTAACTGGTATTTGATGTAGCAAAAGAGAGAGTATCATTTTTTATTTCCTTCTTGTTGTAAATGAATAAGTTCTTACTTGATAGTCATCCTCCGAAACGTTCTCATGCTTTGTCATCAAACATTCTTCCATTGAAGTCGACTGTTTGTTTAAAACCACATCGAGAAAACTGAGAAGTTAATGATAGGTAATGACTATTTGGCAAGAGATGCTTTCTTTTCTTGAAGGGTTCAATTAAAAACTATACTTTTTCTACAAACGTCAAAAAATGACAAGGTTCGCGTATTGATAACAAATTGCGAAGTGACACTTTTTTTCAGTTCCCTACGTTACCATGATACCTTGCACATAACAATGCGCGAAGTAAAACAGTGCGCGAAGTACCTACTTCGCGCACTGTAAAATATATGAGATATTTTTATTCCAACTTAATGGTCCTCAATCGAGCAAACATCCACGAAATCATTTATTTCTGAATGTTCAACCATAACTTTTTTTATCTCTTGGAGCGCACGAAAGGAAATTCCTAATATGTAGGATAGGGGGAGGCTTTTCAAGCCAGTTCAACACTATTTTTTACATCAAGCTAAGCATATTTTTATTTTTTGACGTTTGTAGAAAAAATGTTGTTTGCAACTCGAGCGCGAAATACTTTGGTCATCTCGACTATTTTTTTAACTCGGCTACGCCTCGTTAAAAAAATCAGATCTCGATCACCAAAGTAGCATTTCGCGCTCTAGATAAAAAAATAACTATTTCGTTTCGTGGTATCACGAAACAAAAAGTTGAAATAAGTTAATCAATCATTTAAGTAGGTACTCTTATATTGCAGCAGTGATTTAGAGAGCTGATAGATAGATATATATATAGAAATCTTAGTTCTTTTTGAAAAATACAAGGTGTATATGTCATTGAATTAATAATTGTGTATATAGACAATAAAGAATAAATGAAAAAAATAAACAGTTAGCTTATGCTGAATATAGCATATAGACACAAAATGTGCTGTGGTCTGTACAAAAATGAGTAAATAAATATATACACATAATAATATACCGGGTGGTCCATTCAAGACTATCCACCCTCGATATCTCCCAGAATAATTATTCAACAGAAAAATGACGAAACAGGTCGATTTTTATTTGGAGGGGGACACATTTTGAGGCAAGATAAATGATCCATACTTCAACCCTCTACTCTCCAGAGCAACCCCCTCAATAATTTGAATAGGGAATAAGGGTCGTGTTATACATCATTGGGAAGGTGATTTAATTTGGAAACTAGCAGTGCAAAGTTTTTTGAATTCCAACAACTCGTTCTCGAGATATTCGCTTTCGAATGGTATGTTTTATAATTGTGAGTAATTGAATGTACGGAATGAAATAATGAATGGTCATCTACAACAAATGTTCAAAATCACCTACATTGACTTCCAGACAGTGGAAGAATCTATTTGTAAATTCCTTTCGCAAATTTGAAATATTCCTCTAGTCATTGTCAGGCATTCAACCCTAATTCATTCTTCGTATCGTCCAGATCAGTAGATTCCGTTTCATAAATAACGGATTTTGGTTGACCCCAAAGGAAACAATCATTAGACACCATGTCCGGCGAGCGTGCTGGCCATTTCATTGATCCTTCACGACCTATTCATTTGTTTGTGAAATTTTGGGGTAGCCATTCATTCACGTGTGATACGGGAGGTGACACATATCTTGTTGAAACTAAATATCATCTGCCAATAGATTCCGACTACCATCATCATAAAGGTCCGTAGCGGACCATTAGAATAGACAGCACATCTGCCGGCTTGGCACCCAATGATTTCCTTTTACGAAGTAATTTGAAATCCCTTATCTATACAACGAAACCCACTGACCTGAACGATGTGGAAAGAAGAATAAGGATCGAATGCCAGATGAATATCTTCAAATGTTTAAGAGAAAGAATGTGAACCTTGATGGTTGCCTAAAGTATCTACTGACGGATATCTACCGATTTTCAAACCTAAATTATTCGCTCACCGAGTACACGTGTTCGTTTTTTTTGCCAACATGATTGAAATCGGTGAGAAACTTATCTTCCGACAATTTTTTTCTGAATTTGTGAATTCAGTGTTGAAACGAGAAATGACCACGCATTTCGAGAATTTCACTTCTATCACGATGGTTTACACGAAAGACGAGAAAGTTGAAATAATTTTTATTTTTGCTGTTCAAAATGAGTGTGCACGAGCAACAGCTCGAATTTTCAATGAGCAGCACGAAAATAGAAACGTAACTCACAAGTGAGTATCAGAAATACAATTTGTGAGAAATATGATGAATATGAAGAAATTGATGTATTGAAAGAAATACGGTGAGAATTCGCATTATCTTTGTGATGAAAGTATTGATTCTCTCTCGGTATATTCAACAGAAAGCAACTACTTTCCCGACTACTTATATGCCACGACGAACATTGAATTTGAACACCCACGATAAGAATTTGTAGAATAAAAAATAAATAAAACCGTCTGATGTTGAGAGTTAGTATTCTCTTTCAGATAAAATATCATGGAACATACATATCATCATTCTGAATATACCGAGAGAGAATCAATACTTCCATAACAAAGAGAATGCGAATTCTCACTGTATTTTTTTCAATACTCCATTTTTTTCTATTCATAATATATCTGATTATCTCAAAAAAAATGTGAATATTACTTTTTTCATTTTAGATATATCTTGGATCTTGTAGCGAAATTTCGGGAGACTGGATCAGTTGCCAATAAGAAGAGGAATAGGATGCATCCTGTCACAAATGAAATCAACCAGTTTTAGGTCAGGTTGCAGTAAATCCTACAATGTCTACTTGACAACTAAGTAGCATCACAGGAATATCCAGAATTTCTATAATGAGGATGCTGAAACAGCACAAATTTCATCCTTATAAGTTGAATCTTCACCAAGCATTAAATGAGGATGACTATGATAGACGATCTGAATTTTGCGAAAATATCACGACAATGATACAGAGGAACCACGAATTTATTGAGCATATTTGCTTTAGTGACGAGTGTTCATTTCATTTGAACGGTTTAGTAAACAGACACAACTGTCGTTATTGGAGTCAGAATAACCTTCATCTACTGAGAGAAGAGCATACACAATGGCCCCAGAAGTTGAATGTGTGGGCAGGGATTCTGGGTAATACAATCATTTGACCAATATTTATCCAGGGTGATTTGAATGGTATGGCCTACTTGGATATGCTTCAGAATCTAATCGGACCACTTATTATGGATACTGTCAACACTGACCTCGATGATGATGGTAATCCAAATCTATTAGCAGAAAATTTTTTTTTTCAACAGGATGGTGCTCTACCTCATTACATATTGCAGGTGAGAGAATGGCTATCCCAGAATTTTCAAGACGAATGGATTGGTCGTAGAGGACCAATAGAATGTCCAGCACGCTCACTGGACTTGGCACCCAATGATTTTTTCCTATGGGGTCATTTAAAATCTGTTATTTTTAAAACGGAACCTACTGACCTCGATGATTTGGGGAGAAGAATAAGAACTGAATGCCTGGCAATATCTAGAGAAACATTCTCAAATGTACAAGAGGAATTTTCAAATAGACTCTACCACTGTCTGGGAGGTCATTTTGAACACTTGTTGTGAATACCTGTTCAATAATATCTATTTTGTACATACATTTACTCACAATTAAAAAACATACCATTCGAACTCGAATATCTCGAGAACGAGTTGTTGGAATTCAAAAAACTTTGCACTGCTAGTTTCCGAATTAAAATACCTTTTCAATGATGTATAACACGACCCTCATTCCCTATTCAAATTATTGAGGGGGTTGCTCTGGAGAGTAGAGGGTTGAAGTATGGATCATTTATTTTGCCTCAAAATGTGTCCCCCTCCAAATAGAAATCGACCTGTTTCGTCATTTTTTTGTTGAATAATTATTCTGGGAGATATCGAGGGTGGATAGTCTTGAATGGACCACCCGGTATACATTGCTACACACATACACGAATACACATGGTCATTCCAACATTTCTTTGTTCGAGATTGAAAATTGTCATTGAGATATTCTTCAATAGTATAATAAGCTTTTGAAATCAGAATTATTGTCAATTTGATCTTGAATTTCTTGTTGGGTATCAATCTCAATGATTTTGAAAGCTCATTGTAGATGCTAATAATAGAGTAAAGAACGTTCCTCTGAATATATGATACGTTAGTTTTCATATTCAACAGATCATTTCGATTCCTGGTATTATGTGTATGCGTTCTGTGTTGCCCATTAAAGAGTGTCATATTCTCATGTATGAATACTGCACCTTCGTATATGAAAAGACACGCTGAAGTCAGTATTTTCTTTTCTATGTAGAGTGATTTACAGCTGTCAATTCTAGCAATATCGAAAATGATTCTCAGACAGCGTTTTTGTAATACAAATATTTCACTCACAGTATAGTTGCCATTCCCAAAAACATTTTACCATATCTGATGCGACTTTAAACATAAGCGTTGTATGCCAGCATAGCTGCCTCAATACTTATCTAGATATCACTCTTAGTGCATAACAGTATCCTGATATATTTATGGCAAGATTGTCAATGTGATTCTTCCAGTCAAGCTTAGAATTTATTAGCCCATGTGCAGGATATTCTCCAAAGACGAATGTACTAATTTTGATATTTTAGAACAAATAGGTATATCACAAAAAATATTTTCAATACAAGCGATGTGAGTATTTAATAATGTCTGCAAGTTAATCGAGAAGGTTGAATATCCATTCCTTCCTACAGCTACTAGAATTTTCTTTTTCCAATTTCAACTCTGATTACAGCGATTGTCAACTTTTTTCTTCAATTTCATTTATCCTCTGCCGTCAAGAGATGGATGATTCTGTATACTATCCACCATTTTGTAGTTTCCAAAGATAGTGATTCCTTTCCAATTATTCATTTTTTCAACATTATAATGTCTTTCTTCTATAGGAAAGAGACTGAACCTTCAATGACTCAATTGAACATTTTGTGAGAAGATCCATTTCTTGTCGACGGAGCTCAATTATTGGTGTGACTTCGCAATATCGAAACTTCTTTCTCTGTCATAATCATTGAGCAAATGGAAACTTAGAACGCGAATATTTCCGTATTCGTCTGAAATAACCTGAAATAATCCTACTATCAAAACTAGTATCGTTGAATTCGTCATAAAACCTGTTATGGAATAAAATACAGGGTATTGTTTTATCAATTGATGAGCGATTAGGTATACTTGATACCCACCAGTTCTCGGAATCCAATCTCAAATGGTTCATAAGATATAGAACTGGCCAGTTTTTGTGCACTTCTCTGTATACCCGTTTTATGTTGACAGTATTGGGGAAAATCATGTCCCTAATTTTCGTCACATTCGAACCTCTCTCTGTATCGACAAATTTCCCAGCATCCCCTGAAATCTTCGACACCGCTCTCCGAGTCCTACTTGATATTCCCGTCAGATCTAAGGGCAACATTCAGCCTGGCCCTACTTTAATTGCCGGACGGCCCCCCCATTCAGGAGTGCCATATCGCTGCTTGCATACGAAAACGGCGTGCTCGACATCAAGTGGGATATGAAAAAACTTTGAAGGCTGCGGATGTTCCTATTGCCAGCTATTGCCAAAGATTACTGAATTCTCTTCTGTAGTCTATGCTATTGCGTACTCGAGGCTACTTCGGATAACTTTTCTGGCAATGCGAGTGAGAACAAGAGAAAGTTGTGAAGATTAGAGTCCCTGTATGTATTTGACAGTAATAGGTCGCGTGCACGAATACCGACCCTGGAGGTCAAATATTGGAACACAACCTCACTCTTCTGTGAATTATTGAATCACAACCTCACTTTTTCATTTGGTTAAAGGGGGAATCATAGGATTGAAATAGTCTTTCACAATATTATGGCTATTATTGCGCTATTTATTGATTCAAGCATTGTGCTGTCGTCCAATGCACAAAAAATGCAGACGAAGAAATATGATTTTTCAGGTAAATAGTAATCTCACTTAGTTATCATTATGAAATGTTGTCATTCCTCATTAAAATTCCTTCTGCCACTTCTGCGATAGAAGCTAATACTGCTAATAGATTGGAAATGTCTACACAACACACACGATCATATTTCGTCAGCATATCAGACCAGCTTTTCACAATTATCTTGGCATAGGAATCGTAGTTTTTGGCTATTCATTAATTCGCTCATGACATCACATTGTGCTTTTGAACAATGCACAAAAACTGAAACAAAAGTCGAAAGAATCCTGTATTTAAAAGTGGGTACCTACTAAAGTCACTCACATATAGTTTTCATTTTTGGAATTTCTCTGATTTCTCATCGGAATTCCTAGAGCCAATAGAAATACAAATGAAATTTCTAAAATTATGCAAGAAGATTGGAAACATTTAGGAACTCTACCATGTACCAACTAACCACTAACCTGACATTACTAATTGACAAAGTGTTTGATGAAGGAAAGGAAGGAATGCCCGAAGTCATCTCCTTAAATTTCAATGGTGTTTTGAATAGACTCGGCCGTTATACTTGATGGAAATTCATGGCAAATGTGAAAACTTCAGAAACGATAAGATTTTCACGAAATTCTCAAACACACGACATGTTTCACTAACACAGTGGCTTCATCAGGTGATATACTGGTTCATTGTACCTATCGCAGATTCGTGATTACGTTTCCTCAATTCAGAATTTCTTCCCACGACCTGTATGATGAATATCAATTTGTCATACATCAAAAAATATAGGATTTTACTTGCTTCTGATGGCTATTACCCATTCAGATGATAACAGCACTCGCCTTCGGCTCGCACTGTAACTTTCATCTTCGTGATGGGTAATAGCAATTATTATGCGCTCGTTGGGTATTATTACAACACAATTCAAAATCCGAACAAGTCGGATTTTTCACTATGATACCCGATGAAACCTAACCCTCTAAGTAACGCTAGCTGGAGACAATCAAAATGTCAGTTCTCATTGTTCAAATGAACTTGAGTAATCAGATCATATGCATGTGAAACAGCCATAAAAAATTAAAGCTGTCGATTAAAATGAAGGACTATAATTGGAAACATTTTTATCCGACCAGCGAAGTTTAATTAGCTGCAGTAAATCACCAACCGTCATAACTTTTTTAATCTCTCCCCAACAAAGGGCAGTATCAGGACCGGATGCATAAAAGATGAACTAAGTTTTATGATCGATAAAAATACCCAATGAACAATGCAATTTTTCAACATAAAATTCATAATGACGTCTCGGAAGTTTCTTTTCAAATGGAATTAATGAAGCGGAACATCTTTGCTCCTGTTCATTTTGGGATTTGCCTTGCGCTTTATTAGTTCCATAGGAAAAATAATATCGCCAATTTCTAAAAGCATCAGATGGTTTATTTTCAGAGTAAGATATGCATCAGGGATTTACAAAAGAAGTAATTGAATTTTAGACGTTACTATGACTGCTCTGATCTACCGTCCGTAAACAGAACAACATTTCCTCTAATCTTCGCTACATTTATAGTCGCAACTGTGAATTAGCAACTATACAGGGTGTTTCCGAAACTGAAGTGTTGAATGGAATGTATTTGTATTTGTATATCGCTACCAACTCCTCATAAGTCTATGCTTGTGTGGGGTCAAAAAAGCGAAACCCACAGCCTATAGTGGAATCCGAACCACTCCTAAGGCATCGATGTACTGCCAAGCCGGATTAGAGCCGATAGTACCTTTGCATCGTGAACGGCTATTTAGCGAATTTCAGCATAATATTTGCAATTTGACCACGACGCCAAGAATAATAGAAGGCAAGCGAAAAAAAAGCAAATTGGAGCACCCTATCTAAGTTAACTAACAGGTGAGAAAATTCGCAAGGAAATTAGTAAAATAAAATTGACTTGCGATTCATAATGCCATTATACCTCACATCTCATTTCTTTCCTCCTCCTCCTCCTCCTCCTCCTCCTCCTCCTCCTCCTCCTCCTCCTCCTCCTCCTCCTCCTCCTCCTCCTCCTCCTCCTCCTCCTCCTCCTCCTCCTCCTCCTCCTCCTCCTCCTCCTCCTCCTCCTCCTCCTCCTCCTCCTCCTCCTCCTCCTCCTCCTCCTCCTCCTCCTCCTCCTCCTCCTCCTCCTCCTCCTCCTCCTCCTCCTCCTCCTCCTCCTCCTCCTCCTCCTCCTCCTCCTCCTCCTCCTCCTCCTCCTCCTCCTCCTCCTCCTCCTCCTCCTCCTCCTCCTCCTCCTCCTCCTCCTCCCCATTTATCTCCGAATCTATTATGAAATTGGCATCTGTATTCGTATTTCACGTTCGATATCCAACCGCACAGCAATATTTCGCCGCCATTTCACGGTCCAATTAGAAGCAATTGACAGCTTCGACGCTTGTTAGTTGGGGCATCTCGAGGCTAGCGTCGAACTTCGTTACCACAACGCTTGGATCGTCCGGCGATATAGGAGACGGAAGTAGAAGTGTACAGGACATATTATCTTCATGAGTTAACCCAATCTATACAGGGTATGTCACGACGAGCTTACACAATCCTTGTATCGAGAATCAATAGCAGGATATTTATGAAGATGTGCATAGCCATATTTGAGATTACGCCCTCTTCGTTCAATATATTCACGACAATGCAGTGTTAATTCATTGCATTTTTAGATCTTTCCTGAAGAGCTATATTTCAATGCATCCATCACATTTGAGGTCTAACAAGAATCATTATAGAGATAAGGGTGTTTTAAGTCGAGATCTGTCAACTTTCGAATTTTTTTGTGTGGAACTTATTCTTTATCGGTCAAAACGGCTCTCATGTCCATTGTCCATATCTTATTAATTTACCTACTAACATGTGATTGGAACAGATACAGTTTGATCAGGATTGTGAAACTTGAACCACCCAACGTATTTAAGGAAAATGAGTTGGGAAAAATGAGTTGATGATTGTTTCTGGAAGACAAAACGTCGGATTTCGAACACAGTAAAACCAGAGCAATATTCTGTTCGATAAATCAATGAGGTACTTTGTGTATCATCAATTTCATTTCCGTATATGTGCTATCACAATGTCTTCATTGTTTTATCATTTCACAAAATCAAATCTCCCATAACTTCATTCTCATGGGAAATGACTAGCATTTCGTGTTCGTCAAACAATATATTATTGTTCCACAACCACCTCAATTTTTCAGAAAGAAATCACCTGTGTGCAGAATGACACTTTCATATTCATCGCTTGCTGAGGTATAATCATATGCAGATATTCAGGAAGAGGCTGGAGTTCCACTTTTCATTTCGAGACGCTTCCAAATTCAATGAAAATCCGACGACTTTAGAGCGATATCCTTCCATATTCCGTTTGACCCCCTGGATATCATACAAAATTATTTTAATGCTCCAGTATTCAAAAAAGCAATTTCTCATTTCCTCTGTTTCCTTCCATTGAAAAATACTATAGAACCTCTTCCATTATCCTTTTGAACTCGATGAACTTATGACTTCATAATATAAATTTGATTTATTCAGCCTTCCACGAATCGGTCTTCAAGAAAAAGTGGAAGAAATTAGTCTCGGAGATTTAGCGTAGTTGAATTCATCAATTCGAAAGAGATTCATCATATGAAAAATGGAAATTCTCTACGCTTTGAAAGCTGAATTGCAGATGCACCAGGTGCTTTGCTAAGATATGGCCATGAATAAAGACCTTGATTTCATATGAGTGCATATTATACTGGAAAAGACATGGCAGAATTCAGAAATCATAGTGGCTCGTAATTCGACTAACAACGATTCACTGATGGTTGTTGTGATTCGATGATGTCCACAATAACTTAGTTATTTAGATACAGGGTGTTGAATTCCAAGAAAAAACTTAATTTTCTAGCCATAACTCAAGAGCGGTTGGAATTTTTGATTGGGATTGTGTTCTCGTTGGCAAACAGCAGTATCCATGCAGTATGAAAATCAGTATTGAAATCAGTGGAATTTAATATTTTTCTGATCTTAAGTATCCGGTTTAATGAAAGTGAGAATTTTCTGGAAAGAGATAATATACAAAAATTTTATGAAAACAAATCAGCGTTAATCTTTCAGAAACTATTTTTATTTTTAGAATACTGTATCTTGAGAAGGAAGACCTTCTTGTTCTATTTCAATTTATTGATTTACGGGGACTATTTCCTGTTCAGTGTTATAGGTTCGAACACCCTTTATAGATTTTTCCTATTGATCCTTCATGATCGGAAAACACGGTAATTAACAACAAAACTGATGATTGCACTATTATTATGCACTTTAATCTGATGATACAATTTCATGAATTTTCCCAGAGGAGAAATAATGAATTCATGTTGAAATTTTACATTTTCCTCACCAATCGAATTATCTATACTTTCCTAGCTTACAGCAAACTACAAAAATTGGATTAACTTTGTCTGATAGGTACAGGTAAAACTAGATAAAAGTTATAATCTTTATCTGAAGATGCAACATAGTTAGCGAAACGTGCTGACGCGTTGGAAAATCGACTTAACTAGTGAAAAGAGGTTCTTCGATATAAAGTACAATGAACATCTTGTTCGGAAAATGTATGTTTGAAGGAGGAAAAATGACTTGAACTGCATAGAAATTATATATAATGACAGTTATTTTCGGACATCAGAGAATGAACCTGCTCTCGTTTTCATCATAGAAAAAGAAAATGATTCTTGATATCGATTTCTTCGCTAATTCATTTTGATATATTTCAGTGACAGAAGTCAGAAAAATGTATGAGTTACAGGGTGTTTTTCTAATTGATTTTGGATTAAATATTTCATACTCAGATTCTGAGCAGTTAGTGAATATACCATGAACTATCTACCGGGTGTCCCAAGTTATCGTATTCAATATCTCGTTTATTCGACATGAAAATTGAAAGATTCATAAACTTCATTGAATGGCATTGAAGTAACTTCCTAATGACATATGAAAAAAATCTCTTACATTTGACAGTTCTTTGGCATCAACCCCCCCCACTTTCTATCTCCAAATAATTACATCCCCCGTATATTTTCATTGAAAATTATGTGCCATTCAATTAGGAATACAAAGGTAGCGTATACTTGGTATTTTTTTGTTAATAACAAGAATATATCGACATTTTGTGACTTGTTTCAAGTTACTTGATTATCCTTATGAAAATGATTTATGGCCTCCACTCATGTTTTTTCATAGTTTCAAAAAGCCGATGCTCCTCATGTCAAAAAAATTTATCACACAACAATTTTTTGATTCTCATACATTTTAGTTGACACAAAGAATAATATTTCTTTCTTGAAGCGCACGAAAAGAAATTCCTATAATCGTCCTTACCTAGGAACGATAGGTGGAGGAGGTAGGTGTTGGAATTTTTTTAGAACCAGGCGGATGACTTTTCTCTGGATGGAATCTAAGAGCATCAGCTTATGTATGAATGCTGAATACTTCATCGTCAATTGTAGGAGCTAACTAGGTTAGTTGAAGGTGACTAGGGCATAAAAGATGATATGATAATGATATGCTTCGTTTATTTTTTGCATGTAGTGAATTTGCCAACTTTTATGTTGATATGTTTCATTCGTATTCGCCACCTCACATAGACTTCGCAAATTTTTTCACCTCTTCTGTCAAAGATAGGGCTATCAGACTGGTACTGATATACCCACTTTTACATTCGGAACTTGATTGCGAAAGTTGCGCAAGCCATATTGTCTCTATCATCAATGATTCCTGAGCTTTCCAGATATTTGATGAGATTGTAAGAGATGATAAATAACTTGCAGATAATCGGTGTCAATTCTGGTGCACACGTTTTGAGAACAATGAGTAGCATTTCATCAGGACCGTTAGCCTTATTCGTTAGGAGACCAAGCAGACTGCGTCTGAAGATGCGTTGACGAAAGACGACTTCGAACATACTCTTCCTTGGGAATTCAAGGTGGTGTTTGCTGCAAACATGTCTGCAAAAATGTTTGCTTCCTCTTGCGATGTTGTTGCCAACGTGCCGTCGGCTTTGGTGAAATTTCTTCCGACTGCTTTAGCGTGGAACCAAAACGCACGTAAGTCATTCGGACAATCTATGAGTTTCGATCTCATTTTGAAATTGTGTTATACTTTTGATGCATCTATTGTCTGTCTGCCATTATTTCTGGCTTCAAAATATTCTGATCAAGTCACGTTGTTGTTTGTGTTTTTGTGCCAGCTATGGTAGGCTGTTTGTTTTAAGCCTACAGCTCTAAAACAGTTGAACAAGGGTCTTGAAGGTGATGTGTCCATTCCAAGCGTGATGATCTAGGATATTTCCGCAGCACACTGTGAAGGATCCTCAGAATCAAAGCATATTATATGCCATGGAAACTCGAAGAAGAACGGAAACGGTCCCAGTCTCTTGAGTTATAGTTCCATACAAGACGTAGAGGTGCTGGTGCAGTTGAAGAAATGAAAAGTTGGCAGGTTGTGGACATGACCGTGTGATCAGAGTTGCCAAGTGGAGCTCGTACATCCATGGTCGAAGGTGCTGAATGGTTAGTGAGAAATAAGTAGAGAGTGTTGTGGCAGAATGGTTATTGACATCAAGAATTCGTGAGGGTTTCATGATGAGCAGCTCTTATTCGTGAGTGATGGCTTGTCGCCCAGCTTCATCCGTTCTGTTGGAGTGTACGAGCCAATCAGTGTTGTGTGCATTGAAATCGCCCATGATGATGATTTCTGCTGCTGGATGGAAAGAAACTTAAAGAACTGTTCATAGGATAAATATTTGGTCTGTTTCTGACTATCGAGTTTGAATCACATAACATCGAACCCATTCTGATCCATGAAGATTATTCCCAATAATTTTGTTTTCCTTCTATGTTGAAAAAGTAAACAGTTTTATTTCCATGGTGTTCCATGGCAAGTGAATACACCTGCTTATATTCTCTTTCTTCGAACATTTTCCGAACAAGGTGTTACCAACTATCGATTGAATGTTTTTCTTAGATTTCTGATTGTGAAAGTTCAGACGCTTTGACATTTTGAAGCGAATCATATGATTTGCCTTCTCTTCGTTGGAATAATACTGATGTTGCTATTCACACAGGGGAGTTTATTCGAATTATACGAAGTAGAATCATTGTATGACATCATACATACTGACTGTCATCGTTGAGCAGATAATCCCCTCAATAGATCTGTGCTCGTTACTCGTCTAGTTCTAGCAAGCGCTCGCTATCTAATCGGAACTCTCGCCATTCAAAACTCTTCCCGTTTTCCAGCCTTTGTTCTGTATGCAGACAATCAAAGCTTTGATATAATCTGTTGTTTCGTGTTCTATGCAGGAGTAGACGCTGCACGGCTGATTTTCGAATAATGGGTCCGAGATATATATATACCTATATGCATGAATATGCGCCCTACTGCTGAAAATGGTTGTCCCAACTAAAGTGATGGCCACTTCAAACAAATTTTGATTCGAAATACACTGATGAAGGGATTCATTTCACATGATTAACATGATTCTGATGTGGCCAATTATTGTAACCAACGTAGAATCATCTGAAATTACAGATTATTTTGCAAGTATGGATGGATGAATGGATGAGTATGGCGTCTTGAGGCTATCTGCCTCCACACCGCTACATTTTAAAATCTATTGTGTCTGCCCTCTAAATCGCTTAGAGTTCTTTGACTAGTTCCGCCTTATCGATAGGCAAGCTTTTAGATCCCCTGTGTATCATTGGTCTCTTGATTTTCCCTTTCTCAGCGTAAAGAACTTTAGTAACCTTAGTGGCAAGTGGCAAAGTGAACTTTTTCATCAGATCTTCAGCGGCATCTATAGTAGTCATGTGTTTGTTGAGCCTACAATGCTTCGTGAGTTGTTTTCAGTAAATATTCTGTGAATATTTGTGATTGTTGTGTTAAACTTCTTTGCCTGTCTCATTCCTAGCGAATTGTTTCACCATTTTTGAGATTTGGTTTGCATTCATGATTTGATGCATGCATATTGTATTTTGTATAGCTCTCGCAATATCACAAAGGGGTTCTGCTTATACAGTGTACATACGCTTATATGAGCGTATGAAAATCTCACAAATTCTGTGAATTTGTTCTGGAAACTAGCAAGATTCATGGAATCTCAAGGGATAAGTGATATGAGTTCGAGAGGGGCTATACCAGGTGTCAACGAATCTTTTAGACATGCCATAACTTTTGGAATATTCGGTGAATCAAAACTCAACTCAATGAGTATATGGTTTGTGAAGAGGAAAGTTTCCGCATATTTTTCACTTCTCGGTCACTTCTGGTTTTACCGAAATGGCTCCGGTTTTTAATTTCCAAATGGAACACACTGGATATTATAACATTTACGAATTCCAGAGACAATTCTGGATCAGAATATGACATTTCTAGAAATTTGCATCTAGGTTATTGGGATTTTCTCTCCTCGTTTCTAGAGAATAAAAATATGAATATTATTTCAATATACGTTTAGTAAGGACAAATCAGATGATTTGCCCCAAAATGTCACTGCGTTCATAGAATTTGCCTATCAGAGAGCCTAAAAGAGAAGTTCACTAGCTTGTCAGTACAATATAGAGGAAAGACACATCGACAAATCGAAACTAGCTGAACATATCCCAAAAAATCTGGAATAATAAAAGTAACTATTCAATTGTTCATTCTATTGATTTTATATAAATGGAGTCAACCAGGCGCCATATTGATTGTAACTTGACTTGGACTACCTAATTAGCAGTTATAAGATGTTCTTGAAAATAAACTTGTGTAACTATGTAGATATTCCTCGGAACAGCTTATATATATTTCTCTCCGTTTAGGGTAACTCGAGTAATCCATGGAAATATTATTCCATTCAACTCGTCTCAAGTCCATGTAGATATTGATTGACACGTCCTTTGAAGTCTTACGCACATACATCTTGAAACTTATCACACGTCACATCAATGGAAAACCCGTTCACAGAGCGAAAAGCCAGATGTCTACACGAATATGCCTCTCGGGTTCAGACATCTTTGCAACATAGTGTATGACTGGGGTCTCGATATCTGCTCTTTTCACGTATCAAATTATGTTAAATCGGCAGTAAGATTTTATGAGGAACGTTCCATCGAACGGCCAGGGCCAGAGATCCTTCATTTGATGATGTTGGTATTCGTGAGAGCGTTCTTCGAAAAATTTCACTTCGTGTACTGTGAGGAAATTCCAACGATTATACCACTTCTTCAAAATAGATGTTTTTGATTGGTCGAAATATCTGTGCTGATAATTGGAAACATAATGTTTTCGATTTTGTATTGCAGCAGTTGGTTGACTGGATACTTATTAGATGTGAATTTTACTTCCTTATTGGTAGTTTGATCAGAAATTGAATATAAGATAACTTATACCAGCAGCAGGCTCCCATGGATGTAATATTATTTTCCTACGACTACTACTGTAAGTGATGAATATTGTACACAAAACAATGGCAGTAAGCTTCTCCTTACACACGTGTGCGTGAAGAGAGCGATCGCACGTTTTTCATAGGTATGTTGATAGATGACTTTGTTTCGTTGCTTAGGCGATGTGTCAATAACAATTAACAAATTTCATTAATGTCAGTAGCTAGGTGGGTAGGTACTTATTTTTTTATCAATCAATCCAGCTATCCACCGAAACCGAAAGCAGCTTAGTCATATTTTTCGAAAATATGATTAGTTGATAGTTAGAAAAAATTATGTCAAGCAATGACGATGACCAGATAATTCCTACACCACCAGAAATGTTGGAAAAAGCTAGAATGGCTGAAAATGAGTTGCTACCCGCTAAGTCTCGTGAATGATACGAAAATAGCACATCAAAAATTCCTGGACTGGAGAATTAGGAATAATACCGTGTCGTTTTCGGAACATATCCTTTTAGTATATGTTCAAGAATTATTAAATTCGATGAAATCATCATCACTCTGGTCGACATATTCCATGTTACGATCAACAATAAATATCAATCACAATATTAATATAGTAACATATCCCATTCCCTCGAAAGGAAATCGGATGGATTCCGAAGTAAAAAATCGAAAATACTCAATACTGAAGAGATCAATTATTTTCTGCAGAATGCTCCTCCATTTTTCACCTAGGTTCGAAAAGTGTTTCTTCTAATTAGAGGAAATCCTCGAATAATGTTGATTTTCCAGGTAAGTAGTGAAAAAAGTATTATTTTCACCATCAGCTCTAGAACTTACCATTATTCTCTCCTTTTCAAGCAATATATTTTACTCATTTCAGTACTGTAAAACTGAAATATGGACCTATTGTTACTACGAGAGCTCTTCTCTTCAATTCTAATAGAAATCTAGTAGCCTTGACCATGACGGAGCATACTCACAAGTCGTTCTTGATAAATACCTGAGTGCCATTCTGTGAATCTCGCATCAGAACAGTGAGTTTGGGTTCATTATAAGATTAAAACAGAGATGGCTATGTCTTCATTGACTAGCTAAAAACAATCTTGGTATAAAAAACATACTTTACTCCTTGAAAAGGAATTAATGGTGGTAGGTTCTACAGCTAGTGGTAGAAATGAATACCTAATGAAATCTTCCTTGGTACAGAAAAAACTCACTTCACGCCTTGGACAGGATTAAATAATATTAGGCTCTATAGATAGTGATGGAAAATATAGTAATAGTAAGTGGATATTCACGTTTTTCAATCACGCGAGATTTTTCGAGCACAACGGCCTTTCAGAGCCATCATAAATTTCAATGAGTATTCAACCAAATTTGAACATGAAGCGTATTATTTGATGATACTTCGTATAATATGCTAATATCGAATAATCACATGAAATCGTTACCACATAAGGTGGTAAATTATATGGTTGTGAACAATTAGGGTGATCAAAGTGCCAAACTGATCAGAACTTCTAAAGACGTCGGTTTCGAACTCTGATGATCTATAATTATTCATAGGTGTATGTCGATACATCGAGACATGTTGGCAAAGTTATTCACGCTGCCGAATTTGCGGGGTGCATGGAAACTTCGTGTTTCGGGGATCTTATTTCGATATGGGCCCGTTGTCAGAGAACTCAGGGATGTTGAAAGTTTTTGATGGATGTATACTCCGCAGAAGATTCATATCTGCCGCTGGCAATGTACGGATGTCCACGGATTTTCATTGACAAAGCATATAGGTTGAATGAATATGATGAAAGATTTACGAAAACAGTCAAGAAAAACAATTTCTGGAGCAGTGGCTCTATCACAATATAGTTGAAAAACAAAAATAAATAACATATACTTAACAAAATAGTACGTTCAATAACTAACTAACAAACTGAAGCACAACAGAAATGTAGAAATAAAATAAAATAAAATGAATGAAGATATGAAATAATATACATCTTGATGAAATTCGGTAAAACTATTATAAGCCTTCATAATTATAAACTTTCTGACTTATTGTTTTCTGATCTTGAGTTCATTGTCAATTTTCCGTAGGTAAATAGACAGATAATTAAACATTTTCTTGCTCTCATAAATTCAGAAGTTCTAAGTCAGAGCCAATGTGGGTATGGAAAGTTTGATACAATTTGAAGAGCTGCGGTTTTTATGTGTAGGTGTTACAAATCCATGGACTAAAAATAATGATCTGCATGAATCCCTCACCCCATCTTTATACATATATCCCAACGTTCCCTTTAGTAAAACGAAAATAGAACCGAATAAATGGTCAGTATCAGTAAATCAACTGAACAGGAAGCAATGCTCCATCTTTAGTAAGGATACGTTCAGTAAGCTTCGACAACATATTGCAAAGTGGAATAATATCAAAATCATAGAAACGGATGATAACCACCAAAGAAGAAAAATCAAGGAATCCGCTTGCATTCTTCTGAACGGAGATAATAGCATTGCTTCTTGTTCAGTTGATATAGATAGAACATGGTATTCACTACTGAAAACTGAACATGAAAATGGTAGATTCAAGATCAATTAATGAAAACATCCTGTTACTCATTTGTAGACCAAAGTAATTCATTCATATGCCAACATCAGTATGACACTGAGTGTCAAACTATAAGCAGAGCACAACACCCAAAGAGAAATATTTTGCATTTAAATGTCGAGAACAGGAGCAGATTCGGTCCGAAGATAAGTAAAAATTCGATATTTTTTCAATATATCCATATTCAGTTCCTTCGAACATTTTTTCAAACAAAGTTTCACTGACAAGCAACTGGATTTTTCTTGCAGGCTTCCTGATAGAAAAATTTGTTAAACGCAGTGACATTTTGGCGCAAATCATCTGATTTGTCTCACTTAAGATATATTGAAATAGGACGCATATTTTTATTTTATGGAAAAAATCAAGTAAAATGAATGTGCCACCTCCTCGATCAACCTGCAGATACTATTGAATTATTTTTAAATATAAATAAATTTTTTTTTGCATAACATGGAGGTACAGCTCTGGGAAATTGTTCATCACCTTTTCTGGCTGAATTGTTCATGAATCGATTTGAAGCACTGTTGCAACTGTAAATTAGGAAGATGACAACTATTTTTCAAAATATCTCTTGATTGATAGTTGCAACTGTATATTAGTGCAAATTCACAGTTGCAACTGTAAATTAGGAGGTGTTTTGAAAAAAATGTCTCTGCCTAATTTACAGTTGCAACTGTGAATTAAGGCGATATTTGAAAAAGAGTTTCTTTTGCCTAACTTACAGTTGCAGCTGTAAATTAGTGCTAATTCACAGTTGCAACTGTTAATTTTAGGGACCAGTGCTGTTACAAGATCAATTTGATCGGTGAGTGTTCCATTCAGTAATTTTGTAACTTCACTGCATGTGAGCAATTTTGTATGGAATGTTTCATTTTGATGAATCCTATCATGTTCACATGCTCCACCTTCGAACAGTATTTGGAGAATGAAGGTCCCAGTATAAACGTTCGAAACGGTGAACATTATTCACAAACATTGAAAAAGGTGTTCGAAAAAATTGTGTAGATTGTTGATCCTGAGTGCAGTGAAATGATTTGATGAAGAAAAAAATCATCATTATCAAACATGCATAGGGAATGTATGCCATTTTGTTTTCAACTGCTTACGGCGCTTTAACAATATCACTTTTTTTCTACGCTTCCAGTGAATCGAGCTTCCATTTAATGAACCTTATTTATATCATGATTCCTTCCAGCATAAAAGTATTATACCGGCAACAATGGATCTTTTATCTGAAAAAAGCAGCGGAAAGAAAAGTAATTGACTGTATAGAGAAATCTCTCGAAACAATATTAGGAAAATATCGGAGGAAATATTTTCTTCTCTGGGTATAATAACTGCTATATGAGGCAAATAGCAGCTGGGGAAATTGCTTATTTGTATCGATATCGTATCAATGGATACAAAGACACTTTCTGATTTCACCTTCTTTTCTATAAGCGGATAAAATATGATACCATCTCTAGATACTTCAGACACCACTTCTCAGACAATGAATATAAACTGGTCAACATCGATAACGTCGCGTTCCAAAATATAGCCTGAACTTCAAGTAGAATAACTCACGAATTTCCTTACCAATTTCAAATCGGTTTTCACCGATAGTGGCAATATAAAACTTCTGTAATTTCAGATAACATTGCTACAGGATGATGATTGAATGGGTGTAAAATTGCATCGTGGTCGTCACATTACCGTTTGAATAGATAATTTTTATAATTTTTTTTCTCACTTGTATCCTCTTGATTGATGCTTCCTCTCGAAACAGAGAACGCATCAATCAAGAGAGACAAATGGCAGATGGTTGAAACCCATGAAGAAGCAAGAGAAGGAGCTTTTCTTTTTAGGATAGCACGCCGAGCAGCCGATGAATTATCTCTGATTTTCGACTCAGAGCGCGAGGGTCAGGACTCAGTTACTGAGCTAGCGCCTGCTCGAAGAAAGGCCCGCTGCCAAAGCTGCAGAAGTGACAAAGCTCCTGCAGCTTCACATGGATAAGCCCATGCATTCGGTCTACTTTGAGACCATTGAAGACTAGGGCTTATCCAAATAACTGACTTTTTTAACAATCTCGTCTACCGTAGCCGTGTCATGGGTATGGAGGTCCCTGACACAAATTGCAGGGCCTGCCGCAGGGTGCCCGAGACAATTATGCACCTGCTGTCTTCTTGCACGGTATATGCAGTCTTGGCCTATATCCATAGACACAATGCGGCATTACGAGTGCTCTACTACCATTTGAGGCATTCGTTCGGAATAGACGAGACCCCAGTGCTGCCCTATATGCACTGCTTGGTGATATGAATATGGGGATTTCCATGATGAGTTTTCATGAACATCAAACTCAAACAAAGATCATATTTCGATTCTTTACCGATCATTTCTTCATGAAAAACTACTTTTCGAACATTCAATCAAGCAGTCGAAAAATTAGTTGACATTGTGAGTGTATGGAATCACATCCGGTACCCTTACGAGGAGAGGGTATCTTCAGCGTTCGTAATGCCTCTCTACAAAAGAGAGTGTCGTCCTTGAGAGTTAGGTATAAACAGTGGTTTCATACCAGTTCTTTCACAAATTATTCGTGCACTTTAGGAAATCAACAGTCGTTGTTTCAATGAAGCTGTGCTCCTTGATGGATAGACTCATGTTTTTTTTATATATATGAATCATAATATGAATAATATATCGCGCAATCAGGGAAGCATAATACAAATCCAAGTTTTTTTTCAGGATATTCCAGAATCAATATAAACTATGCCGGATATCTCATCATGTGGGATCCTGAACGCACAGGAATTCAATTATCATTCTGGACAATTCACTCAGGAGCTCAAGAAATATCAGACAGATCAATGGTATATGGAGACATCGAAGATAAGTTTTCATAAACATAAATTCGAACACTGATCGTATTTCTGTTCTCCTTCGAACATTTCTCAATAAAAAACGACTTTTATCATTCAATCAAGCAGTCGAAAAATGAGTCGACGTTGTGAGTGTATGTTATCACGTCAGGTACCCATACGAGGAGAGTGTATTAACTTTGACGTGTTGTGAAGTTATTCCATAATCCGGTTTGGCGACAAAGCTTCTGTTTCGTTCTCAAAGGGCCACCCTGTATTCAATTACTGAGCATTTCCGTTATTAAATTGTCAACTCATCCTCTTGAAATGCCTTGAACATAAATAAATAGATAAACTATGCTGATCATGAAATATTCATATTGGTTAAATATTCGAAATGACAGGAGCGGGAACATTTTCATGCGAAAGTTTGCTTCCTGAATTTTATTATTTGCCCAATTCAATCGTTACACATACGGTTTGGTCTGGCCACCACAATGAAAAACAACCGCTATTCTCCATAAATGTCTTGTTGCCAAATGTTATCCTTCCTTGCGTAATTCTTCGATATCTCCAAATCCATTATCACTAGAGAAAATTTGTGAAAACAAATTTCTTCCGTTATCCGTTATCAAAAGTTTTCATTTCAAAAATATTTTCAACAATACAAGGTGTTTCATAGAAGCGGAACGACTCGGAGACGAGTATTTTAAATAGAACACTCAGTATTTTTCATTTGAAATTCATCCAGCTAAGGTTCAGCTCTAAATTCAATTTGTTTGGCGTTGCCAAGTTATATTGAAGGATCAAGTTGAATTGTGAATGGTATATAGATCTATTGGAATTTTGAAAATATTTTTGGCATACAGTAGTAGCAATGTCTCACGTATACCAATCCAGTAATTTTGCGAGATGATCCTTCACAGGGTATTACAATTCACATTCTGAATATTGTAAGATTCTGACGACGTTCATTACAATTTTTCAAATAGGACACCCTGTATTTTCCATCACAGATTTATTTCGACATCATTCGCCTTCTCATCGCTGAGGAAAAAATCCAAATCGATTGTCCAAATTCAAAATATTCCGTAATCTTGTTACTCATATGTGAAACGAATAAACCCTGCCTTTGAAACAACTTCTACAATTCAAACAATGGATATTTGGATTGCGAGAATAGGGACAATTCTTTGAAATAAGGGCCACTTTCATTGTCGTTATTGCCACAATCCAAATCCCCATTTAAAGGAAGCAAACTCTATATAATGATACAATCAATATTTCTTCACTACACGGGTTTCGGGAGGAAATTCAGCAAGATCTCAAATGAATTCAAGATATATTCATTTGATGGTAGCGATGTTTGACAGGTCATCACACAAATAATGAAAGTGAATGTCGGGAAATCAATTCATAGACTTCAAAAAATTTCTGAAAGTAGCATTTTGGATGTATTTGTCAAAACCCACTTTGTTTTAAATTCAAACTTGGAGAGTCTGTGGATGTTCCTATTGTAAGAAAAAATATGAATGGTCACTAAAGAAATTTGATTATACGGTAGCAACGCAATATTTCTACAATACAGATAAATGGAAGAACTATACGACGTACAAATTACCCCGAAATAGTAGTGAAAGTCAGGAAATTATCCATAACTTGACAACGCCGCAACTGATTCCAGTTTTTTCTTTCAGCAATGAGGAGGCGAAAGGTGTCGAAATGGATTTGTGAATAGAAATACAGGGTGTTCCATATGTAAAATTTTAATGAATGTCATCTGAATTTTGAAAACTTCTAAATGCAAAATTGAGTACCCTGTTGAAGAACATATCGCAAAATTACTGGATTGATATACGTGACACCTTGCTACCACCCCATGCCAAAAATATTCTCAAAATTTGTATAAATAAATATACCATGCCCAATTCAACATTACTCTTCAATAGTGGTAAAAATGGATTCATCAATTATAAATTAACAACGTCGCAATCGATTCTATTTTTTTTACAGCGATGTGAAGGTAAACTTCGGCGGAATGAATTCTGAATAAACAATACTGGTTGTTCTATAAAAAAATCTCGTATCTGAGTCGTCCCGCCTTTATGAACACCCTGTTATGTTGGGAATATGTTTCAAATAAGCAACCTTAGTAACTGAAGAAGTTTTTCCTTCAATTTTTTTCTCTACAGGTTATGACTTCCGAGATATCGTGGAATTACTCACTAAATGGACACACTGTATATTACGATTCGATAAACAATCTGTAGCGTGTATAACAAAACCTTTCAGAGTATTCAGGAAGAGCACGATACGACTCTACATGATCGGTTTCCAAATGGAGTTTAAAAAATGTGCATTGTTGAAACACAGAAATGAATGAATAAAATGTCCCGCTTCTATAAGTCTGGACTAAGTATACCTTCTCTTCCAGATTTTCCAGGGAAAACTCGAACCCAACGATAAATTATCTCTGAAGCAGACAGACCATTTCAGCTTTCAGCCAAATGGATTAGAGTTGTAGTTTTCTGCGTCTTGAATAGAGGATTTAATTTGAGGAGTCTATTCGCTTTTTAAGCTTAGTCAGTGGTGCTTGTATGATGAATAGATCTGCATTTAGAAGATTTATTGTTTCAGATGGTTTATTTACTTCTGGATCGAGAGCACCAGACGATTTTTCCTGTAATGGAGAATCGAGTATCGAGATTCACGTTCGAATCAGATAGCTCAGGAATTATGTCTGCTTTATCAGCTTCTGAGAATAGGTCGCATGCATGATGACCGACCCTGGAGGTAGAATATTGAAACATAACCTCACTCTTCTGTGAAACATTGAAACACAACCTCACTTTTTTTACCTGTATACAGAGGAATCAGAGGTTTGAAATAGTTTTTCACAATATTTTGGCATACGAATCGTGTTTTTTGCGCTCTTCATTAATTCTAGCATGCCTTCTCATTGTGCTGTTGTACAATGCACAAAAAAATGCAGCGAAAGATGAAGGAATGTGATTTTTCAGGTAGTTAGTAATCTCACATAGATATCATTATGAAATGTTGTCATTCCTTATTGAAAATTTCTCCTGCCACTTCTGCAATACAAGCTGATACTACTAATAGATTGAGAATGTCTACAACACACACGATCATATTTCGTCAGCATGTCAAACCAGTCCTTCCGTTTGATTGCATGAATCCAATCTTCTCGCATTATTTTGGAAATTTCACGTGTATTTTCATCAGCTCCAATTGCAGAAGGTATTCCGATGAGAAATCAGAGAAATTACCAAATTTCAAAAATGAAAACTATATGTGAGTGACTATAGTATGTGCTGGATTCCTTCGTTTTCCGCTGCATTTTTTGTGCATTGTACAACAGCACAATGTGATGGCATGAGCGAATCAATGAATAGCCGAAAAATACGATTCGTATGCCAAAATAATGGTGAAAACCTATTTCAATCACTTGTAAACAAATAAGAAAAGTGAGGTTGTGTTTCAATGTTGTTCCTCCAGGGTCGGTCATATGACAGTTCTTGCACGCAACCCATTATTGACCAGAATATCACAATATGACCACTTCAAAATATCGATAGTCTTGAGGATAATAGCACTCTCATGAATTTTGTGAAAATCGAAGAAGATTAAGTTGAATATTTCACCAGAGTTTTGTTCATAGTCTGTTGGTGGTCATTTCAGTTCATACCTGGACGGATACCATGCTGATGCTCAATAAGGTTTAAGTGTAAGAATAGCGTTCGCTGAACTTTTTCTCAATGCACTATCATGTTCTTGTTGAAAAAGACGATCATTATTATTATCATTATTAATTGTTGAACTTCGTAATTTTCCTTCGCTTGTCTTCCTCAATTTGCAGTTTCACGTTTGTCGCTCCATCCGGTACATATGTTTGAAACACTTTTGGTCATGCTTAAGCTATATTCCCAATGGGGAAGACCACTGAGAGAAGAAATCGGTGCAAACCTCTTTTAATCGACGAATCATGAGTTACGTATGATGTACAATCAATATTATGAGTTGAAGTTGAAGGGAATCGAATCTATAGCGTTTAGAAATCAGCATATTTCATTCGATATTTCAAACAGCCAAATATGATGGTGGAGCCGTGACGTATTAGTCCCAACCTGTAGCTATCTCTCTCTGATACCTCGTCATTCTGCAGTGTTGCAGTGTGATTGGTCAGTTCAGGGACAATAGGCGTGTTGGGACTAAGACGTCGCACCAGTCACACCAATGAATTGACAAAATTTCAAATGGCGCAGGAATTGTGTGCTTTGAAATGGACATATTCTTATTTATTGTTTTCATCGTCTCAGCATGAATGACAAATTTCAAAATTAATTCGCTGGTAGTTTTTCAGTATAGAGTACACGATAATGTCGTTTTAAAAAATCAGTGGTCTCCCCCCTAATACTGAATCTGCTGTTTCATTCTAAAATCATTCACTGAACGTGAGAGATACTTCTGAGTAGACATAATATTCATTCCAAATATTTCGACTCAACATTCTGCTGAAATTGCTGACTATCAAAAGGTAGTGTGGCTTCAGTGAACTGTCATTATTTCAGAAGAGGAGGAAATGTTACATCTATTTCCGTTGTTTTTTGAACATCAAGTCTTGTCTCATCGATAATGAAGTGATATATAATTTGTTATATCAGAAAATGCACGTTAATCGGCCAGATAAACGAGCAACTAAAGAAGTGATAACCTAACAACTGACAAATATCACCAGCTGATCAACTGCTGCTGATTACTGATGAGAACTTGTTCCTAATAACAACACTTTATCTTCAATTTTATATTTTGGGACCCAGATTCTCAACAGAGTTAGTCGATCTACTGATAGTACTGACCAATTTAATTCGGAATATTGCTTTAGCATGTATCAGACGTGTTTATCCAATATAAAACAACCTCAATCGTATTTCTGGCGTGATTTGGCTTAAATTTGACCAGACTATGCTTGTGATAATAGCTGACTTTGAGATATTGCCTCTCAAAGAGTGTTTCGTAACGATGCCTGCATTTAAAATCCAAAGTTTGATGTACTAGCGAAGTCGAACTAAATTGGGGGTACATTACTTTGCATTTAGTTATACTTGCATGCACAAAGTTCTTGGCAGAAGCGGGACAATATTGGGAGGAGCTCACATTTCGGTTTTACTGAATTTCTATGTGGTGGAGAGATAGGTAGTACGATGAATACCAGAAATTCAGTTTATAACTGGTATATTTCAGAGCTTTCAGATATCGGGTTTTCGAACATACAAATAAAGTCAGGAAAATGGGGAATTTATGGGAGCAGAAGCTCGTCTGAATGCGATGAGATCAAATCACCCTTGTGTCAAACAACCTACTAGAAATTACCACTCACTCTGGCTTTCCAAATTCCATCGCTATGTTTTTTTCGGTTCTTCTTATAAAACTTCTATCATTCTCAATTGAACTAGATATCACGATTGGTATAGAGTTATATAGTTAGTTATAAAGCAGTACATTTTCCTCTCTATATTTCTTCCTCTGAATAATGAAAAATATGGCGAGCCTTTCCAAAATCATTGACAAGTTATTTTGTTCAACAAACAAGTCTAACTATAGTCAAATTGAGGTGATTTGACTTCAATTATGATGGACTTTGATGACTGTCATTTTTTGTGTGAACACATTGTATGTTAGATTACAAGTTCAATAAGAAAGCATATACATTTTTTTATTTCTTTATGTTCTGGTTCCCACGAAAAGGGATATCCCGTAATGTTCAGAGAACATAGTGAGAACCAAGGGAAAAAAGGTAGGAATTGGTCTTATTCTTGAATTGCTAGAGGTTATATGCCTTGGCAATGTGTTCCAGAGCCACGCTGTTAGTTGGATGAACGAGTCTTCGGAAAGAGATGTTCTGCAGGTCTCCAAAGTGACCACGAAGGGGTGCCAAGCCTCAACTCGACGAGTTAATCTCGCGGGGACTGCCAAGGAGGGAACAATTGTTGATATTTCAGAAGAGCATCGTCCATGAAAACATCTATAAGATAGAGCCAAATCACCAACTTTTCTACGGTGTTCCAGAAAAGTGAGTGAGTTTGTGAGCGTGGCATCACCCACGAGACGAATTGCCATTTTTTGGACAGAATCCAACAGTTTCAGGGTATGTTTGGGTGCTGCACTCTAAATATGGGAACAGTATTCCAGGACATGTCGGATTTGTGCCTTATAGATCATAAGCAGCTGACTGAGAGTGAAATAGCTCCTGGCCCTAAACAGAAAACCAAGTTTTTGGGATGCACTTTTAGCAATTGATCTCACGTGAATATTTCAAAGAATAAAAATATAATATGATAATACATAATGATAATAATAATAGATCTGTGGAATTGGATTTTTTCGCTCTTTTCAAATATCAAAACAGATCTACAAAATTTTGTCATACAGAGTGTTTTTGTTGTTTTTCCTCAACACGAACCTGAATCCTGATCTCGATTCTTATTTATTTTTGATGGGAAATATGTATCAGTGGAATATTTCTTACAAGTATGGAAATATCATACAAAGTGGCCTAAGAATTATGACGAGATGACGATTTCGCCATAATCAAGATAACGTCCTGTATCTCAGTCATAGAAGACGATAGACACATTAATGCGGTTGGTAATTTGGAACTATCAAAGTGTTCCATATCTACCGTTATCATTTATATGAACATTCAATTCTGGAATACCCTATTTAAGGAATAATCTCAAATCTTGTTCGATTCATTGAAAATTCTCATCACCTGGAACTGAGAGTTTTTGCAATTTTTCCAAATAATGAAGATGTTTGAATAACAAATTTGACTAAATTAGCCATTTCACAGTCAAGATGTGTGAATTTTCAACTCAATCAGGGGTGGACTGTAATTGATAGATTATTGAGTAGACTTTTCTTGAAATTTCACATTCTTCCCAATGTACAAAATGATTATTGGGGTCACACTGAAAAAAATAGTTGGTAGTATATACCAAACGTTTAGTAAAATAGGCGCCAGTCCATACATTCATCTAATAATACCACTACAAAATTATTTATATATCACCAGTACTTATAGTATAAGTATGATAAAATGTTGTTGTAGTGACTGGCGCGTATTTTACTAAACGTTTGGTATTCACTACCGACTATTCACTGAGTCTAGTCTATCGTTAATTCTGCAAATGAGTAGTCAACTGCAATTGTGCGTTAAAAGTGGGAAATAGTGGAGAATAAATCCGTCAAAGAGCTCTGGCGAAGCTCCATTCAGTCTGAAATAAACTGTTTAACAGCGTTCCATGAAGCCATAAGCCATATCTTCGCTACGAAAACGGAACCAAATCTAGCCGACATTCATGAATTATTGCTAAACCATAGGCGGGCCGTAGATGCCTAGAAAATTGAATACCCTGAAACTTTATTACATCTTTCGATAGTGTCCTTTGGTGTCAAAAATATCAGTAGTTCACTAGAATTTGGTGGGTAGATCACGCTATATGCAGATGATACATCTGTTATCATATCGGATGAATCCGATGTACGATTGACAGATAAATGCAACATAGTTTTTCATAGACTACATGAATGGTATTCTGCAAATCAGCTGTTTCTCAATGTCGAAAAAACAAAATGAATGAGGTATCATATCAACAAAAATCATGTGAAGAAATTGCATTCAGATCAGATGGCTCTTCAACACCAAATGTTTCCAGTAATAGTAACTGTATAACATTTCTTGGTTTTCAAATTGACTGGAAAAATCACTGTCAATCACTGATATGCAAACTGAATTCGTTATCATATCAATTCAGAACTACTAGGAATCTTTCGGAAATTAATTAACTTCTAACATTGTATTATGCACAAGTTGACAGTAGATTGCGCTATGGTATAATATGTCTATGGGGTTCATCTGTATTCACACATGATGTATTCATTGCTCAATAGCGAGTTGCAGAAATATTAACCAAAAATATAGAATTTCAACAGTTCCTCCGTTAGTCATTCTTGAACTATCTTTATACTCATTTCAAATAAAGGTACTCTATTTAGTACAAACGAAGATAGACATCAACACAATACCAGAACTAAAAATGACCTCGATATACCTTTTAATAAATACATTGTATCTCTCAACTCTCCTCTATCCATGGCGCCAAACATATGCAATAAATTGACAAACTATATTGAAGAAAGTAACAATAAAAATATATTCAGGAAGCAAGTACGTGCATATAAAAAAATGTTTGTATAATGTTGAAGAGCTTATGTCCTGAAAACGTTTTCGTTCGTGAATTTTCATCTTCACCTCTTTATGTAATATATTATATTCTGATAATTTATCACATTCCATCTTTATTGTGCAATATTTTGAATATTCTAATATTTCATCACATTTCAACTGAATTGTAAAATATGTTGAATTTTCAAATTCTGAATTTATAAGTCAATTGTGTACCTACTCAGTTTTAGTTTTCAGTTTTTAGTATATTTTGACTATTACTGTGCTGGACTAGAATATCACTACGTGCACCACCTGTTAAAACATTTTTTTGATGTCTGTCAGTTGAAACTGCTCTTGATGAAGACATTGAAAGGTATTGATATCGATTGCCGTTAATTGGCCATATCGAATTCTTCATTGAATCGTAAATTGATTAATTGCATTTGTTATCAATGAATAAATGTTATGGTATATTTCCTAACTATGGAATACTACATGTAGCAGAGATATACGTTCACAGCAGGAGAAAGTAACATTAATCACAAGTGAAATTAATAACATGATTCAACAATCATAACTAGAAACGTGAAATCACATTTGATTGTGTTCACAAAGCAAGAACCCTAATCTCATCAAGAGAAAAGAGGGAGAAAATGAGGATAGCATGTCTGACAGATGATTAGAGAAATGTTGAGAAGGGTGTGAAGTTTTCTAGGTGTGAGGATAAGGAGGTGTGCTGAAATTGTGAAGTATTCGAATATTCTCATTAGACTGTAGAATAAAAAACGAAGTGGATGCTGATGCTACAATGAATAAAATTGAAAGTGAATAACTATAAATTGAATAATAGCTTTGAGCAAACATGTACTTCTAGGAGCGATTAAATTGAATTAGCTAATTATATCGAAGTATTTACTTCATCACGAAGCATCTATAGTCGGTTTCGGTAGTATTTGTTCAACGTCGAAGTATTTATGCTTCAACATCATCTATCCCACTCCGTTTGCTCGGGAGCAGGTTATGACAAGTTAGATTTTCTGGTCCATCATTGTTGTTACACTAAATGGTCAAGACAGCCTGGAATATCATTTGATATTCCTCTTGCTTGTAAGTTGAATTGTTACAAGTAATTATCAAATTGGTGGTGTATTCGTTGTTCGGTGAAAATGTCTTCAGATGAAGACACCACCCATGAGGAAGATTACCAAACGGTAGACAATTACCATTTGATGAAATTTTCAAAATGGTAGAAAATAATTCTGGATAAGGAAATTTCACCTGTCATCAGGTCTGCAAATGACAAAGCCGAAAGCCCTTGAAGAGCTTTAACAAGAATACAGAACAAAAGTTGGATACAAAAATAGAATGAACATGAATAGAAGAGAATTGATAACATGAAAAGCAAAATGAAGGAAACTAGGTACGGATTTGAAAAGAAACAGGAAATAGGAAAATCGAATCAAATTAATATTAACAGAGATATCATGATCTATACAACGAAAATGGGGATCTAGTACCTATTTCAAGAAATGCCAATGTGTGTAAGCCAACAACCTCTAGATTCATTTACTTCTATTAGGAATGTATCAGTAAGGTAAGCTCTCCGTTTTTCCTATTAAACCTGGAAGAAAAGCGGAATTGTAACATTATCGATAAAAAAGTTAAACTTTGTTTTACTTTATAATTTTCCTGCGTACTCCATACATTTTCCAACGAAACTAACTTTAGAATGCCTAGTGCAGTTGCTATAAGACCTACTTTGCTAACGTCGAACAAATGCTACCATCTTCTTCCTGAATCGAAGTATCTGCTATGAGAAGTTGGCACTTCAAAGAGTAGTAAATGCTTTCGTCCGGAAAAAGTTTGACAATCGATAATTCGAAATGTAGTTCCTTCTCAGGTTTGGAGCATCAACTATGTAGAAAATGTTTGTACTGCTAATATAGGCAGGTACTTCATTTTTATTCATACCTACCAATTTTGAAATGAATGTACCAGGAACAAAATTGTTTTCTACTACTTGGATCCGCAGGCATTACAAGAAAATATAGTTGATTAGATCCTTCGAACAATAATCCTGTTGTATGATGGATGATTAGACCGATGGCTTGTTGTTGTACAAGCGTCTAGCTCTAGCTAGACCAGCGAAACTTTGGAACCCGGAAGTTATCAGAAGGTTATTCGTGGTAAAAAGACTTATACGGTGATATGAGGAAGGAAAATACCTCTTCTGCATAAAAAAAGGAAAGTACTCTCGAGCTAGCTTTCCTCTTAAAGTCGGTCCTAAATAAACCTTTTCCCTGAGAAGTATAGGGAATTGAACCCCAGTCACCACCGTGGAAGTCAGATACACAGACCACTGAGCTATCGCTTAACTCGTAGTGGTCGTAGTCTCACTAGTTTCTCAATTCAAAGAAGGATGAAACATCATGTGGTGTAGGTGACGTCACTTGACCTCCATGTTCAAAAGATTCGGTGGTCTAGCTAGACGCTTGTTGTTGTTGTCTGCACAGACACGAACAAAATAACATGTACTAACTACTTCTCAATCAGACGTAATTCAACTGTATATCTGCACTTCCTTCATTGATGGAGAGTGTGCCATGGAAGATTCACAATATCAATATTTCAGTTATATCAGTACAGTGCTTATTGATTACTTTTCAGGGTGTCCATTCAATATTTTGAAGTTGAATAAACGATAAGGTTGATGATACCGACTGATCGATACTTCGTTGCACACCCTGTGAATTCAGCATTTTCTGCATGATTCCCTGTTGTCTTTATTTTCAGCTTCTTCATCTGCCAACTTTTTGTTCCACCTGAACCAAAGCTTATGGAAAGTTCGAAGTTCCTCCAATGCCCTGATGAGATATGAGTGAGTATCGAAAGAAATGATCTTGCAGAAAGTTTGTTATGCCAGTGGGAATGACTGTCAAAACACGAAATGAAACTTCAAAACGAATGATGGATAGTTGTGGAGAAAAAAAGCGTTACCTTCCGATTTTTTGTTTGCTGTACCACTGCCTCAAAGTAAAAGTACGTGCCATTTGATCCACAGCCTACGTATACAGTGTACGCAATTCGTCATTTTTATGGTTTTCTGGAGGTAAACCTTCTTTATGGCCAGTTGTCTCGCTTAAGATGATAAACGGGCTCATCGGTTTAATACATGTGCAATGGTGTTGAGATGTAGGAGAATGGCGGTATTTTATTGGGATGAGACTTTGTATGCCCATACTCTTATCGATGATAATTCGATTTGTAATCAATAGAATGGGAAAGATAAAGTAAATTTATATTATGAACACTGTTTGAAGTGAAGAAAATGAAATAGTACCATGTGATCAGGAATCGATAGGTCAAAGAAATTTCGTGTACACATAGGTAGTTCATTTAGAATGATAAAAAAGCAAATAATTTGTTCAAAAAGAGAGTGAAAGCTTGGATTTTGTCTTTGAATAGAAAAATCTCTCATAGTGAAGCGGCATAGCAGACAGATTCATTACAATTGTGAATTTTGTGATACAAGCATGCCATTTTCACCATTGTTTTTACATAATTTGATCTAGATCTAGGACATTGGGCACTTCATATTCTATCTCTAACGAAGTTGTATTTATCATGAATATTGTTATGGTATAACCCACATCGACCCCACAGAAATTATTATTCTGAATTTAATCGCAACAGGAGATGCTACATGTTACTATTAACTATCAAACCACCAGGATCGATTGAAATTGAGAGATATACTTCAAAGTAGATGATAAAAAAATTAATGAACCTCACAATTGAATATCAAGCCCCCTCTGCACATCCTTGCCATCATCCACGAAATATGTCGAACAAGTCTCTACTAAAACTTGTTTGTCTATAAAGAAGGGCAAAGCTTCGGAATTCCTTACCAAAGAAAGTATTCCAAAGAACTTATAATCTCCAACTTCATCTCTTCATCCTCCCTACGGTATTCATTTCGTGCTCTCCAGGAAATATAAAATATTAATTCCAACGTCGAAGTTCTCATGCCCGAAATCATGCCCAAATATAAAATTTTATTCTAATCATCGATAAAAAATTTCAGAATATTATGGAGTGTCTCCCCAACAAAAGCTTGCTCTACAGATTTCCTAAAATCATTTTGAGAGGATATGTTCCTGAAACTGATCGGAAGATGGTTATATAATTTGACAGCAAAATAGACCACTGAATTTTCAATCAGATTTGTTGATGGGATTAGCAGTCTCTAGTTGTTATTCTGGCGAGTGCGTGATTGACAACTATACCGGGTGTTTCCAAAATTAGGATGATAAATGAATTGGGTAATAGAACACGAAAAGGCGAAGTGAAATGTAAGAATATATTCTTGTCAAAAAAAAAAAATTTGGAAGATATTGCCATTGTAAGTTTCGCAGCAACTTTTGAAAATAACTTCCCAGAGGTTAATTGCCCGTTACAAATGCGGCGGGCTGCATGAAGAGTTTGACCCTTAGAACCAAGGGTTCGAAGCAGGTGCACGCAATGTTGCCGGACGTTCAATATTTTTGTGAGACAATATTTTTCATTTGTTATTTTAAAGACGTGATCTTCAAAACGTATGTTGTAGACATTTTCAGTAGTGTTACTATTTGAAAGCACAACAATTCCAGATATGATTGAAATTAGACATAAAAGAAAAATCTCAAAATGAAGATGATAGTAATTTACGTTATGTCTGGAAAGGGTTATCTACAGTACGGGTATGCATATTTTAGGCTGACACCAAAGGGAAGGCAAACGCATAATTTTGACATGTAATTTCACACTTTTCAGAACTGACGGAAGTTTTAAAACGAGTCTATTTCTTGAATTTCGTCGCTGATTTGAGACCATATTATCGTTTGACGGCTACTTCAAAGTGACGGGCGTAGTCATTTTGCCTACTAAGAGAAATAAGTTTTCTACATAATCGGTAGAACTCATGTAGAGTTGTGTTTAGAACTGGTCATTACTTCTGTTCAAGCGGAAGTTTTCATCAAAATTAGAATATTGCACGTAACACGTTAGGAAACGCATTTTGTGTAAGTCTGTGTTTTGCGGGATCTCGCTTAGCTCGTACTGCAAAATTTCATCGTCACACAAAATGACGCGTCACTGGTTACGTAAATATCTATTCCAAATGTTATTTAAAACGTGTTCAAGGCAACTTGCTACTTTCTCTATTGAATTAACAATCAAACTACAAAACGGGATTCCCACATCAAATTCAGTTTAAAAAAGCTCTTCATTCATACATTAGAGAGGGATTTTTTGTACTTCCGACCTCCACTCCAATAAATTGTAATTTTAATGTTCTCATTACCATATTTCACATAATTATCTTCTTATTTGTGAACAAATCAAGATTACCTTAACTACCTTTAAAATTCTAGAAGTAGGAAAACCCAAAGGCAGGTAATAAGTGAGGTGTACTTACCCAAACGGAAGTGACGTCACGGGAGAGATTACCAGCTTTGACCATGACAGGTAGTATGAATGGCATATGACCTAGAATTGCGAATTGTGACAGTTTACACCATTTAGTCGGTCGGTTAACTATGCTATGCTTTTGTTCCGCTGTGCTTTTTGTGTAAGACTATGAAAACCTTTTAGTTCCATTTGTGCAACGAATTTGTGCATTGTGCTTGTATTGAATAATTTTGATCCCGCAAAATGGCATACGCCAAAGTGTATGAATATAACGAACTGATAGGAATACCCTTCAATACATGTTTAGTCAATAATTTCAGGATTTCCATTACGAGGGTGGTGTATGCAAATTTTTTCCACGGTACCTACCATTTTTTCTCAATTTCAACAAGAACCAATTTGGATGCGAGCACAATTAGATGATTGTCTAGGACATGTTGAAAACTCATGAAAATCATGACTTGAAAGATGCATACACAAATTTTGTCATTATCAGCTAGTCTATAGATACGGTCAATGCATTCTAAATTATTGTAATCATTGTCTCTTTGAAAGTAACGAAAACATCGAATTATTAATTATCAAAATTTCCGTTCTATTCCGAAACGACGGATATTAGATTTCCCTAGCCTACTAAAAACGCGACAGGGCCAAAAATAACACTATCGCAAACAAACCAAACACCACTCGCGACAAAATCCCCATCATCCTGTCACTCTGCTATCCGCCCGGAGCCCGAAACGGGGAGAGTCAGCCTTTTCCAAAACAACGTTCTCCGGAATATTGTCGAGAAATGTTATTTTTCCCGAATTAGAATTTTAAATGATCCGGTATGCGACACGTGTACTATTACGGAACGGGTGCGGATACCGAAACTATGCTAATGAAAATTCTTCTGTGACATTCGCACGACAGATGATGCAGCTTCCGATTCAAATTGGAAACACCCTAGCTTGGATTTATATTGAATGGTATTCAGCAGTGATATCACGATGTTCTGAATATTCGAAAATATTCCATTCACACACGGCTGCACGTATGAAATTCTATGATTGAAGTCACATGATACGGAATTGCAAGTGGAACATCACAAGTTGATGGACGAAAAAGGTATTCCTTGCCCCTTACAGATAAAAGACGAAACATTTTCCTGAACCGGAGGATATCGCGGAAGGTTTTCGCTTATATTTCTGAATTGATCACCCTGTATATTATTCGGATTATTTTCCCATTCAATTGATCATGTCTAGTGAATAAGCAATGAGGGATTTGCCTTCGCTTGATGAATCAAGCACCGCAATCAGTCGGGATGAGATCAGGATGTGAAATCTGGACGACTCACCACCTGACGAAGGATCAAAGGGTTCACTCGGAGGATGGTCAATCAATTATGGAGACGTGATCTCAACTGCGTTGATTCTAACCTGTCTGAATCTCTGGATATGCCCAGTAATTAGGTCAGATGGATACAAGAGAAGACCCGATCTGCCGGAAATGCAAATTACCTACTGCTTCTCAAAATAAAAGGCCAACTTTGATGTTGGTCATCTCGATCAATGATTCATGAAATAATTATGATTCCCGAGAAGGCGGCATACTGTGTTTCCAAAAGTCATTTTCGGGATAGGATAGTTGATGGTATAGCATCTGAAATCGAGCAGTGCTTATATTTCCTATCAGATGGAACGACATTATCAACACTTCGAAATCAACATTTCTAATACAGAAAAGATCTTCCATGAATATGACTGTCTCATACTCCGTTTAGGTACAGAATGGAAATTATATCTTTGAGGAAGTTTTGTTTCACTACTATATGTTTATCTATGATATTCTGTTTTTTAATGACCTTCATACTAAAGTTGAGATTTGATCTTTTTTTTCTATCAATACAGAATTGTTAGACTTCCATCATGGGTTTGACGGGGGAAATATTTATAATCGATTCATTGCAGAAATCTAGGAACAAAAAAGGCATAAACCATAATTTCCAGGTATCCAAATGTCTTCTCAAGTTTTCTCATGCCTGAGGCATAGACAAAACAAAAAGTATATAAACTTTTCTGGTTAAAAGTTAGGCCATTCAAGTGTGCTATGCTCGATTCGCGATAGAGAATTAAATGACTTTGTTTCTTATCGGAAAGATTAACGAGTTTTAGACAACAGATTAAAGAGTTTCTGGATATCGACAGTGACTACGAAACCTTTCTGAGGAGTTTTTATGGGACAATGTTGGAAATGTGACAATTTTTTATATCATAGATAAAATCCCAGAATCATCAATAATATTCACAACTCCACTTTCATCCATTTATCACAATGATCGGTTTTCGATAGCTTGTATTTTGTTATTTTTATTGGAAAGGGGAAAAATTCGTACAACATTTATATCATACTATGATAAACATGATCACAACTGAATAATTCACAGGATGCCAATAAAAGGCTTCAATTAATCAATGACAGTAATGAATGATTTTTAGAAAGAATGAAGAAATCAGTTAATTGGCCCCAAGATGTCAGTGCGTTCCAAAAGTCACTATCAGTGAGCCAAAAAAAATTTTAGATATAGAATAGAATCATGGGTTTTGGAAGGGAAGGAAAGGAAAGTTGATTAGGAGTATAGGACATGATTTTCTCATATAGAACTTACTCATGATGAAGAAATGAAGTAACCATTGGAAAAACTGGAGATTTTCAATGTTTCACATTGACTCTCTTGCCTCGCTTTCTTGCGCATCCGATCTTCCTCCATTATTCATGATTTCTTCACGGAAAATCAAAAAAAAATTGTAATTCCCATTGTGGCAAATGCACCCATGTAAGCTTTGGCTATGGGTGCAATGACCTACAGGCCAATAGGAAAATGTATAAGAGAATACGAATAGAGTATCTAATATAATTCTTCAGAATCCTTTCTTCATTCAATTTATGAATTACCTAACCTCATTATTTCAATCTATTTAATTTTTTTAGAATTTCGTTTCATCATATTTTGTTTCATATTTCATCATTCTATGTTTGTAGGAATCTTTCATTTCATTCATTATTATTATAGACTCGAAATTCAAGCCTTACGATGAGATTTGGAGAATGGTTATAAATTGGGACAAATAAAAATGTATGAAAGTTGTGCTCACGTAGTGAAGCATCGTTATGTTTCTCCAATATGCTTCTGTTTCGTGCAACTTTTTGCCAAAAATAAACAATACTCAGATCAAATCGAAGCTTATTGAAATCCCAATAACCCCTCCGTGATGAACTACCTATACAAATAGATGTGGAAATTTTCAGCTTGTGCTTAATATTCATTGCTCTTTTCTCCAAATTTGAAGGCATTTGACCTCAAATGTCCTTGGACTTAATATGTTGGATAAGCTGCATTTGTCACTTTCCCTAGAAAAACTCGATTTATAACTCAAAACTGGTTAATTTTAGGTATGAGGTTGATATCGTCGGCGAAACCCGAAAAAATTCCATATGAGTTAATTTTGCAGGAGAGCATTGAAACATGCCAGACAAGGGAAATGGTTTAACTCCTTCTGCATAATTTATCGAGTTTGAGTGAGGATTAATGAAAATATTTTGACGAACCACCTCGAGTCTCATGTTCACACAATATCAGCAGTTTAGTTATTGTTGACCGTCTTATTGTATATTTCCAGATATAAATTTGATCCATCAGATGTCGTTGGAATCTCAATTTCAGTTCGGATTCTCCGACGATATGTTGATTTGAACCAGAATCATGAGATGAATCCAAACATCTTATGAAACACAGGGTGTTCTATTGAAGATAATGAAGATAATCATAACAAAAATATGCCAGTTGTATTCCCCATCATGATTCCTTCACCATCCCTGAAAATGTTTAGATACATGCTTCTTCTAGTTCTTCACACTTTTTGCCCCATCTCGGAAAATATAGGGGTGAGGGAACGTCATATTATGTTTTTCCCAAGCGTCTCTAACTCTTCATCAGAATTGAACAATCTTGGGCTCGTTCTTATATAAGGCCTCTTTCTATTTTATCAACTGTGATTTGAATTGGTTTCATACTCATATATCAAAGTTGTCGCTAGAAGGCGTGATCTAGATTTGATGATAAGAAAAAAAATCGATGGTATGCATATTATTACCCGATGGGATAGAGGAACTATACATGGACATACCATCGTAAACCGCAAGTTGGAAGATTGGTTGATTATAGCCGTTATTTGTTGTTCACCCTGTACTACTGCCAACAACGACATCAAAAAATGCCCGAAGACTTTTGTCAAAGATATATTCGGTGTCGAAAGACTCATTTTCCTGGGCTGTATCGGGAAAATACAGACAGACAGACAGAAAGTTAAAAAACTCTTCTATACCGACCATGAATTTTTCTGAAAAAGAGGAACTGAATTATTGTAGCATGTAATGTTCCATCCGTATGGAAACTTGAGCGCATTTCCAGACAAAAAACATCCAACATTTCCATAAATGCAAACCTTTTAGATCCCTTTATCAAATAATCACAACGCTCCAAACAAAAGTTCTTGCGCTCCCGTTCTACCTCCAATATTCATGATTTCTTCACTGTAACTCACGAGAAAATTGTAATTCACATCGTGGCAAATGCTCCCGTGTAAGCTCTGGCTATAACCTGAACAGAACAACGAAACCAGCAACATGATAGCATTTCGCTGAGATATCAACGTTCACCCTGTACTACTGCCTACAGCGACATCAAAAATGCCCAGAGACTTAAATTTTGGCAAATATATATTCGTTGTCGAAAGACCAATTTCTTTTTCCTTTATGTTCTGGTTTCCACGAAAAGGGATATCCTGTAATGTTCAGAGAACATCGTGAGAACCAAGGGAAATGAGGTAGGACTTGGAGTTCTTCCTAAATTTCTGGAGGTTATATGCCTCAGAGAACACCTTCCTTGGCAATGTGTTCCACAGCCCCGCTGTTCGTTGGATGAACGAGTCTTTGGAAAGAGATGTTCTGCAGGTCTCCAAAGTGACCACGAAGGGATGGGGAGCCACAACTCGACGGGTTAATCACGCGAGGACTGCCAAGGGAGGAAAATTCGTTGATATTCCACAAGAGCATCGTCCATGAAAATATCTATGAAATGGAGCCATATCGCCAACTCTTCTACGGTGTTCCAGAGAAGTGAGTGAGCTTGTGAGCGAGGCATCACCCACGATATGAATTGCACTTTTTTGGACAGAACCCAACAGTTTCAGGTTATGTTTGGGTGCTGCAAGTCAAATACGGGAATAGTATTCCAGGACAGGTCGGATCTGTGTCTTACAGATCTTAAGCAGCTGACTGGAAGTGAAATAGCTCCTAGTCCGAAACAGAAAACCAAGTTTTTGGGATGCACTTTGAGCAATTGATCTTACATGATTTTTCCAAGAAAGGTTTTTGCTGATAGTAATACCAAGCATTGCAATGGATGTCTTCAGAGGTATGGTTACTTCTGGCAAGCTCATGTTGGGCACAGTGAAAACGGAAAAATACGAACGCAAACAGTCAAAAAGAGATCAATACAGCAAGTGGAAACACTCTCCTATACCCATCATGCATTCTTCTGAAAAAGATAAACTGAAATATTGTAGCATGTAATGTTTCATCCGTACAGAAGCTGGAGCGCATTTCCAGACAAAAAACATCCAACATTTCCATAAATGCAAACCTTTTAGAGCCCTTTATCAAATCATCAGAACGCTCCAAACAAAAGTTCCGCTGTCATTCATGATTCAGCATGAGGGATTCGAGCGCGCCGAATAATGAAGTCACATAAATTGCGGACAGCACAGGAAATGGGCCACACTTCCGCCGCTGTAAAGGATCACCGGATTGCGGTCGCCGCCAGTGCCCGGAGCGTCCTCCCGGACTACCGGGTATTTAACAGTGATCTAAACAGAGGAAGCTTCGACTCAGCCCAGAGCCGGAACAGATAAGATTGGTCCTCTCCTCAAGACGTGAAGATCCTTCTTCTGCAACCGACACAAACGTCGTCAATTCTCATACCAAAATGGGCGTGTACATCTTAGTCGAACTTTTAACTCAAACCATGTTTATAATGATCCTTTAATACATAAATAGTGATTGACGACATAATTCGTTCGAAAAATTAACTGGAATGTTTTATTTTTTGGCATAAATAATAGTACCTTCTGAAAAAGAATTTTTCGATTTCATCTTTCTTGATGAGCTTCTGAGAAATCTGAATCGGAATGGATAGAAATATACAGGGTGTCCCATCCCGTACAGCGATACCTTGGCAACACAATGGAGAAATCGAGATGCATTTACAATTTGCTGTTGATATCTCGTTCAAAATTATAGGAATGCTAATCATTTCAGTCCTTGGAAAACTAATAGCAGTTACACACGAAGGCAGGTTTTGTTTCACATAATAGATTACATGCCCTATGAACTCTTGACGTATCGTGTCGCAGTGAATTAATTTACTACAAGACTATCAATTAGATATACTATGTTGAGCATTAATCGTCATAGGAATAATGAAGGATCTGAAATATATCTGAAGATTTGAAGATTTATGTTATATGTATATATGTCCACCAAAACCTGTCTGATATTTCTCAAGGTAAAATGGAAATTTCAGGATGCGTAGTCAAAGAACGTAACAATATTTTATTTATCTGGAGATATTCATATTTCACCTCACAAATCAACCTAAACGAACAGTACTCAACATTGATAATTATGTTAGTGATAATTAGCTAATTGGCTGAGATATATAGGTACTGTAGGCTGTATTGATAGTCGAATCTTCCCCTTAATTATTATGATATTAGCCATTGGATTATTCTTACCCGGAACCAGAAAAAAAAAGAATTCATCTTATTAACGCACAGACAAAATCAATAAATTTTAATTTCCAGCAAGACCGTGTAGATAATTTGGATGGTGTTGTGAATTATCATTGACGGAGATGATTGGGTTCATCAAATTGGGAACAGTGGAAGGAAAAGTAATTGAAGATAATTATTCTGTTAATTGAATGAAAGTGGGGTTGTAGAAGGAAAAAAGGAATTAGAACGAGCTTATTTCGTCCCAGTTTTAATCCAAAAACGGTTAGGAAGACTACGATTAGAATCGTAAATAGATCGACATATTCCATAACCACAGTTGTGAATCGAATCGCATGCAAGGTACAGTCAGATGCAATCAATATGTGTAAGCACCTCTAGTTATACTTTTGCAATAACAGTGCTAACACCATCCAACGTCGACATTTACTTTGCATCTGCCATCTGCTGTACATACGAGGCGGAGAAAGGTGTTATTGGACTATCAGGATTAGAAATATCGAATTTTTACTCAGTTATCTTATGTATGATATTTCATTTGCAAATTATTAAGATTTCCACAGAGTCCATAAACATTATAGTTAGACAAATCATGAAATTCCTGACATTTTTGTGAGGGTATATCTGTATATTGTACCAAAATACAAGTTTCAAAATTTCATAACAAAAAATTTCGACATTTGCGTTCAAAAATATCTCAGGATTCTTCAGATCAGTTTATTATGGACAGTGATGGCGACTTTTTTTTTTTTTTATCGCTTGGAGCGCACGAAAGGGAATCCCTATAATGTTCAAAGAACATCGTGCGTTCCTAGGGAGGATAGGGACAGGAGGTAGGTATTGGAATTTTTTTGAACTTTTGGAGATTATATGTTGTTGGGAATACTTCCACAGGCAATGAATTCCAGAGCCTAGCCGTTCTATGGATGAAGGAGTCTTGATAAAGTGCTGTTCGACATCTTTCGAGGTTGACAACGAAAGGATGTGCTGACTGGGCTTGTCTAGTTCGTCTGATTGGTATTGCTAGTGAAGGGATGATAGCAGAGATTTCCGAAGAACATTTCCCGTGGAAGTATCGATAGAAAAGTGAAAGGTCGCCGACCTTTCTACGGTGTTCCAATGATGTCAAAGAGTGAGTGAGTGTGGCGTCACCCACCAGGCGAATGGCTCTTCTCTGGATGGAATCTAAGAGCATCAGCGTATGTTTTGGTGCTGAACCCCATATGTGGGAACAGTATTCTAGAACAGGTACTCCAGGAATGAAGCAAGGTGGCAAAAAATATAGAATTAAAGTTGCCGGAGAAGTCTCGGGGGTTTTATTCCATTGAGAACAAAACTTTGCTGATTGATATATGTCTGCAAATCAATATTTGTTGTCAATCGGAGAAAGAGGATTTTTCCCCTATATTCGACCTTTTTTGGCGTTTGTTGAATTGAACTAATTATGACCGCTCTCCTGATTGAGATTGTTCAAACGCGTCGAGTAATATTGGTGAACATACATGGAATATTGTCTGTTTATTTCACATCGAGGTTTTACCAAATATTTGCTCAAATATGTTATTAACGAATATTTTGAATATACATGAATAATCATGAATGGAATAGATCAACGGTAAATTAAAGTGTTCACATTGATAATAAAATGTAATGAAATGATAGAATTTTATATATTTTTAATCAACGAATTTGTCTGGCTTCCACCTAGGAAAAAATGTAGTCACGTTTTATACCATGCAGGGTGGACAAGCGAGTACTTTTTACCCCGATTTTATATAATCTGATGGAAAACAACTCTTCTGCTTTTTTATCTCTGTTACTTCAACTCCCTACCAACAGAAAGACTCTGATGTTTACTTTTGTGATAAGTTCATGAAAAGCTTAGAATGACGACCACTATTGCACATCAGGCAACATTTCTGATGGTGTAATCTGACAATATCTATCGATTATTTGATTCCGCATATCATTCAGTGATTTGGACTGGGTAAGATATATCATGATGTTTCTGATGACTCCTAGAAAGTAATACAGTGGCGTCAGATCATCAGGTGACCTGGATAGCCACGCAATATCCTTTCTTATTCCTATCCGAGTTTCTATTCAACTCTGAGGTTCCAATATTTGAATCGAGAATTTCACAGACAAGGTAAAAAATATGATTTCGAATAAAAGGGAAACATCTCAAGATATAAGATCTTTCTGGAAATCATGATCACCTACCGATGAACTTTATTATATATTATATTCAATATAAGATACTTTCTATGAATCATTATCATCAATATCAATATATCAATGAAGTGGCAAAATTTTGACTTGATGTTGAATGAACGAAATATTTCACTGATATTATGTATTCTGTTGTTCTATTCAAGCAAATGATCCATACGAAACAAGTTTATTGCTACATTGTAACAAGGAAATTTGAAAGTTGTTTCAAACATATATTTGCATCAAAATGATCATTATGTTCATCGTTGAATCAACAATCACATTATTTTGGACCAACATAATTTGTTTTTGAGATGACTATATATTTTATTGATAGAACTGGTATTATACTGTTGATTCAGTTGAACTGCTTTCTTGATTTGAACAAGCCGCTTCTACGAAATGAAATGAAATTTGTTTCTATCTTCAATAGGAGGGGGTATGGATCAGTGTGACCACTCAACATACACCTATTTGTTGTTAAATTTGAAACTGCAATACTGAATTTGAAAAATTTATTTCGGATTTTGAGTGAACAAAAATTGAAAACGTACCATATGACAAATGAATAACTGAAATAAAATGCCTTTACATTTTCCATCAGGTTTTTCTCAATGTTCATTATTTTTTTATCGAGACCAAAACCAAGACTCTTGTGGGAGAGAGTTGGTTTCTTGAAGCCCTAAATTCTGTTCGATTCGACACCAATTTGCTCAGTTCAATGAAAATAATTCAAAACAAAATCCTTCTTGCCGTCTATTATTCAAAGGAAAATTATTTTAGATCTTAGCTTTTGGTTTTTGTCTACACAACCTCGAGCATGTAATACTGGTTCCTTCTGGTTGTGTTCCTTGACGATAAAATATGTGTGCCCACTGACTTTCTAGAGAAATATGTTGAAACACTTTTTACCAGTGCCTAATGCGTGATAGTCGCGTTGTTTTCCAGCAATAGCACATTATCCAACTGATTTTGCTATTTCTAGTGAATAAAACTATTTCCTCTGTAAGTCTCTACTTTCATTGAAGATTTCTCAACTTTTTCACAATTTCCCTATTAGTGTAAGTTATCTCCCTCATTTTCTCATTTCATGCACACCTCACTCGAATGAATCTACAACCCTCTCGAGAAGTAAGTGTGCAAATTAACGCCAATTCGGGTCAAGTAAACACCGACATTTGCATGATAACACAATTTGGCTATGGAACGAACTACAAAAAGACGCCGAAACTGTGGATAATAAGAGTCGAATTATCATCTTTTGGAACAATAACAGTCTCGCCTTTTGCTCAACGAAATTTTCAGATGAACGAGAGCGAGAAGTCTAGTTTGATGCATAATATTTGCATTTTGTACTAGGGTATGATGAATAATAAGTAGCCAGTTGTCGAGAAGGTGACGTGATGGTAGGATTTACGGATTATGCAATGTATATAGCCGGAGAAAATGATTAACAGGACTGGAAGGTATTCATGGCGCTCTGTGCTCTGAGATGAGTAGAATTAATTTCACCTACACCAAAGCTGGTGCAAATAAACCTGACCAGGATTCTATATTATATAGCCTCTGCGAAAGCTTTCCAATTGCATTCATCAAAATTGTAAAGTCTATAGATAGGATGGGTATGAACAAGTTAATCAAAACGAATACTAGTTCAAGACATTAGATCTTTGTCCCTATATCTGATTCAATCGTCAGCCACATGCATCGTTAGGATAGTACGTTATCAAATTCAACAAATATTCAAGAGGCCTGGTTATATTTAGTTAGTTATTTCAACAGAATACAAAATCCGTATGTTTCCATATCAAATCATAGCAATGAAAAACATATTAAGGTTTAGGAATATTGATTCTGTCACGATGTAGTCATGTTCATATAAGCGGAAACATGAGACCAATAACTGATGGTGTCATGAATATGATTTGTCAGAAAAAGCACTTTATCTTATGGCAACAACGAAATTTGTTTGCCAATCCTGGTAGAAAGAGGATTAATACGATATTCCCTATTATGATCCACATAAAAATCAACTCAATGACGTCACATGATTTTTAGAGTTGCTCACAACGAGACCTTGCATTTGATACCCATACTGTAGAAGTTCGTTAAAAATTACTATTATGCTATCTTGGATGGCCGTCAAATTGAATTTATGATGTCACACACCTTTAACTTCTTGGGATTATATGTTGTTGGGAATACTTCCTCAGGCAATGAATACCAGAGCCTAGCCGTTCTATGGATGAAGGAGTTTTGATAAAGTGCTGTTCGACATCTTTCGAGGCTGACAACGAAAAGATGTGCTGACTGGGCTTGTCTAGTTCGTCTGACTGGTATTGCTAGTGAAGGGATGATAGCAGAGATTCCCGAAGAACATTTTCCGTGGAAGTATCGGTAGAAAAGTGAAAGGTCGCCGACCTTTCAACGGTGTTCCAATGATGTCAAAGAGTGAGTGAGTGTGGCGTCACCCACCAGGCGGATGGCTCTTCTCTGGATGGAATCTAAGAGCATCAGCGTATGTTTAAGTGCTGAACCCCATATGTGGGAACAGTATTCTAGAACAGGCCGTATCTGCGCTTTGTAGATCATGAGAAGCTGTTGAGGTGTAAAGTAGCTTTTCGCGTCATCGTGCATTATTATCCAAACTAAACGTGTATACAAAATTTCAGCTCAATCGGTTGATATCAACTTCAACATTGTTGAACATCCAAAAAGAGAGCATGAAAAATGAAAATCATCTGAAATTGAGAATTGACATCATCTTTCAAATCGGATGAAATAATATGATGTATTATGGTATGAAGATATAACTTACCGATATGTTCAGTATAAAATTCGATTTTCTTCGTGACATATAGCCAGGAAAGTAGTTGTTTTCTGTTGAATAAACCGAGAAATAATTGATAATTTCATCACATAGAGAATGCGAATTCTCAATGTATTTGTTCATACATATTTATCCATTTTCTCATGTTCATAATAATTATATCTGAGAATATTTTCTTCATCCAATCAAGGGGTTCAAACTTGAACGAACCAAACTTGTTATTTTTATAGACCTCAATCGCAGATTCGTGATTAGGTTTCCTCAATTCAGAATTTCTTTTCACGTCCTGTCGTATGATGAATATCAATTTATCATACTTACATCCATGAAAAAATTGTCAAAATTATTTCAAATTTGTCTGTTATATGAAAGCTGTCATGAGCCAGAAAATGTCCACTTATCTACGTCTACATGTTCATGATTGGTTGGGAATTATTCCCAAGGGTGACGAGATTTTGAAAATAAAAAAGGAGTACATCCAGTATAAATAATTACAACAAATATAAAAAGCGCCGCAGTCGATTTTTTTTATTTCTCAAGGTCAAATGCCTTCAAATTGAAAATTAGATTTCCTCCTACCTATGAAACAACAGCCCATTTTTACCAATATCATGAGTCAAAGAATTGAAAATTAAAACAAAAAATATAAATAAAACATATTTACTGATTTCAGTAAAACAGGTACAATTCAGGTATACATAAATTAAAATATATTTCTCTTCGTCCACACTATAACTATAGAACATCTCGTGAAACTGGACCATGAAACATACCTAATACAAAATATTCTCTAAGAATATTTTTGTGAAGATGATATTTTATGTAAAAGATCTTTATTAGACATTAAATGATCATAAAACTGTTCACAACTATATTTTTTGAAATTTACTGTGTTATCACAAAAGATTCATGAGAGAAAAAATTCTTTCGAGGTTTGCATTTTGTGCGGGCACAGCAAAGAAAAACTGGCAAATTTTCAAAAATTCGCTGTAATTCTCTTCTACATAATTGAAGTAGTAAGTAGTCCATTTTTCATGGGAAAGTAAATGGTTGAAACCATCATCTTTTAGAAATGATTTCAAAAAATTCTTGAGATTACAAAATTGATCAAGAAGGAGAGATTCTTGAATATTGATCCCTTTCTCAGTGAAGAAAGTGATGGACTCCTGAATACTTTCCCAGGAAGGAATATTCTTCAAGTTCATCCACTTCAGATTCTAGAAACTTTCAAAAGGCTTGGTCCATTCATATAAGTATTCATAACATCTTTCATACACGAACAAGAAATTCTTTTCAGAATACTAACTTATATTTCCTTGCCATCTCTATCGAACTTTCTGAATTTTTTTTTAACTTTCATGGAAAAGGAAGATTCCTGCATTCGTTCCCTGAATCAAGCTTTAATATCCTCCAAACACTTTAGTATTTCTAAAATCGAATCACCTTCCCTCTCAATAGCCCTAATTTTCTCATTGAAAATATACATTAGTGAATGTGGAAACCATAGATAACTTTCATTTAGTTTATCTTCAAAAAATGATTAAATTGTAACTGGTGGATTATTTTCTGATGGAAAATAAGATTCCAAGGCTGAATATTTTTTTAATATTCTGTCGAGACATGGGAATAGTGATAACCATCGTTTCTTGCTGTGATAGAGTAATTTTTTATAATCAATTCCTACAATTTCACAAGAATTTTTTAAAGACTCTGTTCTTATTGTGTATATTGGATGCTATGGACATAAAACAGAAAGCACAAATCACAAAATCTCAGATTGAAAGAACCACAGAACATCCGATGACATCGGTTTTTTCATCTTGCCTACTTATCATCAACAAATTTTGACTATAAATCGTCTAATATGGTCCGACTTCGAAAAAAAAAAAAAAAAAAAAGGAAAAAGATAAAGTACGAGGACAGCAGCCTCAAAAAAGAGTATTTGTACAATGAAAAGAGTACGCCTGGTCACCCAAGTTGGAAATGACTTTTATGGAAATTTTAATAGAATATATGTTCTTATGTTCACCTACATCAAAGCGTCACATTATTTTTCTCCGAATATCGAATCCAGTCACAAATCCAGCGCCTATCACTTATCCGCTGGCACCTATTGTGAGGTGAGCGACGCCAGAGAATCAGAGAAATGTGAAACCTCAAAACTATATTTTATTCCCTTTCATAGTGCCGAGCAACAACGATCGACAATCGGATCACGCACAAACCAAAATCCACCCGCCGGCATTCGAATTGTCAAATGTCATCGCGCTACCCGACTATTTATATTGCTTTTCGGCCGACACCACGATATCAACAGACGTCTATGGATTTCGTTTTGGGGAATGTGGCAATGTTGCTCGTTAAATCGCACGTCTTTGACATGACACCCAGATGCGTATCGAGAGAGCTTCTATTAGGACACGCTACACTTAGGCCCTCCGCACACGGGTCGATCGGCGACATGGGCGACGCGATTGCAATGACGTCACAATTTCTGCATTCGTACGATTCAAGAGAAGGGAGTGTGTGTCATCCGCATATGGGTCGACGTTTCGTGTAGTCGACTCGCGTCTGATCAACTTAGTTACTCTCTTTTTTGCAACTTCAAAAAGAAAGTTTTCGCTAAAAATGAGCAGTTTCAGCACGACGAGGAGGACATATTCATGTTTTTGTGGCACCGGCAGATCAGGAGAAGAAGAAGACAACGAAGTTTATGGGTGCATCCGCACATATTGCACGAAATTTTCACACTCGACTTTTTGTTGCTGCACGTGAAATGCAAGAGAGTGACACAAAACTGTCATTTTATAGAATGTCGAAGGATTCATATATTGATCTAGTGAACTCTTGCTCCAGCCATAAATTATATGGATACAAATATGAGGGAATGTGTCAGCGCAGAAGAACGCATACTAATAACATCGATGTAAGATTCATATATTTCAAAAAATCAGACAGTTCCTAAATTTGAGAGTATGAATTGAAAACATAAGATTATATGTTCTAGTTACTGAAAGTAAAGAACTTAAGGTAGGTAACACAAATATTCACAATGATTGAAAAATTATTGAACAACTTTCTCCATTGAGACGCAAGATTCACTCGATCAAACTGCTTCCTTGCTAATCGCGTGAGACTGAAAACGAGGAGATCTTAAATCGTACGTTTCTAGACGACCACTAAACGACCCGTGTGCGGGATCCAAATGCTTTGCTCAGGAAGTCGAGTAGAGGAGAGACCGTCGTACGATTCGAATCGCGTCGCCCATGTCGCCGATCGACCCGTGTGCGGAGGGCCTTAGTGTTTCAAAGTTGGTAATGGTAACCAAAGTCAAACTGTCAGACACACTAGCGTCTAGAAACAGAACGCAACAAATAACTATGACACTACAGTCATCACAGGTATCTTTAGCTTTTATTACCTATCAAATTTGCTGGTTATTGGGCTGCTACTCATTCTAGTCTCATTATGCAGGTTATTGGCCACGTTTATATCGTATGGAAACTTGGTATGCTTACCAAAGTGATCTAACTAAATTCAGAACGAATGCCTCAGTTAACGCATGTTTACACTATATGGATGTGTCAAGTCTGTGGTTTGACCAGCCACATACGTTCAGTATGAAGTCTGACCATCAGTCTGACCGACCAGCTGTTTGGGAATATCGGTCACGTTTCAAACCTGCCCACAAAGTAGATAACGACGATAACTTTTGATGGGAGTCTAGTCAACCATTGACCATTCTGGTATCACCACTGTAGTCGAATGACTTGACACAGCTCATGTATCATCAGTTGACTAACGTTGCCAACTTTGTTTTGAGGTTAGGTTGTTGAACTCAGCTTGACAAGACACGGTATAAACGTGCCTATTGTTTGTGAAATTCGACTGTGACACAGCCGTCTTCAGATAGTTGAAGACGGCTGTGACTGTGAGGTTCATGCATCAGAATGTGTTGTAGAAGTTGGAGGCTGAGAAGTGGGAATAAAACATTTGAGCTACCTAGTTCAATTTTTCTCTTCACATAAGCTAATGATATGTAACCTTTAGCAACTGCTGAGGATTCCACCGCCATGGGACTTACTAGAACGCCGAAAACAATTTCCTGTAAAAAACTCAGGATTTGGTAATTTAATTGTTTTGATTCTAATAGGACTATTTATGCAGTAACCAATGCGGTATATTGGTCAACAACATTACATATTGTGGTGGTAGAGGTCACCAGTTTGACACCATACTTGGAAATCGTGAAATTCTTTTTCATAAGCTGTACGAGCTTCCTTGGGCAACAAATCATTTATTATAGCTATCAGGACTTTTTTCCATTGAATTCATTATCTTCTTGTCTACCAATCATTACCTCGAATATTCAGTGCAATCAATTAAAATCCCACGAAGCATTTTATAATCGTTGATTGTTGATGGAATGACAACCCTTTCAATATCAATCAAAATAATTTCATTTCTTGAACTTTCAACCTTTTCTTCAATAAATTCTGAGTTTCAATGTGGAATATATATGTATGTATGAAGAAGAAACACATGAAAGTAATGTTCGTTGATCCTAAATCCATTTTGATCCATATTATGTAGGTATACATTCGCGTGAAACCAATTACATTCATAACGAATTTTCAGTGGAATTATATATCAATGGGTATGAACAATGGAGGCATTAGACCAAATGAAAGTAATAATTCAGTTGCGGTGGAGTTCAACGTTGCCAGTCGAGTTATAACCGTATTAAAACGCGCGAAAATGCTCAGAAATCCTCCAGAGCGGGCGTTCACAAATTGGCACGGAGGTTTTGCGGTCCTGGCCTCGATTTGTAACTTCCGGTTTAACCTACCTGTCAATATCACAATAATCAGTGGCGTACCCATAATAATTTTGAGCATTACAATATAAAATGTAAGCGCCTTGGCTTTTGTTTTCTTATTATTCATTCAAATATGTTTTTCTGTCTATTCCTGGGCGCTTCTTAGAACAACCAGCACCTCAGAGGCCTCGGTGAGTTGGTTTGTGACGAGACTTTTTTTTGTTATAAGATGAAATATTCACATTTCTTCTTCTGATTTCACAGCTGCCAGATATATTCATGAACATATTGCCTTATCCTTGACGACGCAGTGAGCTATAGTGCATAGTCCATAGAAGTAACAAGTGAAGTACATAGTTTTTGAAAGGTATCAGATGAGTATAGCTGTAGTTTTCATTATAGGTATTAGATTAGTATAGAGGTCAGATAGTTCATACGACGCTATAAAAGCAGATGATATTTTATCATTGCTCAAGTAAGATGGAAGTAGAGGGCATGGCACCATATCGTGAGCATATCTTTATATTGAAATTATCATTGGGCCCCAAAGATGTGTATACGACGCTATGAAAGTTCAGAGAACTGAAGATTTCCCCCACAAACTACGTACTAAGCCCACTCGACTGTCTTGGTTTTTCCACACAAACTACGTACCTAGCCCACTCGACTGCCAATAGGGACTAAATAAACAAAAACAAAAGAAAGTTAAAACAATGCCAACATATTTCTTCTTTGTGGGAAATCAAGACAGTCGAGTGAGCTATGTACGTAGTTCATTAGCGGAAAATCAAGACAGTCGAGTGAGCTAGGTACGTAGTTTATGGGCAACAAATTAAGACAGTCGAGTGAGCTAGGTTCCTAGTTTATTGGCGAAAACTAAGGACAGTCGAGTGAGCTAGGTACGTAGTTTATGGGAAAAAAATCAAGACAGTCGAGTGTGCTTTTTTAACTCTCTTTTGTATTTTGTTTTGTTTTCTACTGGCAAGTGATTATCTAGGAACTTGTAAATTTTTTAGTTTTTTCATCGTATCTCCCGAACTACTGAATTCAGAGAAAAATTATATACGGATTTTTTGTAGATTTTATCAAAAGAAATAATTTTGGTTCTATAGCATTTTCAGATATTTCCAGTTGTTTTCGAGATATTTGGAATCATCTGAGAATAAAATTTTCAACACTTTTGTTCCATCTTCCAATCAACAAAAGGAAAAAATATTTCATGGTTCAGTGGAAGTCGATGAGCTTCATCTATCAATAATCTTTCGTTTTTCAATATATCTTCATGGTACCCTATGGGTCGTTAAAATTTTGTTTTCATATTTTTTACTTTATTTTCTGTACTATTGGGTTCATAGAAAAACTTTTGAATATTAATTTGTAGGAAATGTTCCAGTGGATAACTTTGCACTTCTGGATTTCAAATTTTGATGTTTTGATTTTCATTTGTTTTTCCATTTTCCGATAGATGCACGAAGAAATAGTGATATAATTATTTGTTGCGTCATCAAGGGGAAATACGGTGCATTTTTCAAATTCGGATTTAGTATATTGGTTCAGGAGATAGGTATGTCATTTTAAAGCGAACCGTGTGTTTCGGAAAATCTCCTTGAAAAACCCACTTGTAATTTTCCGACCCTGCTCAATTTCAATAGGTTTTGTCTCTCCCTGATAGAGTTTTTTTTCACAAAAAATGAAATCGATTGGACCACTTTTGCGATTTGTAGAGTGATCACAAGAAACTTCCGGTGAAAAATCGAAAAAACCCGGAAAAACCACCTTAGAGTTTTCCGATTTCCTTCATATTTAAATTATATGATAATGTTCTGAGTACAATGAGATGGCAAAATTTCAAGTCGATATGTCAAGGATTCATGATTTCCACAGAGTACAGACAGACAGACAGACCACACACAAGAACCAGAGTTGGTCAAAATTCGATGGGGATCATTCTCTCCAAAGTAACTATACCTCTATCTCGCTTTGTTTCCGAGATAGCATTTTTGGCAAGGCCGTAGTATACTCCACTATGTATAGCGTCGTATAACAAGAAAGCTACGTTTATCTGCCTTGATGACGTTCACTTCCATGACTTCGAAAGCTGTTCTTCTACCGCTTGTACTTTCTTCACTTTTCAGCATATCTCAGGGCAACATTACAGTATTGGTTTTGCTGAGTGATTCAATATTTTGCTGTGTGTGTCGTATCTTGCACCTCAGTAGGATGATGAATAACTAATGCTTTATGAGTTTTTTATACTTTGGAATAAACCGTTTCAAAATAACACTATCATTCTTCGAAATACTCGATGTCTTAATAGGTGTAACGAGGATTTATTCTTGGAGCCCTTATTTTGACTACTGGGACCTGTTTCGAGAATCTTGGGCGTTGGATTTTTATGGCGGTGATTCACGTCACCTACTCCTACAGACTTATTTTTTGAATATTCAGAATGATATTATGTGAATATCTTTATATGAAGGAGAATGCAAATTCTCTACTTCAGAAGATTTCGTTTTCAATTTTTTATCGTGTGTGTTCAATAGATGTAATTCAATGTTCGTCGTGGTATATAGCCAGGAAAGAAGTTGTTTTCTGTTGAATTAACCGAGAAAGAATTAATATGTTCATCACATGGAGAATGCGAATTCTCAATGTATTTCTTTCTATATATATCCATTTTTTTGTGTTCATAAATATATCTGAGAATATTCCTTTTCAATACTAGTAATGCAGCTGTTCAGAAACACTTCACTACGAAAGTTTTGACCACTCTTCATTCGCGCATCAGTTTATGATGAATGGCTACTCTCTGCCCTCCCTGATGATCAGCTACCTCCAGGAGGACTCTAACCCTTCCGGTTGCTCCTTCCACGGTAATTACGTTGTATCATTGTTTCCCTCGACCCATATATCCCCAATTTGCAACAAACGCCGTGTATCCGTCCGAACTGACGTTTTCCGGTAACCGGAGTCCGCTGTGATGGATTGGGCGGAATTTGCTGTGTGCATGTCGAGGGATGTCCAAAATAATCCGGAAGCACACGCTGCTGTAGCGGACTGAGCGACTGGATCTGCATGGGGCTTCGGGAGCTAGGGACTGCGGTGTCAGGGCTCTGAGATCGCGGTCTGTGAAAAATTGGCGTGATTTCGTGATAGAACAAGGATGTCCAGTCTGTCTACGTCCAATGGGCATCTACAGGGTGGGCCAGTAACGCCTCGATCTCTAGAAGGCTAACCACTTATCTTCTTGCAATTCTTCCCCTCTAGGAAGTTGCATGTCAACATAGGCTACCATTTAAAATTATTTCGAAACATACAGGGTTTCCCCAAAAACCATAAAACACTGAAGTTGAACTTTTTTCTATCGAACACCCTATATATTATTTCATTTTGAGATTCTCCTTGATGAGCTGATTTCAACGACCCATCATACTTGGGGTCTAGCAGTTATAATTACTGAAATATAGGGTGTGAAAAATCGAGATTTTCCAAGTTCAAGAATTTTTTGTGTCGAAACTATTCATAATTGGTCAAAACGGCTCACATGTCCCTATCTCAACTTTTGATTAACTATCTACTGATATTTAATTAGGACATAAAAATTCTGCATTCTGCACCACCCTGTATTTGTTTCAATTAAATGTTAGTAGATAGTTGATCAAAAGTTGAGATAGGGACATGTGAGCCGTTTTCACCAATTATGAATAGTTTCGACACAAAAAATTCTTGAACTTGGAAAATCTCGATTTCTCACACCCTATATCTCAGTAATTATAACTGCTAGAACCCAAGTATGATGAGTCGTTGAAATCAGCTCACCAGGGAAAATCTCAAAATGAAATAATATATAGGGTGTTCGATTGAAAAAAGTTCAACTTCAGTGTTTTGTGAATTTTGGGGACATCCTGTATGTTTCAAAATAATTTCAAATGGTAGCCTATGTTGACATGCAACTTCCTAGAGAGGAAGAATTTCAACAATAATCACAGCAAAAATTGAGTGAACTTGGGAAAAAAATCTGCAACACTTCAATGATTCAAATATCACAATAGTTGTCCAAATTACGACCTCTGACTTCAATACAATCAATGCATCTACGAATCATATTTCTTTGAACGATATCTTCCATAATTTGAGGCATGTTGCGAATTTCAAGCGCTGGAGCCTCCATTCTGGCCGTCAATTCCTCTGAAGTGTTAACCGGATTCTCATAGACTAGGTTTTTTATGTGACTCCATAGAAAGTAGTCAAGAAGTGTTAGGTCAGGTGACCGGGCAGGCCAGCTTACCGGACCACCTCTTCCAATCCACCGTCTTGTGACATTTGATCAAACATTTCATTTGACAGTCCTGAAGTAATTTATTTCAAGTGGTATGATTTTTAGACGATTTTCAGAGATTCGAGGATTTTGTATGTTTTCATTCATGAATCGACATTTTTTTCGAAAAAGTTTTTGTGTGGAATATATTTGCGCTCCAAAATGTGCTTAAAAAATCACAATTTCCCCAGTGGCATGAAAGTTTGGGGGGTTAAACCCATACGAGGCTTCGAACTCTCGATCCACCACTGACAATTGATCAAGAGCTTTAGAAGTAGTCATTATCAATGAAGGAGTGTGAACAAAGGCTTCGCTCTGTAGCTCAAACGGTTCCTGAAGTAAGAGCAAAAAACTGATATTTTTTGATGCCCTGTATCTTGAAAACGGAAGCCCGGAGACAAATTTTCCTGAAGGGAATAAAAATCTTCTTTTATATGAGGAATCTACAGTTTTCCATTGTGACACTTATTTGTTAACACCATGTATAGTCTTTCATTATAGTCTAAATCCGACCATGTTGGAAACTATCGGAGATCAATGGAATATTCAATGGATTATCAGTTGTTTCAGCTATTTCAAACAAATATAATTATCATCAATTACGTGAAGAGGTAATTGAGACTGGAAATGAAACATGTCTATTGAAACTAGCTACATTGCCGCATGTTGGAATGTTGGCTGTGGTATCTCTTAATGTCATGTCATTTCAGAACAAACAATTGGAATTTAAACAACCACGAAGTATATACGTAGTTTCAGGCCAACAATGGCTTGCGAAGCTGGCATCAGAGGGTTCATCTCCAGATAAAGCTAATACTTGCAAATGTAATCAAATTGCGGCACCCGTTTTCCAACTATTTATAGAATCCTAATTAAATAGTCAGACCTCGAATTAGTTTTGTCTTGAAGCGATGTAAATGGCGCATCCGCCATGGCTTTTAATTAACCAACAAAGTGTAATAAATTTGCCGTGTTTCGGGTGGCTACCGTCTTTGAGATTTGCGTTCTCCTTATGTTTCGGTTTTGGCATTTGGGTCCCGCGCAGATTGCTATATTTGGAGCATGCGCTATACTTGGATGATAATATTGAATCGTTCAAGCCATCCATATTTCTGGAAAAAAAAATATGAATCGTTATTTGAAATCGAGTAACTAAGACACTAGGTATAGGAATTACTTTATTGAACTTTTATACGATATAAATATGAAGAATTTGATAGAACGGCCAACATTATTTATTCCTCATATTTCTTGTGGAACGTTTTGGTGGAACATTCGCGAATGCCGTTTTTTCTTTCATCATCCTGTCCACCCTTTTCAGCATAGGTTTGATGATGGAGGAGCCATCATTAGAACTCTCCTTGGAAGACAATCTAAGACTCCTTCGCGAGATGGTTTGGTTTGGTGACGATTCGAATGATGAGATATCCTGTAAAACTGACATCTCATTTATTGTGATCCGGTTCACTCTAGTAAGACTTCAATTATTTTCTTGATTGTTGATAGCAGTACTCTAATCTTTATTTCCTTTGTTCCGCGTCCTTGCAACCTTCTGCTCGTAGAAGAGGATGTATGCTTCTCCATTCACAATAGATTCAGATGATTTCTGTGAAACAATCGAGTCATTGTACTCGTTCCATAAATCAGTGATTGGGTATTCACAATATGCTGTGTAGTGTCCAAACAAAGTTGTTTCACTATGATTAGATACGGCATATAGATTATATCTACAAGGGATTTCATTATTTGCTGCATAATCACCCATATCCAAATCTTCTAGAGAAAAATCAATTGTGATTGTTTGTGTGTTTATTTTTACATGAGAGCTCTTCGATGACGAGAAACTTTTCAAGTGAATTACTAGTAAATTAGGGAATTTATATATTCACAAAGACTTTGTGAAATTCCTTCGTTCCTTACATTTTGAACCTGTTGGTGACTCGTCACCGTTCAAGATTTCCTCTCTGTCTGGTGGAAAGGTCTAAGCATTGTGAAAGTCTGAGTTGGCGCGTTGTGTTTGGAATCGGTAATGATTGATCCCAGAAAGGTTCATTTTCACAATTCGTAGTTTCATCGGCATGCTGATTGGAAAGGGAAATATGTGGATTGGTGGGTGCATAGGAATCAAACAAACTGGATCTCTTCTTTCAGTTTGTTAAGGGTGTGTGGGAGAGGGTGGGAGTTATTCCAGGGGTTCCCTGAAAATATCGCAGGCTTCGTAGATCAGCCCATGTTTTTTACGTAGGCCATGATCTGCCCTGATGGCTGTGGTACCTGCTGTAAGGGGGCTATTTGCTGAATGGTATTTATGAAATGTATAAGCTATATCCATGATATGATCTCTTGTCATGGCACTGTAAGTGCATGTCTGTCACTCGAGAGTATCGGTTGCCGTTGGTAATGATACGGAGTACTTTATTCTGCAGTATTTGTAGCGTACTGATATGGGTGGGTGGAATACTGCAGAATAACCGACAGGCCAATATGAATATTGGTCGGATGATCAGTATATCACGGAGCCGAACCCTCACCGGTACATTTCAATATGATCCTCATTAGGGGTAATGATTATCCACTCGTAAACGGTGACTCAACAGGAAATAGAATATCTTGTTGTTCTTTTTTAATAATGATTTACTAATTTTCCGAAGCTGAAGATGAAAAAAATGAGCCATTTATGCTGATTCGGAATGGAGTGATTTTTTGCCTATAGAGGTTCGAGAGGATGGAAAACAATAATATGAAGTTAGTTTTCTTGCAAAAAATTCCCAATATGATTGAATGAAAATCGACTTCCTTCAATTTCAATTAAAAAGCTCGGTACTTCCCGAAATTATGCTTCTCTCTGAATAACTGATCATATTGATGATAATCCATACCGGTCCAAATTTGATACACTGTAGAAAATTCATTTAAGTGACTGCTTACGTGGTTGTGAGTGAATTTACTGATTGGAATTTCAGCTCAAAATGATATCTCATCAAGTGTTTCCATCAATGAGAATGTTTACAACAAATTTGATTGAATCGGCTCATGAATTACCATTTTACACAGTCAAGTAGCGTGATATTTCAATGCAATCGGGCGTGGACCGAAATTTCACTCAATTTTTTTTCCAGTATACAGATCCCACGACTGATACCTTTGATATCGACGGAGGTAAGGGTTTTTCTTTCCTAATTTCAAGATGTCTCAGAGTTTTATACATGTTATAATCATCTGATCTCAAAGTTAAATGTGACCTTGACCATTATTCCAATGAAGAGTAAATAGTGTTTTTATTGGCTCCAAGACCTGAGTTGATGTGATTTAATCTGATGAATGATGAGTAAGTTGTCAAATTCAATCTAAGGATATATAAAGTTCAATTATAATAACAGAATTGAATGAAAATGAAAAATAAACAATCAATCAATGATAAGGGGACTGCTCGAATCATTTCAATTATTAGGAACAATATGGATGTAAAAACCCCATTGGAGTAATTCTTTTTTCAATCAATGGATGAAGTCACTTAGCACCATACAGAATCCATCGTTTAAAATCGATCAATCATCGGAGATAAAATTTCGGCGTATTCATTGAGGAACTTTTACAAATGAGGTGGGAGATTCAGCAAATAATCCCTTTCTATTTAGGCCCTTCTTTTTCTAGATCATTAACTCTAATATCTGCTGGAATCACATACGAATCTTTTCTGAAGAGGATCTATTTTTCTCATTTCTCACATCTCACTGTTCGTGAAGTAAAGGAATTGGATTATTCCGGAACTCCGGAGCCCTTCTCACGAGTCACGAGCCATTTTGAGAAACGCTCACGACACCTGAGAATCAGTTTTGTATCGATGTTTGAAGTCAAATGATTGTCAAAACAGTATTGTCATGACATCTAGAATCCCATTTTTTACAGAGAGAGAGATTCGAATAGAAAATATACACTGTATCCGTATAAAGTACCCATCCGCCTAGTTAGCTTTGATCTCTATGCATATGTATCTGATTTTCAGTATGGGAAAACGAATGATATCTCACAATCGTTACTACAAATTCAATGGTATCTTGATTGTTCAAGTTTGTCAGTTTTTTTTTTATAATCATCAGTTGTAGTAGTTGTAACTGTAATTAATATTGTCAATGCTTTGATGTGGCCAAAACTGGAGTTTTGGTGGTCTGGAGTCCTGGATATATGATGTTCATTCTGATATTAAAAACATCCAGCGGCAATTCATGAAACAAATCTGGTTTAAGCAGATGGGGTATATCCGGACAGATGATTGCCCCAATCCACATTAACATCAGGTAGATTGGACTACGACTCTCGCCGTACTTATAGTGGTGTCTTATTCCTATATAAATTGCTCAATAACAAACTTGATTTCCTCATTCACTGTCTCTGATTGATCTACAGCAATAGGTACATATTGCCAGTCAGAGATGAATATTTCTTTTACTTGCACACACATCAATCTAATCTATTGCAATTTTCATTCGTATTTCGTAGAATATGTTCAGATTATATGTCTTCTCAAGATTCATTCGATATTCTCTGTTTTTATATTGCAAGCATAAAGAGAACATTATTGTACTTCGCAGTGTGCATATCTATACATAATATGTGTTTTCTTGTTCGTAGTTTTTCTCTGTGAAACTTATCTACATCAGTTAGGCTAAATGTAGTTTGTATCTCATTTGTTATTTTAAATTAGTTGTTTATTTTTCCGTCCTGTAATTCAGTTTTGGCTGTTCTATGTTGTATAAATAAAATGAAATAGAATGATATTTTGTGCTATAGCCAATATTCACACGAAATTTACCTGTCTGTGAACGGTAGATGCCCGTTGTTTTGTACGCAGAAATGTAGAAATATTTTCATATCCGTATACCTGCTGTATCGAAAATATCAAATATATCCAATCCATACTTGAAGGCAATACTCGAAATTCTCTTATGCACGTGACTTCAATGCAGTGTATTAACAGTTGGGCCATGAAAGGTGATATGGCAGTAATATCTTCCTATGTTCGAAAATTCGTATACTGAAAAATCAATTCACAGATAAGGGGTTTTTTGGAAATTGACTGAGGTACTGGTACTGGTACTGGTGGGGGACGTTTCCACGTCAGCAACTAGTCCCCAATGGGACCTTTTTGCCAACCCCAAGTGTTTTCAATGACTGATGTGGTTCGCTCAAGAGAGCTGGCTAACATCCTTTTCAGGCACCGCCCATCAGCTCTCTTTTCAGAGTTTTTCAGCTGTGTTTTGTAGGCTAGTAATGTACTCACTACCATATGCGCAGTGGCAGGCCTGCTAACTATCATCGTTAACCCCCGAGACCGAGGTCTACTTAAGCAGCTGGCCCGCTCTCACGCTCAGCTGGTAGTTTTCCGCACCCACCTACATACACGTAGGCTAGTAATGTACTCACTACCATATGCGCAGTGGCAGGCCTGCTAACTATCATCGTTAACCCCCGAGACCGAGGTCTACTTAAGCAGCTGGCCCGCTCTCACGCTCAGCTGGTAGTTTTTCCACACCCACCTACATACACCGTCCTACTTCTTCTCTGATGCTCACAACCACATCGTCATATCTTTCTGCGTGTTCTGTGTAGGCTTTGTTACTAACTCCATGCGCCACTTTAGGAGCAGCACTGTTAATTGGAACGCAACAGCGAATCGTGCAGGACTATCCCCAGTCGATGCTCCGAAACTTTACAATATTTAATTCGTAAATAAAATATTGAAAAAAGTTCCTAGCCCGTGCTGGAAATCGAACCCACGACCTTGCGGTCGTGAGACGGACGCTCTTCCACTGCGCCAATCCCGGCTCTTGACTGAGGTAAGGCAGCAGAAGTAACATCTGGAGATTTTCGATAGGTATGTTAACGAAACCTAATCCTAAGGAGGTTTTCAGCCATCAAAATATGTAAAGCATTTACATTTCCATAAAAAGTGAACTTCCCAAAACAGCCAAGCGGACAGCTGTCTTAATTTCAAACAAGTTCAACTAAGTGTGAAACAAAAGCACGAAACACCAAAAGAGATAACTTGAAGTATACATTCAGAGATATGAAATGAATAGAACCGAGAATAAAATTTTAAACAGCAGAAAGTTCCATTCAAAGTTTATCTGACGTTTATTGCAACTTGGCACAGGATTCAGTTTTCGTATTTTATGATACAATAGATTCTGCAGTCTGTGTGGAATAAAGACATTTACTGGATATTTAATTTTTGAGTTTTCAATCTGGATGAAACCCTGAAGTAAGACGAAGGGATCGATATCGACATTGGACTCACTCCAATTGAACGCCAAGGAGCTGGAAAAGGCAGCTTTGCGTTCGAATTTCATTGAGATGGATCTTTGAGCTAGATGAATACGGACTCATTCTTCATTCCCTAACGATGTTTTACTAATCATCTGTGAAGTAGAGAGGGAACACAACAGGGTGAAATCTCCAGTGAAGATCGAACTTGAACTTTTCAGAAGCAGTGGGAAAGCAATAAAGCAATTTTCAAATTTTTCTTGGATAATTATTCCAGAAGCATTATTAGTTATTTATTCTTTGAAATGGTAAACTTCCTTGAACCTCCGACCTCAAGATATCCTATCAGATCATCAGGAGGTAATTATTATCAGTAGCAGGAATTTTGAAGGGTTCACAGGTGATGGATATGTAACAAGTTTGTTGATTATGTTCAGTCGAACCTTTACATACCTGTTGAACCAGTAAACATAAATCGAGAAACAGAATCGAAGTTTTTCATTTAGAAAAAAAATGAGAGCCAATCAACATCGGATGATTTCTTTTGGGCCACCTTGTATCTGCAAGTTGTTCTGCGTGATACAAGTATTAGGTGGTTTGGATATATGAAAAATTGATATTCATCTTACAGGGCGTGAAAATAAAATTCGGAATTCTCAATTTCAAAGGATTTTTATTTTCATTTTCTCTATTTTGGATGTTCGACAGATATAATTTAATGTTCGATGTGGCAGGTAGCCATTAAAGTGATTGTTTTCTGTTAAATATTGATTTTTTCTGAAGGAGAATGCAAATTCTCAAATTCAGAAGATTTTATTTTCAGATTCTTATCGCGTGTGTTCCATAGATTTGATTTAATATTCGTCGTGGCGTACTGATGAAGAGTTGAGGTATGCATCACAAAGGGAATGCAAATTCTCAATGTATTTCTTTATAACATATAATCATTCTAGATATTCATCCAGGAGTGTATAATACAGGGTGGGACTACATTGAATATTGCTCAAATTTTTTGTATGCAATTTATATAATCTCGGATTATGAAATTTCACACCGTTGCACAAGAAAAAATGTGCTCCTGTTTGACATCGATCATCATCATTTTCGAGTGGAAGCGCTTTGAAAATATTGAAACACACATCAATTGTCAAATCTTAGTGGCTGTAAAAAAAATCAATTATATTCTTTTCACCAAACAATCTCATTGAGTGCGTAGATCAGGAAAATTATGATGAAGAAACCAATTTAATTTTTGTGCATTTTTTCTAATTTCCACTACGACTCAATATTTTTTAATCGCTCTTACTCCATGAGGATACATCTGAGCGTTACGGAACAAAAGTATCCTTTTTCTATAAAGAGGTGTGGATTTTCATAATCTGAGATTGAATTGTCGAAAAATATTAATGAATGATTTTTGACAGAGTGAATTAGCGCGAGATCACAGAATACTCAACAAGTGGGTATTCTGTGGCGAGATCACAGTTGAAAGAAATAATATATCAGTTGCTTCAGTCTCCGTCGGGCCCTTGGTATTTTCTTTCAACTATGGCGAGATGAGGTTTCTACGTCATAAGAGGGTCCGTTTTCAGAAGTTACTATCATTTATGCCCAAAAATAAAACATTCCAGTTGATTCTTCGATCGAATTATGTCGTCAATCATTATTTATGAATGAAAGGATCATTATAAACATGGTTTGGGTTAAAAGTTTTACTGAGGTGTACACGCCCATTGTTATGTCCAGCGGACATCGTTCAACAAAATCTGAAAGTATTTGCGGTTTCTCAACTGAAATAAGAGTATCCATTTATGACCCCAATAAAGCTTCTCATGGCCTCTCTAAAACCTAAAATCCAAGTCAAACATCAACTTCCTGAGTATCCTCCTGTTTACACTTACCCACACATCGTCGAGTTCGAGTATTAACCAAATACACCCCAGACTTTACGTTACAACCTTTGACTCCTAGACCGCCTTTTGCTCAATATAAGAAAGCCACTTGCGACTTATAGGCCAGTCAAAAATCAGTGAATTTTATCTCGAAGTCGACCTGAAATTGAACAGGACTCTTTTCATCGATTAGGGCTTTATCAATCAACCAGAGAAATTCGCATCACGAACTAAATGTAAATAGTCAGAAGTAATATCACCATATTGATATTCTGAATAATCGCTTCCTTGTTCACGAAATAGTGCTGTATGGCAAAACAATAATTGAGTTAACAATGAGAGACAGGATTCTGAGAAGCTAATCAGAACACAGTGGTATTCTGATAGATTATTACACGTTCACGAAGCATAGGAAGCATTCATTATAAATAAGACGCAACATCAGCTATAATTATTATCAATGTCAAACTGACAGACCTTGTTTCGCTATTCATGGTTACATCGTAGGAAATACCAACGTTGGCAGACCAACAACAATAAGAACATTCTTAGAACAGTTTGAGAACAATTTTGAAACAATTTTAGAATGAGCAAGCAGCAGAGATTTGCTTGAACCAGTTTGAATTGGAATTTATGGCACTATATGTAGTCGCGGTTTTCCTGAATGAAGAAAATATACTGTTTATGTTGAGTTGATTCATATCAAGGAATTTCAAGAAACGAAGCAAGCAAGCCGATTGATTTGAAGTGTATATTGCTCGATTCAAATGAGAAATTATAGTACGAAGCAATTTAATTTCGAGAAAATAGATTTGTTTGATCGAAGAAATCATTTTTATCTGTGTATACAATATAGACTAACTCAATTGAACATTCTGATTGTTTCAAAATCACACGAACAAAATAATCGGCAATATAATCAGAATTTGTGCTAGCTCAAAAGGGTAGGATCATAAGAATGATGCATGATATACTGCTGTTTTTTTTTTCTACAAGGATCATTTTCATAACCTCCATTCTCACAGTTGATTCTATTTATTTTTGATTGAATTGTAGACTTGTGAATCTCGATTGATTGAAAAAGGTATTCAGCCAAACATTTTGTTCTGGCTTGAATTGCAACATTGATTCATTTGTGTATTTTCACCACACTATCAGAGGACGGGTAAATACAGTGCACTCACACGGGTGGCAGGTTATGATATACCGGGATGGTATAATGCGATATTACTGTGGAATCTGTGAACTTTTGTCCACATATGCATTTTACTATTTCCACACGTCATGCCGTTGTGTTCTACTGTATATCAGTAGCTATGGCAGACACGTTTCCAAATGCCGGGGGAATAAGTGAATACAAATATCCAAATTTCCTTATTACAGATGGCAACTCAACCGTGAGTATGCAATTTTAATCAACACACAAATGAAGAAGAAAAATTATTGATGCAATCGATTAAATGTCAAACACATGAAACATTTTGTGTTGGTACACCGCCTACTAAGTGAAATAATTATGAAAAAATACACTGATAGCCCTGTGGATCATGGGAAGATCATGTGATAGGTACATGGCGAAAATAAAAGACAGACAGTTTCTGTACGGGTAGCTGAATTCGAAAAAATATGTTCCTATCTTAGATTCCTCAATGTCATGAGATATTTTCGAAGGTTTTCATCTTGACTCAAACAAGCTATTGACAACCTGCAGACATTGATCAGAATATCAAAACATTTTGAATAATATCGGTTTACTGATGATCTTTAAATTTCAAAGCCTACCAAGTGGCGATATATCATCGAATTCATGTCACAGCCAACTCATTCTTTTTGAATGAAAAGCAATTCAACAGCGAATTAAAAAATAAATGCCACTTTGTGATACATGGTTGGATAGAGAATTTCAAGGCGAAAAAGATAGACTGAAGAAATATACAGGGTGACATTCAAAAAAAAAGTTGGGGTCACTTCCGGTCAAACGGTGGTTGAAAAAAATAGTCGTTCAGTTCGTGAAGTCCGCTACCACTTATTATATACCCCCTGTGAATGTCTAAATTTTATCTCTCCAAATAAAAAAACTACATGCTGCTACATGTCTCCTGTGTCACCCGGTATATCCGGGAAGAAAGTACTGACTTTTCTCCCGTGGAAAGGAAATATTCAATGAAAATTGACATTTTACAACCTGTCAACAGGGATGAAATGTCTAACATTTTTCCTATCGCAGAAATAAGTTTCCTTCAATCTAGGATAAGCATGCCTAGGAAGCGGTCCACGCAGTGTTTCGATTGCTATAGTAAGAGTCAAATGTATAATAATATTCAATTCGAAAAGAAGCCAGGACTAAATATGAGGATATACAGTGAGCACGTAAAGGTTGGAAATTTTTTTTCAAAAGTTTGATATGGCCAGTGGGGAAGAGAGCTCAGACAAGTCGATTTTCTTTTTCAGTGTAATAATATCACCCAACAATTCCACAATAATTAAGGTATCTCGTGATCCGCAGAACATAAATAACATTGTGCGTAGTTTCGTAGAGACAGTTGTATGTGACTCGTGAAATGTTGTGCCAAGTAGAGATTTACTAGGGGTTCTATATTTTGAAATCAGCGTATACAATGATGGCCATTATTCACACTGTAAATAATCTCTTGGTAGTGAGTTAATCCACCGAGCGGAATTTCAAAACGGATTTTCAATTACAAATATATTGAAATAATACGAATACTTTTATTTTATAGAAACGAGGAGAGAAAATCCCAAAGAACCAAGTAAAATGAATGTACAATTGTGTGGTTTTCATGAATTTTTCGAACAGTGATGATGTCAATGGTTGATTGAATCAGCTCAAAATTTGGGATAGACGGAATCAGATAATCATTGTTGGTGACTTCTTCTCCAAAAGCGTAAAAAAAATATGTGCAAAATGAGAAATGAGAAAACCATTGTTGAGATATCTAACAGAAAACGACTTTTTTCCTGGCTAATACCACATCAGAATACTGAATCTGTCTATTATTGTGAATAGCTGACTTGAAAAAATATCCTTCTTATTTTTCAAACATTTTTCACCAAAAAGATGGCACTGAATAACGATTGAAGTTTCCTGTTTGGTAACAGATATGGAAACTTTGAGCACATCAGGAAAAACGTGCAATTTCTCCTTAACATATATAGGTACTTGAAATCGTGATGAATGGAACAAATATTCCAAATCGATAGTCTATATATGTTATTAGAGTAGGAACAACAGTTACAATATTTTTGAAGAAGTGGAGGAATTCTTCACAAACGTGAATGTCAAATTCTTGAATCCGATTTTTCTTCGCAACTTCGACGCGGTCTGCCAGCACTTCAGCCATCGGAAAACGGTCTGCCAATTGACAAACTATCTTTCTGACGTAACATATTACGTATATGAATTTTCATGACTGTACACGCTCGCCCCCACATAAGTCCCCCAGATCGACCAGGCACACATCAGGTAGAAAGGATTTCTTCAATTAACCGAATCCACTTTCTTGAAATTGAAATGCTTCGTTCAAGAATTTTTTACTTGAATGGAGTAATATAGACTTGTCTCAAATCAATTGGTTAGCTTGCTTCGTTTCTTGAAATTTCTTGACATTAGTTTGCTCAACATGAACAGCATATTTCTCTATTCGCGAAAACCACCATTACTTATGACATAAATTTCAATTCATATTGGTTCAAGATACTCTTTGCTTGTCCAGATTGCTGTGACGTATATACAGCTGTGGGAGACAACTGAACGCCAGCGCCCATTCGACTATTCAGTCGTTAGCCGCCATTTGCCACTGTTGATTCTCTTGAAGACGGTGCATAACACATTTATTTTGTTTTTCAAAGATGAAGTGTTCAATGATCGAGAGTGCTGAAACATGGATATGATACTGGTGTGGATGAAACATGGATATAATACTGATGTAGCCAGCTCTCAGTCTATACCAAGATTTCTCCATTCACATTATAGGATATCGGTCGAAAATCTTCTGGTCGTAGATATATGAGGAACAGAACAATCTGATGATGACTCGAATTCATTATAGAGCGTAATAATTCTCTTTACATGATGTACTCATCATCACATATTTCATAAACTCACAATCGTTCGAATTAATCCTCAATATAATCTGAATCTTTCATGTTGAAGTTTATAATGTTGATGAGGATGGTATGAATTATAATTATTCAAATCACCCTGTACCTATCAGAAACGAATTCGCTATACCATGTACAAGCAAATACTATTCGAAGCACATACATTAATAGTATTTCACAGGCAATTGAAACTCCCACAAACTTGTAGGTTTATTGTGAGGTCCCGCGTACGCCTAGCCTTTTGTATCCTTTGTTCTACTTTAGCAAATTCATTTTCATGGGATCCGGTAAGGACAAAATGTTGAATGTGGCCTTTATTTAGTACCCCAACCTACATAGTCCAGTTCAGACTTCAACTCACTGGGTTTGGTGTCAACACACTTTACAAAGGAAAAACGAAACTGGAAACCGGTGACAGGCAGAAGCTTATAACATTCACCAGCTCTTAAATTGAACATTTTTCAGTCTTACACAACAAGGGTTCAATTAGTGGTATTGTCGTTTACACTATACTGTGTGCGAAAAATAAATCGCTCGAATATCGCGAAGCAAATTTAGAAGACTATCATTGTGCTTTTGAAAATTTTGAAGAGCTACAAAATCGTTTGGGATCCTTACGGTGGATCCTATATATGGAGTCTGAACCTAATGACTTCATGTGAGTTGATCAACCGATATTTCAATTGATGAGTATAGGTATTTTCTATAACTCTGATGTTGAGGACTTTCGAATTGCCACTATGAGTTGAGGATGAGCCCACATCAGCTCGAAACATGTACTGAAGTGGAAATTATATTGATGAATATCACCATTAATATTTGTTGATATGACTTCGAGCATTCCTTTCTTCCTCTGGATCATGAAAATGCTATGCAAACTATGTCCTCCTTCCTTCTAATATTTCTAGAATATCATTCTGCATTGCCACACTTATCTATATATGAGAAGATCGGAAGTTATAGATTAACTAGTAAAATTCGTATGAGACAAAATGATATGATGAATCGCATCTTCTGATTTCTATTGGCAAGAACCAGTCTCTGACTTTCGAGGGTTGCTTTGCAACTAAGCTGGCGGTTAAAAACACTTTTAAACACTTTTTTTTAAACACACTTCCGATGTTTATCCATTTGACCCACCATGTCGAAAGCAAGTGGTCGATTCGCCAGTTAACCCCTGATCAATTCTTCACAATGGCTCCAGTCGACCATCATTATAATTTAACAAAAAAATCACGAAAGAGGTCGATTTTTATATGGAGGGAGACACCTTTTGACGCGTGATAAATAATATATCATTCAACCCTCAACTCCCCAAACCAACCCCCTCAATAATTTGGATAGGGAATAAGGGTCGTGTCATACAACATTGCAAAGGTGATTCAATTTTGAAACTAGCAGTGTGAAGTTTCTTGAATTCCAACAAGTCGTTCTCGAGATATTCGAGTTTAAATGGTATGATTTCCGATTGTGAGTAATTGAATGTACGGGATGAATTATTATCCACAACAAATGTTCAAAATTACCAGACAGTGGTAGACCTTATTTGTAAATTCCTTTTGCACATTTGGAATGTTTTTCTAGTTATTTCTTGGCATTCAACCCTAATTCTTATCAGAAAAATGTCTCCAATCAGGGATTTGAACCCACGATCGGCGAGCGAACGCTTCAACCACGTGGATGCCTGTATGACCTATATATCTCTAGGCAACACTTATATTCCACATTTGAATTTATAGAAATTTCCATAGAAATCCACTGGTATTCTCAGTTTCATCGAAAATTTCACTGATATATAGTATTCCGTAGTTGATATATTCTATTCAGGTATATGATTGACAATGTGGAAAACAATTAACCTCGTATTATTCAACCGTCAATTACGACGATAAATGAATTTGAATCAAACAAATATCCAACACTAAATAAATATTGCGAGAGGAACACCATTTACCGTAGAATGTTTTCTCTGAAATATATATTTGTTCCAATTATCATCAATAAATTTTTATCGAGCTCATTTCATTTGATATGAGCTTCGACTCTATATACACGATTTTCCTGGTAGGGTATTGCATTGTTCAGTATGGAATTTCATCTAGAAATTCATAATTCGATATCAGGACGACAGAAATGAGAACGAACCATGGGTGTAGACATAGAATGTAAAGGTGTGTCATAGTTATGAATGAATGATGTGAATGATGAACATGAAATAATTGTACATACACATCGTTCTGCGAAACTCTCGTTTTTATGAATAGAACTGTTTCAATGTATTTGCTGTGAGGACCTCTGATACCTTTTGAGAAGATACAGAGTCGTTCGAATCACACGAAAGTTTCAGTTTTCAATGCTGGATATTGATGCATACATAAAGAAATTTGAGAAATCTTTTCCGTTTCCAAAATATTGTCGAGAGACTGGGAGAAAAAACCATAGGTGGGAGGTTCATATTCATCATGTCAGAAAGTCAAGCGGTATACTGGAGGCCCTAACAGGCCATGAAGCAACGTCTGAACTAAAGGCTGAGAAGAATTCAAAATATTGACAAAACGAAACAGAGTGACCTGGATCTCAGGAGATCATGAGATACCATGAAATGAGAAAGCTGCAGAATGTAAGGAAATTATCCAGATCCAGAATATTGTAGATTGTAGATTGTAGGTGGGTCGTATAGGTTCGGAGACCTCTCGATCACTGCGACATAGAAGATCTATTGCGAATACCCTTATATAATTCTACTCCTCCTACCCGCGACTTTTCATGAAGCCTAGAATTGTTCTGACGGGTGAATTTTCCACCTGAGCAGGCGTCAGATAGAGCTTTTCTAGATGATTCTGCCTTCAGCTGATGTATACTTCACAAGAGTGTTGTTGCAAATAAGGCAAGTGCCAGTCTTCGTTAGACCCATCTTCTCGAGGTGATACCACAGAGGGCAGTGTCCTGTGAGAAAGCCTGTCATGAGCTTCATCTCTGGTTTTCTGAGGCTGAGTAGCTCTTTGAATCGGTTCTGCGAATGGTTGATGAACCTTTCTGCTGCTAGGTGACATAGAGTTGCTCTTCAGTAGGAGATCTTGGCGATCTCATCCCATTAACTGACCTCAGGTGACATTTGCTTGTACCGCAAGAATGCTCGGGATCAAAAAATGCAGATTCTGCATCTTTCTTCGCGCGGCGAACAGCTGCCGCATTTCCTTTGATTCCTAAATGCCTTGGAACCCACATGAGTGTGACTTTGTTATCCCTCGCCAGTTACATTAGTGTTTGGCTATCTGAGCAGATATATATGTTGGCACCCCTTGGACCTTTGCTCAGGCACCTTTGGGCGCACAGGTTGATGGCATACATTCCAGCTTGGAAGATGATAGAGGGTTCAAATAGCCTGCATCCAGGTCCATAAACACCAGCGCCTACCATTTCTTTCATTTCCGAACCCTCAGTGTACCACACAAGGGACCTTCCGTCCATCCATCGTACCTAGGGTGGCTTTTCATAACTACTTCAAATGCACGATCGAAGCTGAGCCTAGCTGAGGTTCAAGACATATACTGAGGGTGCCAAAAAGCACAGTGCCACCTGGAGAAAAATATAAAAATCACTGCGAGAATATTCCAGCAAACAGAGATGGGAAATAATAAACCGAAAAACCATGAAACAAGAGAATCGCGGACCTGGATGACTCTGAGCATTGGACAACTGAAAATTATAACAGGATTCTTGACTGTGACATTGCGAGACAGATAAAAAACATTTGATTGGTAAAATGAAAGTGACCAGAGTAGGTTACGTGATTTGATAAAGAGAAATCATATATTTTCACATGCTACATGTTTCGACAGTAGCTCGGATATTACAGTTTATATGTGGAATTTCTCCTGGTTTTTATATTAGTTCTGTTGAAAACATTCCATAAATTGAAAGTTCCTGTAAAATATTACGCTGATTAATTGACACAATTGCTTCATAGTTTTTTGTCTTCATCATCCTAATTCCACAACTGATTCTCAAATTTGATCGCTTATATCGATGATTTATTTTGGAATCTTTATTCAATATGAAATATAATACAAAAGAATCTTCGAATTCAGCAACGGAAGTATGTTCGATTTCCTGAGATAATGCATAAATACCTAGTTGGATTCAACGCCACCAAAACTCAAGCCTGTATTTTCTCTAGGAAGGCGGAACTCAGTATGCTCGACATTGTAATGTCTGGCACCACCATCCCCACCAAGCCCACCATATCTCTGCTCGGTATTTCCATCAGCAACACTTTTCCATGGGATAATCATGTCAGATCCATCGCAAAAGCTGCTTCACAAAAACTCGGATTCTTGTTCGGTGCGAAAAGCTACGTCACACCTCAACAGCTCCTCATGATCTACAAAGCGCAGATACGGCCTGTTCTAGAATACTGTTCCCACATATGGGGTTCAGCACAAAAACATACGCTGATGCTCTTAGATTCCATCCAGAGAAGAGCCATCTGCCTGGTGGATGACGCCACACTCTCTCACTCTTTGGCATCATTGGAACACCGTAGAAAGGTCGGCGACCTTTCACTTTTCTATCGATACTTCCACGGGAAATGTTCTTCGGAAATCTCTGCTATCATCCCTTCACTAGCAATACCAGTCAGAAGAACTTGAAAAGCCCAGTCAGCACATCTTTTCGTTGTCAACCTCGAAAGATGTCGAACATCACTTTATCAAAACTCCTTCATCCATAGAACGGCTAGGCTCTGGAATTCATTGCCTGAGGAAGTATTCCCAACAACATATTATAATCTCCAGAAGTTCAAAAAAAATCCAATACCTACCTCCTATTCCTATCCTCCCTAGGAACGCACGATGTTCTATGAACATTATAGGGATTCCTTTTTGTGCGCTCCAAGCGATAAAAAAATATTACGAAAAATCATACTTGATTCAATATCCTGTCGTCAAATTTGAACTCATAAAAAATTGAGAGCTCATTCAATTCCATCTTACCTGTTTGAAACGCTACTGAAATGAATGAAAATTTGGTCAAAGTTTTTTGTCATAATTAGTAGTAGTATAGTTTGTGGAATTCGTTCCTTGACAACATGCACCTTGTTCACTATACTGTTCCGCCACTAAAATCAGTTTTAATCTTTTCCTGAAGATGCTAACATAGTTAGCGAAACACGTGTCGAGGCGTTAAAAAAATCGGTTTTGGTAAGTGGTAAAACAGTCTAGTGTATTATCGTGAATAAGTTGGTATAAACTCCTTAGGGAGTAGATATGTCAAATTATCTCCCTAAGGAAGAATAGGCAACTTCTGCCACTCTTTTGTTACCAGAGAAAGTAACTTCTACTTCCGCCAGCGTAAAAAGATGATTTTTTCCTAGAACAGGTCAATCTAATCTTCAAACTTTCATTATTGGAATATTCGCCTTACGTGGTATTTTGTTCTTCTTTAGTGCTCCTATATGTAATTATTTGCTGATGATGAAGTTTTGAAACTTTGAAGCATGTCATACGAATTCTTGAATCAAAGTATGACTTTGATAGCTGTGACTATAAGATTTTCTTTCCGCTCTATGCTCTATAATTTTTCTGACCACGTCACTGGGGTGGGAGAGCGCATTTCCACCAGATATCGAGTTACTCGCGGGAAAAGTCGTTGCAGGGAGTTTCCATCGACCATTGCAGGTGCTAACGAGGGGAGTTCGTGCCTCAGTTGGATATCATCAGTGTCAGGTATTTCCGGTGGCAAATGCTCTGTCACGGATATTTGCTGACTTGCATCTGATATGCCTGTCGGTGTTCGGTTTCAGAATGTGTTTCCTAATAGACCCCGGTCAATAATTTTTTAAACCGGAAGTGATTATAGTAGAACTCATATTGAAAGAGGAGAAGAATCGCAGTCAATGTGATATCCCGTGAACTTGGATTGCAAGCTTCAATATCAGCATACTACTCACTTATTGAATCGCATCTACGGTATGGAATTTCATTCTGGGGGTGTAGCTGTCATGGTCTCTTAAATAGTGTTTTCGTCCTTCAAAAACGAGCTCTGAGATTTGTATTCAAAGTCAAGCCGCGTGACTCATGCAGGCCAATGTTTCACAAATATAAGATATTGACGGTCTTTGAAATTTTCGTTTTAGAAACAGTCTGTTTGCTTCACAAATATAGAAGAAATTTCATGAACGCAAACATAGACAAGATTACGCGTAATAAAAGGAACCTTGCTCTTCCTCTGCCTAGTTCATCTTTTGTTTGTTCTATAAAAAGATTTACAATCATTTACCAGAATGTACAACTATGATCAATGATTTGAAACAATTCCGTAGATCTGTCAAAGATATGTTAGTGGGAAAAGGCTTGTACAGTTTGGATGAATACTTTGCCTACAAATTCTAGTCTTTCTATGATATGTGAGAATAATTAGAGATTCATATCATTGATTTTAAAGATAATCGTTGTTTGTGATAATAATGAAACTTGTGTATGTTATTTTATTTTATATATTTTTGTTCTGTATTATTTTTATATATTCCTGTTCTGTTGTATTTATTTATAATCTTGCAATCGATATATCGCAAGATACTGACTTTGTCGACAAAATGTGCTCATTTTAGACAATAGAGCTTATCTATCTATCTATCTATAACAATAATGTAATAGTATATTACGTAATATGTGTTGTAAGAAGCATATTACGCACGCACGCAGAGCGGCAAATGCTTAATTCCATGAGTGCGTAATTGCCATATAGTACATCAAAATAGTTTGGACAAACAGTCTGAATTGTAATTCTTGACAGTTATATCCTCCGCTATTGACGGCGATTACGCGATTATGACATACCTATAGTGGCAAAACAAACAAAAATTGTGTGATGTGCTTACTGTGCGTGGAATCAAAGGAAATGAGGCAACTGATCGCCTTGCAAAAAAAGGTGCACCATCTGCACTATTTGGTCCTGAGCATTTTTGTAGGATGAGCAAATGTCACCTGAAGCAAGAACTCAGGAAATAGGAAGAAATTGAAAAGTCCTCCTACTGGAAAGCAACTCCAGGTCAATGACAAGCGAAAAGGTTCATCAACCATTCGCAGAAGCGAGCCAAAGAGCTACTCAGACTCAGCAAACCAGAGCTGAAGCTTATCACAGGCTTTCTCACAGGATACGGCCCTCTGAGGTACCACCTCAAAAAGTTGGGACTGGCGGAGACTGACACTTACCGCTTTTGTAACAATGCGACCGAAACCGCGGAACACATACTTTGCTCATGTGAAGTATTAGTCCGCCAATGGCTGAACCACCTAGAACAGGTCTATCTCACCCCAGCTGAGGTGGAAAATTCAACCGTCAGGAAAACTGTAGGCTCAATCAGAAGTCTAGGGTTAGAGGACCAAAATTAGATAGGGGTAATCACGCAATAGATCTTCTAGGTCGCAGTGATCGAGAGGTCTCCCAGCCTATACGACCCATCTACAATCTACGATCTACTGTGCGTGAAAAGCTTCTTACTGAGGCTGTATCTCGTGTGTTATTGCCTATTTCCTATAGTGGCCGTAGGTAAAAAAAATTACGGTCGATCTGAGGTCTAGAAGTTAAAGGGGTGGGCTTTAAAGGGTGAAAACGGTTAATCTCGAAAGCTGGCAAAACTGCAAGTCCTATATATGGGAAAAATTTGAATATCGAAGTTGAAGATTGATACACTTCTTTCACATAACCTATAAACGTATATATGTGAGAAATTCAAATATCCAAGTCTTTGGATTTCTATCTTTGTATCTCACAAAAAACGAATCTCACGGAATTCGGTTAAAACTCACCACTTCATGTTCCTAATGAACTGCGATATTTTTGATTTGAAATATTGTTTTTTTTTCATCTTATTTTGACGAAAAAGCAAGCTAATTTTCAATCGATAATTTTCGCTTCAAAATATCTACTGCTATAAAAAAGAAGGTATGCTTGTTCTTAATGAAGAAGGGAATTCCATGTAAAGAATGTGACTGCATCTTCTTCGTTTATTTGCATTTCCTGAGAACATTCACCACAGTTATGTATATATCTTTCCACACTCCATCGACTCTTTTGAAAAAGCACATATTTCGACAAGAGAATTTTCGTTTGAAAATCAGGGTTCTTCTTCGATATCACTTCAAAATAAGCTGAAAATATTCATTTTTCGAATCAAGAAAATTACAGTGTATTTGGGACATCAAGAGATATATTTTCATAAAATTCTGTGGGAAAATGATATCCCTTGAGAACGATAAAATGGAAAATTCATATAACATTTTGCTGAATTTTCTGAAATGAGGGTACTTCACTATTGAGCAATTTTCATATTTTTTGACCTACCCTGTATGCTGTTTGACTTGCAACCATTCTAAGTGCACTTCAAATGATAACAGAACATGCACCAACTTTCGGCACTATCTTTATTCTGGTTGTGCAATTTATTAAAAAGATTTCCATTGCACACTTAAATGACCACACTGTATATGTAAAAATTACATTATAAAAGTAAGGTCTGCTCACTGGTATAAAATTACAGAACTGCTACCGGAATCGCATTTTACAGACCTGTTGGTGGAGTTTAGGTAAATCCTTTGGTTATTAAATAACAAACGTTTTCTACCTGTCACAGGACAGTTTTTTCAGTGTAAAATCGGGGCGTACAGTTTTCGTTGGACAGCCCTGTATGTATAGGCCTGAAAACCCGTTGGCGTGGCAGGAAGCCAGAAACTCCATAAGACTTGAATCGAAGTTTTTCTGTTAATCTTGGCATTACCTCGGGCGAGTTGACTGCGTGAAATTCCTGGTCGAATCTAGGACGATAATCCGGAATCTCTCCCTCGGAGTGAAAGCAACCTGATATCCTTGAGTCCTTCTCGCATTCGGGGATATCTTCTAATCCTGATATTGGAAGGCTATCCGCGAGAGGACTCGCATTTCGTCAATCTTTTATTGATATACAGGGCGTTTACTTCAAATAGAAGACTGAACTAGTTTTTTTTTATTTCTTGAATAAAATCGTCACTCGAATACCTTTCGATTGAATACTCATTCAGAATAATCTCTGGTAGAAGTCCATGTTTGCTCAAAGTGGAGTGGAATTTTTAAAAGGACGAAGGAAAGCTCAGAGTCATCTCCACAACTTTAATAGTGATGTGGTCAATCAAAGTGACATGTTTCGGACATAAAAGTCCATCTTCAGCCGTATTCTAGAAGTTACTACAAGCAAAGGCATGTGAAAATATACATATTGTAATATAACAAAAAATTGACTTACATGGAGGTGAACATAATATGTTTTCAAAATGGGTGCCGATGATTGTCATTATAATATCGTGAATGATAAAAAATAAGTTCTCGTTTGAGAATAAACTGATTTTCATTAAAACTTGACGAGCACTGAAGGTGCTCGTGAAAACCATTTTTGGTTGTAAAACAGGAAAAACTAAAGGGTCCCGTACCCTTGAGAGAGCGCACTAAAAATCCAAAAATCAATTTAGACTTGATGGGGCCAAGAGCCAAAAACGTGTTAAATACAACTCAAGTTTATAAACACGAAATCAATTTAATGAACCCTGACATAAGTCAAAGTCTTAATGACACGATATTATGACAAGCATAGGACACAGAATTAAAATAATTGAGCACAGGGATGAATGTGAATTCAACTAGTGGTAGTACAGTTCGAATTATTTCTAACTTATTTTTGGATTTTCAGTGCGCTCTCTCAAGGGTACAGGACCCTTTAGTTTTTTCTGTTTCACAACCAAAAATGGTTTTTACGAGCACCTTGAGTGCCTAGGAGCAGACCAGCAGCAGCACAGTTGCCATATGGTAGAATACGATTTGGAACTTCAGAAATATTAGAGTTACAGTCAAAAATTCATAATTTCTCAATTGCGTATTGGTGATATTCTTGAATAGCAATAAAAAATCAATTGTCTCAAAATGTCTCCTCAAGTATTATGGATTATTGATTTGTGTGAATAGTAACCATATGAATTCACACTAGAAGAGTTACGAACTGGTAAACGTGACAACAAGGCGCACGAATTGTGGGCAGTGAATTTTCAGTTCTCTGCATTCAGCACAATGTTGACAAGTCTTCAGCATCTGAATGATATTTTGTCATGGAGTAATAAAAATATTGGGATATACTGGTTACCATATCTTGTACTCATTAATAATTATTGTAACAGTAGCTATGATTAGAGTCCTGACACATGAATACCATCTCCAGAAGCCATGCTCCTCACGTTGAAAAATCTCAGAGATGAACCCACTTGGGTTAGGTGTGGATACAAACATTGGCGCGTTAGATGATTCCAAATGGTTGAAGAATGATCAAATACTAGAACCTGCTTCCTACTACTGTCACTCTGGACAACGCGCTCCTCGCCTATATACACAAGCTACGCCCAGAATCGGCCACTAAGACAAAGTCAGCCTATGCATCGAGGCAGAGAGACATGGAATCCATGAATTCTTTTTCGAAAATTCTAGTATTTGGTTTATGATTTTTGGAATGTTATGGCACTGCTCCATAATATCGATTACCATTATAGTAATACTACGGGAAACTTTTTTTTGCAGCACGGCAGGTGATAGCATAGGTTATAGCATCACCGGTTTATAGAAGGTTATGTCGGTGGACTATACAGTATACAATCTGAACCAGCGGTTAACCGATATCCACGACGATCCTCAATTAAAGCGTTTCTTTCTTGCTGCGCCGACAGCTGTAAATCATGAGTCTACGTCTACGGTATCGTGTTGCGGCTGTGTTAACGTGGCGAGAGGAGAGTTTGTATTTTCCTAACTTGTTATAGCGGATTGTGTGCGAAAGGGCAGAGAAAATGGTGGAAAAAATGTTGTTAGGAAGTTGGGAGAAAGGTCGTGGCCACATGTTTCGAGTTAAACTATACTTATGTAGGCAAACTCTGTCCATATCGTAAACGGTATACGGAGTAGGAATATGTTTGCTTGATCAGGGTTTCTTCTGATTTCTGATTCTGATTTCTGATTTCGAATTGAATGAATAGGCAGAATAAGCTTACTACTGTTACTCATACCCCACTGACATATCCTAATTAAAACAATACAGGAGATGGACTTCTTGTTGTCATAAAATCTTCGGAATGTTTCAGGTGTTCCAAAATATTTCAGGTCACCGTCCTGAATGCTTGAATACAAAAAAATCTTGATCTTCTGTGTTTTACGATATTTCATCGTTATTTTACTTCGTAGATCGTTGCATCACAGTCACTGAAACTTCTCCTCGTATCTATATATTGTATGAATTCGATTATTTCCTTCCTTTGATTTTCAACCAATCGGAACGTTTCATCCAGTTAAGTTACGTTACATAATTTGAAATATACCTGGATATACGAAGAGTAACTCTACCTATCAGAAATTCTGAATCATTTCCATTTCCATCATAGTAACCAATCCATGTTTTGACATACAAAAGCGCGTTGTCAAACTTTTACGCTTAGAACTATTCAAAAAATGATCACAACAAATACAATTCCAACTACAAAATATCATTTATATTTACAATTGTGTCAGTTCAACAGATAACCCTCGGATCATCTCAACTTTTAAACTGATACTGTCTGTGATTGTGCAACAACAATATATGTAAATCAACGTGCTGGTGTTTCGAAAGTATTGCCCTCTCTCTTCATAGTGCTTACTAGGAATATTATATAAAAGAAATGGAAGAAAACGTGTTGAAAAGAGTTTATTGAAGTATATAAGTGGATCATAAATATGGAAATTTCATCTTATAATGTCAATTGGTTGAACCATTGTCGATCTAAATGAAAACCTAGTAGGCGACCTAGTACGCGAGGAGGTACAATATTGTCTACTAACTACCTAACTAGGTTTCCATTTAGATCGACAATGGTTGAACATTTGTCAGTGATATTTCATTTGACTCTACATGCCTGAGGCGTTCTTTGAATAAGAATAATAGGGTACAAATAAAAATAGTTTCTATGACCAATGAATAATCAAATTTTAAAACGGGAATCTATATCAAACTATTTATATTTCAACATATTCCAACATCTCCAGTTCTTGAAGTGCCTGTACTTACGCGTAGTCATTGAATGTCAGCAATTGAAATTGAAAGTCAAACAACTCAAGCAAATGAGATATGAACCATAGATCCTCTTGACTATACTTGAGTACCTAAATTCGGACCGATCAAATGAAAAACTCCATCTGCAATTTTGAAAAAAATACGTTGGTTAATAGTGTCAACTTGGTATGGGGATATCCTGATGATGAATATCGAATCCAAAAACTTAAATTTAACATTTTGCCGCTTCATAATTTCATTTGTTCTTCATAGTAGAATTCTATTCTCGTCAAATGATTCCACATAATGAGAGCAAACTCAGTATGAACTCCAGTTGTTATTAGAAAGTTTCTCAGTTATATATTTGATAGAGTTCGGGTGATGTCTAACAACGTTATGAGAAATTTCATTCCATATAGGACTGCATTATTCAGTATCCACTCTATATAAAGCCTTTCCAGAACTATTTTGCTCTCAAGTTAGGATAATAGCATAGATTGCACCCTTATCTGTTTGTTTCTATACAGTGAGGAACAAAAATGTTCTCCCATCCTCCTACACCTTTTGAACGGAACAAGCTAACGAAGTCGGGTAAAATTCAGGTAAGAAGGTACCTCTTCCGCTACTTCTCGCTATGAAAAATGGTTGTGGTCACGTGGCCTAGTGTATAGAGGGCCCCATTGACTTATTTTCCAAATGTAAAGGAAGGTCACGTATGGTATAGCTGACACCCCTGATTTATAGATTCAAAAACGTAACATAACGCAAGTACTTTCGTTACACGATAGAAGATAAAGCATAGGATTTTTCCAGTACTGTTTAAAGGCTGTCGTTCCGCAAAACACTGTTCGTGACTGCAACGCGAGAGATACCCATTTCCATCTTTTCATGTTCGAGTTGTGGAACGGTGACAGAACGATTGTTCGATCACCTTTGTTCGATCTATATCAGGACATGATAAATGAGATATAATTGTTCTACATACAATATTGACCGAGGAGTCCTGAGGAGCCTCATCGAGAATATTATTTCATTTTATTTAAGTCAGACAGGCCTTACAAAAATAACAATGCCATCAATTGAGGAGACTATAGTTGGAAGATGGAGATTGCAAAGATATTGTACGGATTTTGAATATATCTGGTGAATTCTAGTTATTTATTTATGCATTGATGATGAAGTAATTGATGCAAATTGATCTCCAGGAGAGATCATGTGAGATACCTATTTGTTGCTATATGGTGTTTGTATGGTAGGTGATAGGCTGCCATTTGCGAAAGATCCTATTGCTGCCGCGCACATAACAGAACTCTGGCTGTAGTAGTGTCAAATATTCATAACACAGAATATCATCCGTTGGTAGAATTCAATTTCAAAAACAAAATGAAAACGATATTGGAGTTTGAAGCGAAAAGCCCTCCTGCCCCAAATAAGTTTCAGAAATACATTCCGAGAATTGAAAAAGATCGAACGGAATAAATAAATATCAAAATCTTGAGAAGAGTAAATTTGGTCATAATGTTGATATTTCCCCTAGTTTATGAACAATCTCGGTCTTTTGAACTTTGATTGATCACCTGGGTTATAATCAACTGCATTCCGAAGACGCTGATTCTCATGAACCTCAGCTTTTCCGAAAGTCTTGATGTTTCGTTCTCTAATGACGAACACGATTGAAGGGAGTTTCAGATCCCTGGAGATCTGGTTATTCCGAACATACCAAGGAGATCCTGTCACCATTCTCTCGATTTTGTTTTGTAATTTTGTAATCGGGTGATATGAGATTTAGCTGTGTGGCCCCAGACTACCGAGGCATATAGTAACATTGGCCTGATAGCCATGATGTAAATATTCAATTTTTGCCTCAAACCCAATTCACTTCGTCTGTTTGGAAATGGATACAGGGCTTCCATGGCCCGTTCAGCTCTTGAAACTTACTAATAGTGAAGAGAATCTTCTGATCTGTCTAGTAGGAACTTTTTCAGGTTTCATCTGGATCCGAGAGATTCTCCGAAATCCTAGTATACAGGTACCGATATGGGTTTTCATATCACGTGGGCACGTACAGGTAGAGAGCGACAAATAAAGGGATTATCCGTTCCTATGTTCCTATCTCTTTGTGCCTTCGTCTGTTTAATTGTGAATTCTCGTACATGTATATGTAACAAGTTGCTTTGTGTCGAGTATTCAATTATGCTGATGTATTGACAGAGCCAATTTGGCAATCAGTTCAAACTGGATCCTACCTATATACATTTTCATTTCAAGGGTATTTACAGGTACGTAGGTATACAGGATCACAATAGTCTCCCACAATGTTTCAATGATATTGCCTTGGTGCATATAAACTCAAAGAGGAAACTCAAAATTATCTCATTGACATGGTGTCCATATTCGGTTGAAGAAAATTTTGAAAATAATCGTTGAATTATGTCCAAACTGCTACATTTACTCTGATCTGAATGTTTGATGTTCTGGTACATTTCTTCTTTTTTTGTGATACCTTATGTATATTAAGTTATTGCATATTGTATTCATTGACCTGAATTATTGTTTAATTTTAATTTTCCAAGGAAATATGTCTAGTCTCGGCTAGACTTACAATTTCAATTTGTTCATGTTGGCCTGTCTTATGTCATTATATGATGTTATGAGATCAATATATTCTATTCTATTTTATTCAACGTTTTAATAAGGGCACAATTGCGAGACAGAAAGTTGAACGTTGAGTGAAATAGGCGCCAAGTCACTACATCTATCTAACAATACCACTACAAAATTGCATAATATACCACTACAAAATAGTTTGATACTTATAGTATAGTATGATACAATTTTGTTGTGGTAATATTTGATGAATTAGTGGAATGTAGTGACTAGTGCCTATTTTACTAAACGTTTAGTATTCACTACCGACTATTTCTCTGGGAGGAATATTCTATTATTATTATTATATTTTGAGAGACTCATCATCATCTCATCATATGGGCGCCATATATGTCTTTTTATCCATTGAATAGAACTGCAATTCCTCTCAAAGCCATGCAAACAGTGAAATATATTTTCAAAAGTGGTAAGACATGACATTTGACTGAAATGAAACTCATGTCAAGACCAAGTTTTACAATTGATGAAAACCTTCAATAATATAGTTATGGGTGAATATTAATATCTTGTAATTGGTAATGAGAAATGGGTATTCTTGGTTTTTCTGTTTCTTTCTTTGATAATGTTGCCTATCATTCAGACTATGAATGAGGATTGGTATTGTATTCATGACGACGAATATTTTGTTTTCCTATGCATGGCCTCGCTACCACATTTGAGAAGGTTCTCACTGTTCTTCAGCACTATTTCATGTGAGAACGTCATCATGTTATACATGGCTGTAAAAGTAGATTTGAGCTCTATTCAGTGGAATGAGGAACGAATATTGCGTCAATGTTGAAGAAAAACGAAAGTTGCATGATATATTTCTGAAAATATTGAAGATATTTCATATTTCTGACAATTCCCACTTTCTTTGTTATGATTAATTAACTGCTTACACAAAATTTCAATATTTTTTCACTAATATTAACCGAGAAAATGAAAAAAAAAACATATTCAGTGATTTTCAGTACTTTCAGAATTTTTCAGGAGAGCACAAAAAGAAATCCCTATAATGTTCGTAGAACATCGTGCATATCTAGGAAGGATAGTGGAAGGAGGTAGGTATTGGAAACTATTCTGTACTTCTGGAGATTCTTAGTTCTTGGGAATACTTCCTTAGCCAATGAATTTCAGAACTTTGCTGTTCTAAAGACCAATGAGTTATGATAAAGTAATGTTCGTCACATTTCGAAGTTACCAACAGTTCGTCTGACTGGTATTGCTAGTAATGGAATGGTAGGAGAGATTTTTGAAGACCATTTCCTGTCGAAGTATCCATATAGGGAATTGAAGTGTCGCCAACTTTTTTACGGAGTTTCAATGATGTGAAAGAGTTAGGGAGTGTGGCATCACCCACCAGGCGAATGGCTCTTTTCTGATTGAATCTAATTAGGAAAGCATTATTGAGGAGAGGAAAACTTGCATTAGTATATTCGTTTATAGGTATCGGTGCATAGATTTCGGGAGGATGTAATTCAATGTTCTGCGTGGCATTAGCCAGGAGAGTAGTTGTTTTTCTTGCGCAATTGCTGTTCCTATTATGAACATCTGTGGAAATACTGGAAATGGCTCCAGGTTTTTTTGTATTTATTCAACAGTCTACGAAATTGAGTCTCCATTCTGATCCAGTCGGATTGAGAGCATGGCCTGGCATGCCCTCATTATAACCTTTGTCGGGAAAACTGTGAAACCGACTTGCCCGACTGACCTGACGATCAACATTCTCTATTCAACTATTTTCCTTCTCGTGGTTCTTGTTTTGTGCGCACAACATAGCATATCCGATTACTAGGGCCACAACCTTCTCTGTCTACCTAACATGAAGCTGGATATCATGGAGAGACATTTTCATAAACAGCGCGGTAGGTGAAAGACACATTGCGAGTGTAGTTAGTATACAGTTTGTTTCACTAATTTGAAACTTTATGGAAAATTGCAGTTTTCTATAGCTATAACACAAAATTGCTCTCGTTTTACTATGTTCGATAGATCAATGAGGTACTTTGTATTTCATCAATATTATTTTTCTACGGCTATAATACAAGATTGCTCTTGTTTTACTGTGTTCGATACATCAATGAGGTTCTATGTATGTCATCAATTCTATTTCCGTTTCTGATATCACAATGACTCCATTGTGTTATTATTTAAAAAAAAAATCTCATCGCTCCCCAATGTCAAATTGCAAACAATGACAGCTCTGTCTAATATAAATGAGCATTACTTGACAGGAAATCAGATGGCTACAAGCCGGAGAAATTGAAAATGCCGTTATCTGTTGAAGCCGTAGGAAAATCATAGTGCCTATACAGGGTAACTCACGGTCGATGGTACGTTAGACGTTTATGGAGAACGGGACATAGGATCATTCTGAAATTTTGATTACTCACGGAGTTGCTCATGGTCTATCGATCTAAAATATTTTCAGCTCTGCGGCGTTGGTGCTTCTATCGAAAAGTAGCAACAACTTTGTTATTTTGAATGGAAAGCCCTGTATTCTATTGCATTTTCAGATTCTCTCTGAAGAGCTGATTTCATCGATGCATCACACTTGGGGTCTAGCGGAAATGATTACAGAGATATAGGGTGTGAAAAATCGACATTTTTCAACTTTAAGAATTTTTTTTGTCGAAATTATTCATTATTGGTCAAAACGGCTCACATGTCCCTATCTCAACTTTTGATCAACTATCTACTGACATTTGATTGAAACAAATACAGGGTCGTGCAGAATTCAGAATCTCGATCACCCGGTATATGTCCCAATTAAATATCAGTAGATAGTTAATCAAAAGTTGAGATAGGGACATGTGAGCTGTTTTGACCAATAATGAGTAGTTTCGACAAAAAAAAATTCCTAAATTTGAAAAATGACGATTTTTCACACCCTATGCCTCTGTAATCATTTTCGCTAGACCTCAAGTGTGATACATCGATGAAATCAGCTCTTCAGAGAGAATCTGAAAATGCAATAAAATACAGGATGTTCCATTCAAAATAACAAAGTTGTTGCTACTTTTCGATAGAAGCGGCAACGCCGCAGAGCTGAAAATATTTTAGATCGATAGACCAAAAGCAACTACGTGAGTAACCAAAATATCAGAATGATCCTATGTCCCGTTCTCCATAAACGTCTAACGTATCATCGACCGTGAGTTACCCTGTATATGGCTCATGCTGCAAACTTCGTTTTGAAGCATGCTGTCAGTGTCTTAAATACAATTTCATGACAAATGAAAGCAATATCGATAGACAGCTTAATCTTTGATGAATTTGGAATTGTACGTAGATTACGGATCTGTCAAATTGGATTGTCTCTATGCAAGTTTTTCTCATAGCTAAGTTTTCTTCTGATAAGCCATTACTTTCAAAAATTATAGGTTATGTAATCCAAATTCGGCGTGGATCTGAATATGAAACTTTCTTAATATTTCATAATCTCCAACACTTACGTTTTTAGCGAAAATGACCCTAATTAGGAAAATTTCAATATAATATCCGTGAAAGGGTCTCATCACTTGTTGAGCGAGTTATATAATTCTCTTCATTATTAAATGATGTATCGATATTTGATACTATGTTTTATTCGTAATCACTGATGAATCCGTTGTAAGAAGTTTGAAAGATGCAATTTGAAAACTTGAATATTCCCGTAACATTTAGTGATTCAGAAAGTTCCCAGCTGTTGTAGGAACCTATACTCAACTAAGCAGGAAAAACTATGTAGGTATTATCATATTTTTCACTCATCATCCATGTCCATGAGATCAGTTCAACGTACTCTTGATACAAAGCTATAAACCATCAAATGAGCTCATTTTTTTCCCGTGAATATTGCCTCCAATCTATTCGAAAAACCAAAGTTAGAGTCACTCTCGCAGGAATCAGAATGGTATGTTAGCATAATTATAAAAAATGTTGTTTTAACAAATTTCATATCTCATAACCCTGTCAAATTCAAATTCCATATACTCGTGGAAAATACGTCATAACCCATAATATTCGAAATAATCATCATATTCACTCCGTTGCAAATAAGGATCAAATTACCACACCCTTAACTATGAAATATCCCTGTCGTTACTCTCACCGATGAAAAGTGTATTACCGATGAATTATACGGGCCTGGCTGCAAGAACAACTAATAATAATTCTTCCCTGACAGCCAGACATTCCATTTGGCTAAAACTAATATGGATGGTGCTTTGCCCAACGCAAACATTTTTGGCGAATTTGCATATTTATTCTCATTTCAATTTCAGCCGCAAATGGATGTTCGCGTCACTCCTTCACGTCAGGCGACCGACATATATACGGGATCGTTTCATAGGGAATGTCGATTGACATTAAAATAATCTAAATGATAGTCGATTCAAAAACAATGAGTGCCAACATTTCTAGTCCCATGAGTTGGCGCTACTGAAATCATTGAACTATGAGAACTCAATGTAAACAACTGGAATGGAGACTGCCGTTTTCTCGAATAGCATAGAGTGTGTCAGGGGCAGCTGCAACAAAGATAGCTTGAGTTACGATAACCTGTCTCTTTCACACTCGTGTTGTCTAATGAAGGATTGGTGTATAGATTTGCTTTCATCGAATATCTGGAGTCCTTGAGATCTTTTTTCATCTGAACAGACAAGAAAAAGTGAAGACAGAACATCATTGTTTTTTTTATGTGAAATATCGCTAAATTTGGCGTGTTTCGTTTCTTCAAAAAGACTGGATTTATTGGTGTGATTTGATTGTTGTTGAGGAGGTCTAGGATTTCGAATTGATAAACAATATGGATATTCGAATTTCATGACCTTTTGTTGCAAAACAAGCAAGACAAACAGAAATTGTCCTTCATGGTCAAGTTGAGAATTGTTCAGATTCTTAGAAAAACTATATTAATTTATTTTCAGGATATGTTTGTGGATGTGTGTGTGTGTGAATGGTCATGCATTGGATTCTAAGGATGATGTTTTTTATATCGACATCGATTTGCCTGCAACTTCCAGCTCCCAAGCTTCGAAGTTTATTGATAATGAAACCTAAAAACTCTCTCATTCGAGAAGGCCTATTCTATTGCAGAGAAAAGTGAAAACACTGATACAAAAAGTGAAAAAGAGAATGACAATCTGAAGAACATTTCGAAGGTTGAAACTACAAGTTCAAATTTTTGAACTCAAGAGTTACTTCATAATGTCTTTTCAGATTTGCCTTTGAAGCTTCTCCTTCTCCAGGTAGGGGAGAATGAAGGTACATTCTGCGCGACACAGATATTCATCTTTGATGAAACAATTCGTCCAAACATTGTACTTTTATTCACCTTTCATTCACCTTCTAATAGTGACATTCCAATGGAAAAATAGATACTATTGAGAATTATGCTTGAAATACATCTTATATACACAGTGAAAAATTTCTGGGTGTTATTTCAACCGAGTGGATTTCAGAAATAACTCCGATTGAATCAACACTTGATTAGCAATTTCATACCAATATTATTAGAAATTTGATAATACCGTGTACAGTGGTGTCAATTCGCACAGTCATAGTGAAAAATTACACGGATGTGGTAATTTAGAGGAGTTCTGAAATATCCATTCAAGAGAAACACCAACAGGATGAAAAGTAATTACTTTCGATAGTGGTATCATCCAAGTTAACGCAAAAAATACACTTATTATATAAAATTATCACCTAGTTACACCCTCACCAATCACAAACAAATCAGAACCGTGTATGAATTATGAGATTTGGGGCATCATTGTCTTGCATTCTCCCATGTGAATAAATAATGTTTGCTGATTATGAAATTACCCACTGAAAAACCTGAACTCATTCAAGAATGGATGGATATTGTAGAGGTATATCATCATCCAAGAATTCTGGTATCCAGATTGATAGGTGACAATAAGAACGGATGATTTCGTGAAAATAATGCAATAAATAAATTTTAAGCTGATTCATAAATTATATATGATGATTTTTATATTGCGAAGCGATATAGAGTACTTATATCGAACCAAATTGAACATAAAATTGAATAACAAAGTGAAAAATTTGTGCACAGAAAAATATTTAGTGAATTTCTTGATAGATGGTGACACTAGCGCTCCTTCGACGCACGTTTCTCGACAGCCTACAAATAGTATCAGCTCAGAGATATTTTGTAAGTCACAATTCTCACTACATTGGATCGTTTTATACACTGAATACTAATGTTAGTATATCAGAGTCGTGTTATTCAACACTCAGATGCATACAAGAAAACACTGCTTCTCAGCGTGATAACACTCGATAAGTGTGTTTCCACAACAGAAGAATATCCGACAAATATTCACATATTATCATAATATCATCAGTAAAAGCAAAAACGCAACAGATACAGTGTCAAAATAATCACAAAATGATTGTACAGGGTATCCCAATTTGGGCACTTTTGCGGGGTATCTCCCTTATCAGTAAAGATAGAGCATTGCGGTTTTCGCGACAGTGTGCTACTTTTTTATGAAATTAATAATGGCGCAAGCAGAATTGTGATAGCTCTTCTGGTTGTCGAGATACAGGGTGGAATTGAAAAATATCACTTTTCAGGCACCCTCCGTGTCTCAGTTATCTTTGACCTTATCGAAGAAGTTAAAACTTGTTTTTATAGAGTTTTTCTCGTAGAATCCAGTGGCGTAGTTATTTTTTTGCTAGCACCTTTTGTTTTTTAGTTATGGAGCAAACATATGTTTTTTTAAATGGAACACCCTGTATATTATTTCATATATACATTGAGCATGAAGTGGGCTTTCCAAAAATATATAATTGTATACAATTATTTTCCATTTAAAAAAACATATGTTTGCTCCATAACTAAAAAACAAAAGGTGCTAGCAAAAAAATAACTACGCCACTGGATTCTACGAGAAAAACTCTATAAAAACAAGTTTTAACTTCTTCGATAAGTTCAAAGATAACTGAGACACGGGGGGTGATATTTTTCAATTCCACCCTGTATCTAGACAACCGGAAGAGCTACCACAATTCTGCTTGCGCCATTATTAATTTCATAAAAAAGTAGCACACTGTCGCGAAAACCGCAATGCTCTATCTTTACTGATAAGGGAGATACCCCGCAAAAGTGCCCAAATTGGGATACCCTGTACAGTCACCACACTGGTTTGAATAACAAGAATCGATCAAATTAGCTCTAGATACTCTAGTGTAGTTCTTGACTGTATGTAAAAAGGAATGACACCCTATGATGGTGTTGAAAATATCAGAGTTAATTGTTAATTCCCACTAGAATGATCAGTACCTCAGGGGACACCCAAGGGTGTTAGCTGGTGTGAACTGGTGTAATTTTTTTTTCACTGTGTAGGTACTCAGTACCATTCAAGAACCTCTTTTCAATTTTTTTTTATCGTTTATCTTTTTCTCCTGATAGTGCTGAGACATTGAGCTTCGTCTACCCTGTACAATATATCGTGACATTCGAATGAGAAAATATAATGTAAGTTTTGTATTCGTCTGACTTCCTAATCGTGTAAGAACAAAAATGAAATTTCAATTTTGAGTCAATAAAATAATCAATAATAATTTTTGAATTATAAACATCATCCTTTTTCGAATGTGAAAACTTCACAAACGATAAGATTTCCACAAAATTTCGTGGAAATCTTATCGTTTGTGAAGTTTTTACATTTGCCATGGATTTTCATCAAGTAACGTCAATTCAAAATTATCCTCTTTCCTGAATGAATATTTATATTCAATCACGTTTACTCTCAAATGAAAGCAATAAACGGGAACATTTTTCAAATGAGGCGAGAGCTTTCCATTAGCCAATATGAGATAGAAAGAGATAGGTATCCGTAACCACTGCGGGTAGCCTGAAAAATATTTTTGGCTCACTCGTCGTTCACAGAGGATCCCTTCCAGCTGTTTACATTGATTTCATTGACTTAAATGTGAGGTCAATGTCAAAGTCAAAAGTCTCAAAATTTTGCCGGATAGCCCCGAAGGCTGTTGCCTGGCCTAATTTGCTGCGAACCAAACTCGCATAATGCTGATATTATACGAGATATCGATATTACTTCTCCACCTCCGGAATTCCTTTTGAATGTCCAAAAAATTCAAAACATTGTGTGGGTGAAACAGAAGTGAATCAACAAACTTGAGGTTCATCTCCATCCAGCCATCTTGAATTTGTCAGAACCATCAAACCATTGAAACAACATTTTTCAATTAAAAGAAATCATGGCCACGTTATGGTATCTTGATAATAAAAAATACGAAGTGGATAAGACATACGATGTTTTATCGAGATAAAGAAAACTAGGTAGAAAAATATGATGACAGAATATATTTCCTCCAATTCTATAATGATGTAATATACAATATTTCGATGGTGAAACAGTATTCAGTAGTTTTCAATCGATATTTCTGTAGATACTACGACTCTCCTTCATCATAATGTATCAAAAATTAAAGTTTTTGAAATCATGAAACTTCGTGATTATAACGCATTGTTAGGTAAAAACAATAAGGTACATTTTTCACAGCAGATTCTCTGATAGAAATGAACCGGAAGTTTCCGAAAGCAATAAGCAATTTTAATATTCGAAATCACTGTGAAACTTTGTTGTGGATTCTGTTTCGAGTTTGAGTCGAACGCATAATTACTTTGCTAACTCAAATGATAAACATAATTGGCTCTAACCTTTTATTCTCATTTCTACTCGGAACTGTAATTAAAAGTTGAATATCAAGATTGCTACATTTTTCTAGCATGGAGAATTAAATGAAAATGGAGAATTCCTGTTCTTGTACTCACTAAATGTTCAAGTTAACCGGATTAAAAATTGCCTGTTTCCGTATCTGCTTCGTATTATCGTATAGTTCATGATTTGACAATTTCTATTCAGCTAGTTATAATAACCATTACTCCATCCTTTGCAATTATCGATAATTTTAATAGAACGATTTAATGAATATGGAGCCATTTCTAATGGTCCTAATGCTCCAAAGGTAAGTGAGACACAGGCTGCGACTCTCCAAAAAATATCTTCTCCTTATTTTGGTTCACTTCAACGATTTTGGAGCTATCAAAAAATGTACAGGGTCTTTGAATCCCCACCCGACTTTTCAATGTTTTGTTGAACATCTCAAAAAATACTTATGGCAAAATTTATGATTTTTTCAATAGGACACCCTGAATTTGATTGCATTTTTAGATTTTATTTTCATGTTCTATCTACTGACATCAATTGAAATGGATACAGGGTGGTGAAAAATCTAGAATTCCGATGACCCTGTATTTGTTTCAATCGAATATCAGTAGATATCTCATCAAGAATTGAGATAGGAACTTGAAAACAATTTTGGCCAATAATGTATGGTTACCAAATGGAAAATTCCTAAAGTTGGGAAAATCTCAATTTTTCACACTCCATATCTCTGTAATTATTCCAGCTGGACCCCAACTGTGATAGATCGATGCATTCAGCTCTCCAGGAAGAATCTAAACATGCAATAAAATACAGGGTGAATTATTGAAAAAATCTTAAATGTTGCCCATAAGTATTTTCTGAGATGTTCAACTGGTTTTCTGCTGGCATATATGAAATCAACAGGAAAAAATATAAAAAAAAGTTCTTCGAAAGGAAAATTCGACAATGCAAAAAAAAGTTGAGTGGGGGTTCAAAATATACGTGAAGACCCTGTGCGAGAGTTTGATTGAAACTACTGAAAATTTGATTCAATATTTAGAGTGACTTTGAAAAATCAAGTTGGCGCAACAACCTCCCATAATGTCACATTCTGTTCCAGAATTATCTCAAAATCCCAGAAATTTCGTTCTTTCTTTATTTATGAATCCCAAGAAACATTGTACTCTATACAGGGATATGATATAACATGAAATTGAATATTTAACATGATAGGTATGAGATAGATAGATATAATATGATGTATGATATGTATATGTATCATTTTGAATATAAATTCTGAAATAATATCAATGATAACAAAACAAATATGCATACTAATCATCTCACATTTACAAAAAATGGAGTTTTAGCCAATATGCATTGTGTTTCTTTGAAGAACTCAACCTTTTCCGTTGAAACCGGTAATCACCGGAGAGTGATATATATGCGAAAGCTCTCCTATTCACATACCGATTACGTATACCAAATCTCATTTCGATACATCAAATTATTTTCGAATTCTGTAAAAACTGATTCGTCCAATAGATTTGTTAACACCTGGTATGATCATTAAATTTTGTTTTCGTCATTAGAGGAGAACGAAGAAAAATCGGTCATCCAACTCCAAACACACTGTGGCATGACATCGAAGAACATATCTTTGTTAACAAAATAGCTCAAGACATTGTCAATGCCCCAATGCCCTTTGAGAGTGCTCAATTTCCCCTTCCCCCCTGTAAAAACGATATGGAAAAAAAATTATGAAATAAAAGGGCTCCTGTGGGGCACTTGCTGAATCAAAAGACCCTAAGCATTCTGGACAATCCCCTGCTGGAACTTTTTGATTTCAGACTGACATATTATTTTGTTTCTTACTCATTCAATATAGTTTTGTCTACGAGATTTCCTTCTTCCAACAATAAAGAAAACATGAACATGTAGTTCATGTTCATGTTTTCTTCATGTTCTGGTTCCCATGAAGAGGGATATCCTGTAATGTTCAGGGAGCATCGTGAGAACCAAGGGAAATGAGGTAGTAATTGGTGTTCCTCTTGAATTTCTGGAGGTGATATGCCTCGGGAAACAACTTTCTTGGCAATTCATTCCAGAGCCTCGCTGTTCGTTGGATGAACGAGTCTTTGGAAAGAGATGTTCTGCAGGTCTCCAAAGTGACCACGAATGGTTGCGAAGCCTCAACCTCGGCCTGATTTGATTTGTATATTTGGAACACTAGAATTTAATTTTGTGAAACGAGCTGACGTTTCCCCGTAGGATATCAACATCAAAAAGGTGCTTTTGTGAAATGAAACATCCAGTTCCGCTATTCCATCAAATGCGGAATGGCAATCCAACAGTTGCAGTCACAGCACACGAACACTAATAACAGTTGACTAGCACCAGGCGCGTCCTGAAAACGAGGCTCTTAATTACAAAAACGAATCAAATGGAACAGCTGAAAAATCACCTAATTCATTCGAATCGAATTGTCTAACCTATATCAATGATACACCTAACCTGGAAAATATTCTCACTGTGATAACATTGGCTTCATTTGTGGGACACACAAGGCGACAATTGCCATTGCAGCCTTCTTGATTTGCCACAAACAGAAGGTTGAATGGAAAAAAGTTGCGCATTCAGAAGGTCATGCCAACCACTTTCGAGAATTCTCAGAATTGTTTTTAATTTATCAGTTATATCGAAAAGAAAGAATGGTTTGGAATAGTTATTGATTTATCAAGGACGAAACACTGTCTATTATTGTCGAGTCTGCGAATGGGCTTGTATCACAAAAAAAAATTCATAATTCGATAGAACTCACCCAAACTAGCTCATCACCGCAAACCGTTTATTGCTGTGAGCTCCCTACGTTTTATAAAAAATTATTGAAATCCCCGATTTTTCCGACCTCTGAAAACGGGGCGATGATGTGACGTCAAAACCCTAACACTCAAACAAGACTGTTCCAGACAGAGATGAATGATACATGATTTCTGACAGGATGAATTAGTGCGAGATCACAGTTGAAAGAATTAATATATCTGTTGCGTCAGTCTCCGTCGGTCGTTTGGTATTTTCTTTTAACTTTGGCGAGATGAGGTTTCTACGTCATGAGAGGGTCCGTTTTCAGAAGGTACTAATATTTATGTCCAAAAATAAGACATTCCAGTTACGTTTTCGATCAAATTATGTCGTCAATCATTATTTATCACAAAAAATTTTCATTTCATAATTCGATAGAACTCACCCAAACTAGCTCATCACCGCAAACCGTTTCTTGCTGTGAGCTCCCTACGTTTTATAAAAAATTATTGAAATCCCTGATTTTTCGGACCTCTGAAAACGAGGCGATGATGTGACGTCAAAACCCTAATACTGAAACACGACTATTTCAGACAGAGATGAATTATACATGATTTCTGACAGAGTGAATCAGCGCGAGATCACAGTTGGAAGAATTAATATATCTGTTGCGTCAGTCTCCGTCGGGCGTTTGGTATTTTCTTTTAACTATGGCAGGATGAGGTTTCTACGTCATAAGAGGGTCCGTTTTCAGAAGGTATCATTATTTATGTCCAAAAATAAAACATTCCAATTAATTTTTCGATCGAATTATGTCGTCAATCATTATTAATGTATAAAGGGATCATTAGAAACATGATTTGAGTTGAAAGTTCTATTAAGGTGTACACGCCCTTTTCACCGAATGGCATATTGAGTTTTTTTGTCGATCTCCAACACTTCTATCCACATCACGACAGGTAAAATTCATGGGTTTTCGTGAATAATCAGTTAGACTACAGCAAATGAGAGTTGTTGTCAACTCAATCTCCGCGCGGACCAGGGATGCCAGTTCGATTTTTATTTCATCAGTATAAATACTTGTTAAAAATTGAGATCTGTTCAATGCTATACGAATTCCAAGAAAGGATAATGGAATAAACCAATGACGTCAGAACATCAACAACATACTTCAAGTAAACAGAAAAAAAAAACTATTTTCAACAGAATAGAAACAACCGAACAAACAATCTCATAAAAAATAATAAAATTCATAGTTCTCAATTCCAAAATACTCCCGAAAATCACGAAATAATGTTACATAGGTACTCACAACATTTGAGAACAGAAAATTATAAACGAATATTAAAAATGCACAAAAAAATAGAAAACAAATAAAAAAATTGAACGTAAAAAACAAACTGTTATAACAGAGGTATGTCAGGAATTGAATTTGATCTGAATCAGATGAAGTATTGTCCTTTTTTGGTTTATACATATTATTAGTACCAATATGTGATTCTATTACTAATTTTGAAGAATTGATTTGAACAGAGCGTGCCAAAATATCTTGCAATTTATTGAAAATTAGAACGTAAAATCTGATTTTTTATAGAGGTCGACTAAAATATATTTTATTCCCAATCTTCGTTATTATTAGGGAAACAGTGAAGTTTTTAGTATTTTTCCATGGCAACTTTCGATGTGATTCAACGTTCACTGATTCGAATTTGCAGAACCGTCATCAACTTCTTTTAAGGTACGGTCCTGATTATTCCTGCACAATTTCTGGAAGCTTTCCTTATTCTGAATCCAACCATGTATTATGCAAAGAGGTTCGAATGTGTGACCTAGTCTCAACCTTCATCAATGTTTTCTCGAAATTCCAAACAGGAAATACCACCAGTTCCATCTTTTTTGATCGTTAGGTGTCAAACATTGATGTAGTTATCTGATACTGGAATGTAAAAAATAAAATTTCTCATAAATTATCCAATGCAGCGCTTCGAAAATTGTTCCATGTCAATGGATTCGTAAACGAATTACTTCAATAATGATGATAATAATAATAATGGAAATAATAATAAAAATAATGAAGTTAATTCATCACTAATTAAATACAGGACACAGAATATTTGTATATACTTCCTCATACATGATAATGATAAGATTGAGAGATTGATGAATGAATCATGATTCCACTGGGGGTTCAACCCTGTGTGTGATGAATATCAACTTGTGAGAAAACTTCATTAATGAACATATTTTGTACAAACAGATGATATATAAACATCTGAAACAATGATAAGTGAAGTTTAGTACGCTTTTATCATGTTGGATTTCAACTTACCAGAAAATCGGGAGTTTGCCATATTGGATTGTTATGTGATCGAATCCGAAATGGTTGCTTATACAATAATTATACCAAATTCCAGAAAAATTCGTTCATGAATGAAGAAGTTACAGGGGTGGCCCGAAACCCTGTGTCACCCAGTATAGTATCGCATTAATCCAAATTTGTTCCATTTAACATAGATATACAAATACCATCTTCGCAGTGATAAATTGAAGAATAAGATTCGGGGTCAGTCTGAAGCAGACAATATCAGACCTACTCGTCATTACTTTTACATTCAGGTCGACAAATATTTGTTGAAGATGAACTTCACTTATACATGGTGTATCCGAATGACACCAGAAAAATTCAAGGGGTAATTCCTTGTGATATTTTAGGAAATCAAGTTCACAAACATGTGTCCTAACGTCTCAATTATCTTCTCATCAATTTCTATAAAACGTTGTGATTTTGTTAATAGTAATATAGAGCTTCCTCTAGTGCAACTAGATTTGTCATGGTGAATGTCATTGTACGCCACCAGGTTTTTCTTAGTTTAACATTTTCATTAAATTGAACCATTGAATTAACATTATTTTTATCCTCTTCGTAACCTCTGTATCTAGTCAAGTTCTTGAGGAAACAATAAAAATTTGATTTGACTCCAAATTTTAATGTAGGCGGTGTTTTCAAGACTTCCATCGACATTACTCAATAACCCAAATTAGAATCAATTTGAAATGTTGGGGCTTTCTCATTCTAGATCCATACTGGATTTTGGCACCATGTAAGCTCATACAGGAGGGTTATTATTGAAAACAATTGATTCTTCCAACTTTAACATTCTGTATCTCAAAAACGGATCAAGTGAGGACACATATTTATATAAACTTTATTTGCTAAGGAAACATCCCATGATTGTTTTTGGTGATATTTAGATACACCCTGTATATGTTTTGGAACATTTTGCTCTAATCATCCGGTTTTGCTCATCCTCTCCAAGACCTATCATTATAAAATAGCGATGTTTCCTGCCAACGTCTATGAATCATTTTTATCGGACGAGAGTTCGAGTCATTTATCTGAAACTATAGCGTAATAAAGAGCACTTTGCCAAGCTAACGATATGCATATTAATATTCTTTAAACCCCGTTACGTGTCTTCATTATCATGTTATGTCCGTGTCACGAATAAAGCTCCTTTTTAGCGAGAAGACGCTCCTCCTAATCCCACTTCAGCGGGAAATGAATTCCGATTTTTAAGAGACCGTAATTCGACGATCTCTCCATTTTCAGCGATGCTCACAACGCTGAGACATGAAGATTTACATCTTGAGAAAGAAATATCACCAAAACGATCGAATGATTCCATAGTGCGTCATAGTTAGAGAATAGATACAGAAACAAAAATAAAATACCTTGGGGTGATAGTAGATCAACATTTGAGATGGGATGAGCATGCTGCTTTCATTATCAGAAGAATGAGACAATTGACCTACAAATTCTACACACTTGAAGATATTTTGAACAGAAGAAACTTAACGATTGTCTATCATACCCTAGCGGTATCTGTGATTAAATACTGCATATCGGTATGGGGAGGGATGTTCAATAATATTCTGAGTAGTATTCAATCGATGCCAAACACAATTTTGAAAATGATTCCCAAGGAAAATGTATATCTATCATACTCAAATTTGGATGTACAGACCTAAAAATGAATATTACATTGAGAAGAATGAACCAACTCGATTTATTGAAGATTTAGGTGTCAATAATTCACCAAAGAAACGCACACCCAAAGAACAATTTCCTTTTTCGGTCGAAAATTTTATAATATACTACCGGTTGATATAAAGGGGATACCAAAACTCAAAAAAATTTTAAGCATTTTGAAGGAGGTCAAAGCCTATGATGATCAATCAATGAAATTATTACAGATTCATGAAAAAAAAAAACATGAAAATCACTCCGAATATAATACAATTGTTCAATTACCTCTTCTCAGCTTCAAAAATATCAGTCAATAACGTTTAATATTTATGTCTACTGAACACTGTGCTATATTATCAAGAATTTGTAGATTTAGATCGCTCAGATGGCAAAAAAGGATAGCGCACAGAACAAGCACTAGATAGGTTCAATGTGGATATGGCAAATACCGTTCCTCCACTGCGACCCCAGATGGGTCTATTAAGGCAGTGTACAATCCTCATCTTTTTCAGGTCATGGTTGAATAAGGTGAGATTTGTCTGAAATCGATAGGTTCTAAATTGGTAAAGTCAAATATATCGAACCTTGGTCTCTCTTAGTAAGAGCATTAACATGATATGTGTTCAGCCGTTTCGTCTTCCAGACAACAGAATCGACAGTGCGTTTGTTGGTTCAGACCCATCCTTCCCAGGTGGTATCTTGGACGACAGTGTCCCGTAAGCAGTCCTGTCAGAATTTGCAGGTTACCACTGCTCCATTCTAGGATCTGCCTGGTTATATTTTTCGATGGTTTAGGCAGAAACACTTTCGAATGGTTCAACCCTGGTAATTTAGACCAGTTCGTGAGTCTCTTTCCCTCTGCCCAGTTCTAGTCCTATGAACACAGATTCGGTTACCTGTTTGGCGAGGATGTCGGCTTTCTCGTTGCCCTCCACCCCCTGGTGTCCAGGCACCCACACCAGAGAAACTCTGTTATTGGCACCCAGGCATTCTAGGGATTCAATACAGCTTCATACAAGCTAAGAATTTATCTTACTGGAGCTCTGTGCTTTGAGAGCAGCCTGACTGTCTGATAGAATGCTGATGTTTTTGTTTACTAGAGGTCTATTCGGCAAATCTCTAGCACACAATTCAATTGATGCGAAGACCTCCGCCTGAAAGATTGAAGCATACTTAACGAGATTGACAGAGATCTCCGTCTGCGGTTTCTTGCTGAACACAACGGCCCCGACTCCGAGAGAGATTTTCGAACCATCTATGTAGATTACGTGTTTGGTCTCTGGGATTTGGACTGAGCCACTAACCCCCTCGTCTCTCTTCGGAAAGAGGACTTTGAAAGACTTTTCCACCATTCCTGGAGTTTGGGAATTTTTTATTTCACACAGTATCCCGGAGTGGTCCAGCAGTCGCCCCCTCCTAATTTGATTTTCCAATGACAGGAATATCTAGGAAACCATCCTGGCTTTCCTCTCCAAGATGATTTGGAGGGGAGTTAGGTTCAGCAGGTTTTCCATCGCTGCCGTTGGAGTAGAGGACATCGCCCCTGTAATGGCCAGGCATGCCATGTCCAAAAGAGTGAATATATGAATTATCACAAAATTGTCATCACCTGAGATAGTGGAATAAATTACGTCCTTCACTTACTTAGTTGGTAGGACCGGATTTAGAAAACACAAGCCCTATAGGCTCCAACTGTGGTGCGGGCCCTGGGTTCGTCGGACATCAGGGGACATGGAATACCACCCAATGGAAGGATGGGAGCGGAAGCCCTCGCCCAGAAAAATAAGGAAAATCAGGTGCAAAATGGTGATTTTTAAGGTACATCGTTGTTTTGTGACACAAATTATTGTCGGTTAAGATACTCCACGAAAGTTAACATAACTTCAACACTTCAATGTACATTGTTTAGTAAACAAGGAAATATGAAGTCAATATTAAGTACTCATCTCTTTTTCAGATAATAAGTATATCTTGAATTAATCTCTCTCGAAATATTGAATGAGCAGTACATCGTGTTCACTTCAGTCACTCTTGCTGATCAGTTTCTGTTAGAGCTTGTTCGTGATGAAGGCGTTCATGATATTCTCATTGTTGACTTGTCGTAGAATGTTGTGTTTCACACTACACTACGCAAGTCCAAACAGTTTATAGCCTGTCTTCTGACATAGAGGTCGGGAGTATGTTCTTGATCAGCTTCAGCTTAGAGAATGATCTTTCTGATAGTCACCGTTAAGGAAAGAACGTCACTTTTACTTTGGGATAGCATTCTTTCACATTATTTCTCAACATGATTTGATACATCCTTCTCTCTTCACTAATATTCTTCTCAATTCTCTATATACCGCGACGAACATTGAATCATATTATGTTCAATGAATATTATTCATGTTACCCTATGATATGGTGTTTCTCAAGTAATGATAAAGGTAATGAATTGAATCCAAAGCAGGAATGATTAAAAAAATTAGGCTAAGGTGTCATTCCAATTCTATTTGGATAGTGTAACTATTACACTCTACAGGGTATTACAAATTTCATGGAAAAACACGCTCTATTTGTTACAACACCCGGTATTTATGCAAAAAAACTTTGTACACCAATGTTCAGAAGAAACTGAAGTATCATCAAGAACAAAATGACGTCTGAATCGGACGAGTAGTTTCGACAAAAATGTTTACTAAACCTTTGGCTCCTTTTTGGTGGTACGTTAATTTCTTGGATATGTGTATATTGCATAAATACAACTAATTTATGATGTATATACCTTGAACAATCTGATAATAATTGGGATGCCATGATCTCATTGAATTCCTAGTCAGGTCTTATCCTTCTTTCTGTGTTCTATCTATTTGCTATCGATATAAACTAAAAGTCAAAAAGAGAAAGGAAACTGGCATAAAACATCTGCTTCCATGCTGCATATAAAGACCCAAAATTTCAATAAACGGGCTTGGGTCGGAAATATTTACATACCTACATTTTATGGGGAGGTCTGAAGTTTCATTTACATATGCATGGGAGAGAATCCGAAACTATGCAAATTTTTATTATCGTTTTATTTAATAATAAAAGGTGATGTTTGAGAAGGAGTTTTTCGGCAGTTTTTACTTTCCGCTTTTCCATATAGAGAGGAAGTCAAGTTCACGATTTTGCTGCGGGCCGCGGTATACTTTTATACGGTGAAAGATTTCCACGCAACTTATATAAAATGATATTTAATTTTTATGGTATCCTACACCAGAATGACATTAAATTCGCAATGGTTGATATGCTCTAGCTGAATGTGAGACGCAAATTCTGTGATTGAACACAATACACAGAATGTTTTTGAATATGGCCTCGTTTTCGAGATGCAGTCCTGGCGAAATGTACTCTGTAATGTGGGTAACATTATGCGAAAATATCAGAATCTTACATAATAATATGGTTATTCTGGTATTCCAGTGATCTGCACTGATGATGTCTTGAATGAATGGAGTTTGATTCCGTTTTTTGTCTTTCTTCGACAATGCCGCGTCCAACCAGCAAGGCACTTTTCGGTTATAATTGCACGAGTTCATAAAAATCAACAAAGCGTGTTGTCTGAGAATTGCAAGTTTATTTTCAAATTTTGGCGAAAGCGCATTTCAGACTCTTAATCCTTCGCCAAAATAGCCGAATTATTTGTTAATCTCTATGCATTGGATTTCACGAACAAATGTATTTTCTAAGAAATGTTGTTTTTTTAATGCGAAGCACTCACCATGCACAACGCAAAATTATTTGACAGAAGCCTATCACATTCACTTGTATTGTTTACTGGCGTCTAGTGACACGGCTTCAAAATTGTTGCTATGGCGACGAAATGTTTTCGGTGTTCAATCAATATTCTGTAAGTCATTGAGTTGCCTTCCATAGTTTTGTATAGTTCGAACATTTTTCCTCGCTGCTCATTATCTAGTGGAATATAATATCCTCGTCGCCATTGAATATCCTATTGATCAGATGCTGTCAATATTTCATTCGCCCTTCGGTAATTGAATCGAACTTATCATTTTTCATCAACTTTTACACTCTCCCTGTATCTGGAAGTCAATCAAATAGAGCATATATTTATAGGCACTCCTAGTCCTTAATGGAGTCAGAGAATTTGAAAACAGGGAAAATGAGCAAGTGAACTGTGTAGCTGATACTGTGCTGCTGTGGTTGAAACAGATTACAATTTTTTTCACACGGCTAGATTAATGTTAGCTAGCATACAACATTCACAGACTCTTTTCTGCAAGTCGTTAGTGATCATGATATGAGTTGTCCCAACTATAAAAGTATATTCTCCTACTTCGAAAATGTGACTGAGTTATCATGGTAACGTTGATTCCATCAGCGATATTCCTCACTGCATCAGTGGTATTCACAATGAAAAATCAAATATACCGGTCGTGCATAAAATGTTGTATGTATTTCGGGCGTAACTTGCTCTGATGGACCTTGGCATGTTAATATCTAACTTACACGCTGCGGTCCATAAAAGCCTTCTCAATGCCCTTGTCACATAACTATTAATTCTGACCAGAAAATTATTAGCCTATATCGTCGTTACGCTATCAATAAAGAGGATCATAACTCCCTTGGGACACTATAGGTTCGATGATTTCCTCTACCTACATAGCTTGATGACAAAGTTTCTAAGAAACATATAGCAAGAATCAAGCGCAACTCCTATAATCAACAGTACGTGATTCAAATATGGCGCGAAGGTAATGAATTGGTACATTCATTCCGTTCTGGAAATGAACAACATTTCACTGAAAACGGTCAGAAATAAAATCATCTATGTTCCACGGAAATTAATGAGCCTTCAAAACTAACTAGGCAATAATAACTGTCTCTCGGGTCAGAGGCCCCCAGGACGTATACTTTGCCTCCGGTAATTGAAGCCTCTATAATTCCCTTGATACAAAAATAACTTTTATTCCACGTCTAGTTTTTCGGGATCAAAGTCATGTATACATATAATGCATCTATTTGCCAATTTTTATTGAGGATTAACAGTTGAGTCAGTGATACTGACCACCACCATTGATATTGATCTTGAAAATTAATAATTCAGTTATATTGAAAAAAATTTTCAGAAGTAATTTTCATAGATGAAAAACCCAAAGTCATCTCCACAACTTTCATTGAAATGATCAAAGATCATCATTGGTACATGTTTCGAGCTTATATAAGCCCATCATCAGCCGATAAAATAGTTCAAAGTTCTAGAAGAAACCGGTATTGACTTAGGATATAAATGCAATGATTGATTGAAATTCAAATAACGTGGACAATAACAGAGCAAACAAAGACAACTGCTCCATGATCTGGAATACAAACAGTTAAATAGATATGTAAAGGAAGTTCAGAATCGGAAAACTTACTGTAAATGTAAAATAGTGTTTATATAAAAAGTATAAATGTAAAATAGTGTTTTTATAATTTTTTTTGATCATTTCAATAAAAGTTGTGGAGATGACTTTGGGTTTTTCATCTATGAACTACACCACTCCACTTTGAGTTACCATGGACTTCTTCCAAAGATTAAGTAATTTTTAGTTGAATTAGAGAGAATATGAGTTCTTTCCTACATCAGTTAAGTTCACTGAGAATAATTTTTGATGAACATTTTACTTGCAATAGTTGTGATTTCATTGATCATGAGTCAACTGTTTTCATGGTTCAGTTTGATGAGCTGACTGAAATAACTCAGCAATCGTCTATGAAGCATCATAATCAGTTATGTATATCAAACATTATTTCAATTGAGCGATATAAGCTCGTATTAACGGAAACTTATGAGTACATTTCATGCATGTTGTCCACTTGCCAAAATTCGATTAATTAATTAATTTTAATACTGACTCAGGTCCAGGTCACAGACGAAATGTAAATTTCACAAAGGCTAATTTCTGTCATATTTACATATAAATAGAGGACCGTTCAAAGTGTCTCCGAAGTGACCAATTATTTCAAGAATAATTATAACATGGCGACTTTGCATACGTTCAATTCCATTTAACACGATGAGTCCTTTGGATGAAATGGAGATTTGATGATTTCTCCCAACGAAATCGGAATGATGTACATACGTCGCACACTCGTGGAGTCGAATTTGTGGATAGCCGTTTGAATAAGTAGGTACTTTATCTCGAATGGAGTTTGTTTACCTCCTAAATGAATAAAAAGGATTGTTTGTGGAAAAACAAGGTAGGAATGATTCTTGAAACAACTAATTGAAATGGAATTGTCACTTTCTTCTTGGGTTTCCTTTCTTGTTCGAATTCCGTCCATCTTCGATTTCCATACTTTTTTGGGTTTTGTCCTCGTTGGGTTTCTATACTTCTTTGAATTTTGAATTCCGTTCATCTTTGATTTCCGCACTCCTTCGGATTCCTTTCTCCTTCAGTTTCCTTTCTTCATTGGTTTCCTTCCTTCTCTGGTTTTCTTACTTACGCGGTGACCCAAGAGTGACGCGAAACAAGCCGCCGTCGATGGTCTCATGGTACGCGCACTTCCGTGACTCGAGTTTGCCGCTTCATTTCCATCCCAGGAAGTGTCAAACAGGCCTACAGAAGTTGGCAGAAAAATCTCTTCCACAGGAACCATGCCTCTTCAAATATTTTTAATATAGTCGGCTCCATCATTCTTCGTAACTATTCTTTCACGACGATGGTGAAAGTTCCAAATAATCAAATCATAGTGATGATTTTCAAGAAAACTTTTCACTGGAGAAGTCACTATTCTTGTGTTAATATCTTCAAGATTTGTCTTCTGATGATAATTATGATGTATCCAGTAGGCACTTGAGCATTCCACAATGCTCATAAATAGATATTGATGATATATTCTGTGTATATGTGAATTTGAGAGTAGTACTGGGCCTAAAATCGATCCTTGTGGGACAGCTAACGTCGCTTCCTTATTTCAGAGCGATTTGGACATGTGCTGAGCAATAAAGAGATGCTGCTAGAAACCACACTAGTTTGGATAACCTGATATGGTGGTCCACACATATCGGATTGAACTTCGAGAATCATCAAAATATCAATCGAGATTCTTGTGAACCTATAGATTATCATAACAGGCAGAGATTATATATTGGTTTGAGAAAGCAACTCGATATATGCATGATATTATATTCCAGGCAACATACATAACAACTATAATTGCTCACGGGGTATGAAGCACAAATCAATTTAGGTAAATTACAAACAAAACAGGCCGTTTCTGAACCTCGGGTGTGCGTTAGTTGAAATTGTTTTACTTTTGGTGTTATCAGTTTTCAATACAACAACGTTGTCGGATCATATTCATGCTCAAGTCTACTCTTCCGGTTATATATAAATGATAATAATAATAATATAAGTACTTGAGATAATGATGATGAACTTGATTCAATATGTATGTTAGAATGTGTGACGCTTTACACCGGTTTGTGGTCTGCAATTTGGACACTTAACATCAATTAGTTTTTTCAATGGCGTCCACATCTGTGATGAGCTTCAGGTCACAAATCGAGTGATATCATTTCAATAGTGTGATCTTGAGTGAAAAGTAATAATATATCATGAATATGAATATTATGAATCCAGTTTTCAGCCAATTATCTACACTTCCTTTCTCAGGACCATAAATGAATAATTCAATACAAAAAACACAAATGCAAATTTCGAACATTTTATTGTTCCTAATACAACTTGTTAGATGTCTGTCATCTATGGAGGAATTGATTTAACTTATTATTCGGTGAATAAATTATTATTCCTTTCCAAAGAATGGAAATTGAAAGTGGAACAGTTTGGGAATCATATTTTTCATCAAATTGAAAATTTCCATCACTTCCAAAAGTTCTGAATTGAAAAATCATTTTTAGCCACCCTGTATAATTTGAGGGCGTGAAGATTCCACAGAAATATCACGCATCTTTCCATAAAATGATGTTCTGGTTATTCTTGCTTGAATTTCATAATTATTGTGACTACAGTGATTCTCGAGTTATTCATTTGCAGATAACATTATTTCTAAAAAAAAATCGGTAACTTTGAAATGATCGAGATATATTTAACAATATTATAGAAGTTGTTAGAGGTCACAGTAATGCTTCGAAGAATGTTCTAATATATAGGGCATTCCGTTTCAAAAGAAGTGATTCTAACCCTCTAGATTTTTTCCGGCGCCCTCTGAATATGCGGCAATGATTTCTAGTTATAGACCTTTTTGTCTCATTCACATTCGTTTTTGAATCAAGTTTCTAGCTATCATAGAAATCGAGCAATCGAGTTCCGACGCATTTATGCCTCACTGAGTGATGTATTCAAATATGATATTCCAGTATTATAATCATCCATACATCAAAATACAGAACAAACAAACATCACGTGAGTTAATATTGCCACAGTGTTCGATTTCACTCATCACTCTTGCATTGCTATGGTGATATATAGTTTATGAGCAATAAAACAGCGTGCTATTATGCTGCTTTCATAGGTTATCGTAGGGAGAAGATAGTACCAATATCATAATTATCAAAGACGAGGAGAGAAATTTCCAAGAATTCAGAAAAATGAATCCTCCACTTTTTCGATCATCCGATAGAGACAGGATCTGATAGTTTTAATCAAGAAAAACAAGCTACAAAGACGTAACGATCCTGTCAATCAGTTTTATTCCATTCAATTAAACATTACTTCAAACTAAGCCTTAAATGAATATATCAGATTAATTGTAGTTCTGAGAGCCTTTAGGGGTCATCAACATTTTATGGATCAGTTCAGAAGATAGTAGTTACTCCGACATAATCACATCTTTTATGATTTCTCTGTACACATCAAATATGTATAATGGTATCCATTATTCGTGATTTTAGTATATTGTTTTCAGATGCAAATGAAATGTATATGATTCTACTCTGCTTTGTCATCAACGAAACCGATTGTTCAACGCCCCAACAAGTATTTAGCTGAATATGTTATAACATCTTGATGAGAATAGGAGACGAGTGTGTTGAACGTAATCTAGATGTAAAAGAGAAATGATCACATATTAGTGTTTCGAATACTTATGCATCTATACGATTTCAATCGTATCCAGTAAACAAAAAAAATATATACAGGGTGATCTATTTGAAATTTGAGGTTTGGGCCTCTTCGCTCGAACAAGAAGTGATGGAGGAATAGAAAATATACAAAAAATATAGAATTTCCAGATCCAATGTACTTTTCATGTTCGAAACTCATACCCATGAAACTATTGTTCACCAATATAAATGCACCTTCGCCATAAGTTTCGATTTTGAATTCTGGTGGCAGCGTTCATCAACTATATTGATTCATGCAATTGAATATGGAGTATCGAGGATATTTCAATGGTTTCATATTCCTGCATCTCGTGGAAAGGAAAGGACAGAGTAATAATAGAAAAATCAAGCTTGTTGATATGATGATTTTTGTAAGATGGTGTGTGTGAATTCGATTATCTTCAAACATTTATAGATTTTCCTTCTTCAAACATTTCTCAAACGAGGGGTCATTGACTGTTGATTGAATTCCTTTCTCAGACACTCTAGGAGTGAAATTTCCAAACGCAGTGATATATTGAAACAATACTCATATTTCATTTATAGAAACGAAGAGAGGAAATCTCAAGAAAACTGGAACAATGGATAATTCTTCCTCCTAGATATAGTTCATTGGTGTCCTGGAATCACATAGAAAAAAAAAAGTTTGTTGAATTATATGTGTCTAAAAATGCTCTCCTAGGCAGTCATATGTCATTTTGGGACACCCTGCTCATTGTACTTTTATCCAAAAAATTCAAATCATCTCTCTGATGAATTCAGAACCCAAAATGGTCAACGTTTCTTCATTAATACGCATTATATCGAATTTCTCCTATAGCTTACCTACTCTTTTCAATCTACATGTTTATAGTTACATATATTCCAACTCCCAGATGCGATTGCTTTCTATGCAAGTACCGAATTTGAATTCGAATGTGCGGCGTCGCCATATTAACAAGGGTTAATTACTCCTACGGAGATGGGTTGAACTCTGCTTCGACCATAAACTATCAGAAATATTCTAATTTTTTTCAGATGAATTATAGAACTTGATTAGATTTGTGATCTGGGGAGCCAAATATTGGTCAATTCATGCGAGTATATCTTCCATCTTGAATATGCCACAGAAATACTTCCACCATTTCTTCGATAAGTGTAGACGTGTTTTTTCAGTGTAGGTCGAAGGGTGTGAAATCAAAGATACATTTTTCTCCGTGCATACGTCGGTGTTATTCTAGGTATCGCACGATGTTTTCTCCAATTATCTTTCTTACCGTTCATCATATAATCACGAAAATGGGTACTCAAAGGTAATTTGATCTCACAAACACGAATGAAATAATATACAGGGAGATGTGAAACTCATAACCGATGCTATAAAAATGCCCCAATTTCTTTTTCACGATATTCATCTCAATTATACTACACTTCTTTCAGCATTCCTTCCTTCCTGTGAAATATTTCACTCCACTTTGAGCAATATGGACATCTACCAAAGATTACTTCTTCCAATTGTTCATCAGGAAACCCCAATTATATTTCAGAATAGTCAATTGGATCTCAAAAAGCATCAATTATATTCCAGAAATCATCAATTGTGTTCAAGAATAATCAATTGAATTTCAGAAAGCTTCAATTGTATTTCAGAATAGTCAATCAGATTTCAACAAACGTCGATTCTATTTAAGAATAGTCGATTGAATGACAGAAAACGTCAATTGTAATTAAGAATAGTCATCAATCAAATTTCAGAGATGAAGCTGTCTGGAATTCAATTCTGAAATACGATTGATTATTCTAGATACTATCGATACTTTCTGGTAATAATGATAATGATAATAATCATCTATTTCCTTGAGACAATCACAAACCATATGGAAGAAGTCGGTTCTTTACATTCAACATGTGTATATACTTACACTCGCAAATTTTCAAAACAACAATACTGAAAAAAATTACTTCACCGCAAATTGCCACCACAAATATTCATCCAGCTTTTAAAAACCCTGTTCAGTCAGAAACGATTCCAAATTATGTTTGAATGATTGTTTTGTAGAGCAGTTCTCAACATTTTAAGTATATTCTAGGAGCCATATGACTGGGAGATTGGTGAGTTATTTTGAATTCTTTGAATGTAATTCGAAAATCAGGTATTGAAACTTTGATTTTGTTTGCTTCTCACATATTATATTCCATCGTTATTGTCGCCATTCCATCTGTTGAATCACCTCGTGTAGTATACGAACATTTTCCTGTGACCATTGTGAGAAATCCTTCGTTTATATCTTATGTTGGAGGTTTCAAGATTTGTTCAGGATATTCCATCCTATCACACAGATATTCCAAAAGCCAGGGGAAAACGAAAAACATATTATGATGCCTCTTCTGTCAAAGAGTGCTTGGAATATAAAGCCATTCTATTTTATTTCGGGGAGAATCGAGTCAATATTTGCGGTCCGGTGCAGGTCAGTGATATATTTGGGTTGTCTAAATGTCCAATACTCTCTTTCCAATGAATTTCGCATTTCTCCTGTTCGATGGGAATATATATGGACTCAGGTTTCGATAAGTGAATTCGTTCATTCATTCAACTCGTTTCTATATCCTACTGAATAGTACTTCAGCAATAGAGACGGAAAATTTCTGTTCTATTGATGATTGTTTCGACGAGAAAATCAACGTTGATTCATCAATGAAGAGCTGAACTCAAATAAAAATTGTTCGAAGTATGTGAGAAATATGAATATGTAAACAATGTTTGGAGAAGATTATGCAGAGCAAGCGAAACTCCATCAAGTCATTTATATAATTACTTAGTATTTATAACTTTATGTAATCACGACTGCTAGTAAGGACGTATCAATGTTCAATTTCCTTTTGACAATGCTATGACAGCAAAATACATGAAATTTCGAATTGCGGTGGAACTAAACTTCTACACATCAATTCAGATCTTCTGTTCATAGTTCTGAACTTGAACCCTAAACCTTCAATGGAACCTAATTCTGTCATTCAGAAAAACCTTGATCTTTGTACATTGGAGTCAAAGCAAGACTGAGACACAGAATTTCATAGACTACTACCAATTCTCTCAAATTTGGATCTTAAGTGACGTTTTTATTTTATATCATCACAAATTCAATTTAAAAAACAATTCAATATTCCAACTACGTATAAGTTATTTATGTACCAAGGGTGTTATACGTGATTTAATGATCACTGAGATAGAAACAAAATGTCTTCAAGTGTTCAGTTCCCGAGATACAGGGTGTTGAAGTTGAGAAATAAAATAGTTGTTTCGCAATATCTCAAGAATAATTGAATATAATGCATTCAACTTCGGTATATGGTTTCATCTTGGAATCAGGCATTTTTTGACCAGGAAGCCATTCCGGAGATTTTATCCAGTGGTGTCGAGGGGGTTGTGGCAACTTTTCCTGCCATATTTTCTACGCCACTGATTGAATTTTGATTATTTCTAATTCCTCGAATTCATTGTTCAATTTTTTTCAGAAAATGCATCACCTTCAACTGAGCTGAAATGAACAGTTTTCGAGATATTCGACCCAAAATAGAATTGCAAAAATATTTTTCCGGTGTTGAGTAGATTAGATACTATTCAGATCTCAATCTATAGCTGAACAGAAATAGTTATTCTACGCATAAGGAGAAAACACATTCTTTTGTAATATTCTACTACTGAGGCAGATGAAAAATCACTATGCAAACTTCTATTTTGGGTCAAATATCTCGATAACTGTTCATCTTAGCTCAATTGGAGAAGATGCATTTTCTCAACATAATTGAACAATCAATTCGAAAAATTGATATATTATTGAAATTTTATCAGTGGTGTAGAAAATAAGGGAGGAAAAGTAATCACAACCCTCTATAGCGCATCTCTGGATAAAATTCTCGAAATGTCTTTCTGGTCAAAAAATTAACCATCGAAAGATGAAACCATATACCGAATTTGAATGCATTATATTGAATTTTTCGTGAGATATTGCGAAAAACTATTTCAATTCCTTAACTTCAACGCCCTGTATCTCGAGAACTGAACATTTGAAGACCGTATGTCCCTATCTCAGTGATTATGAAATCACGAGAGGTATCACCTGTCAAGCGTTTTCGGTCGAATTTCGCAAAAAGATCCTAACTATAGTACTATATAACATTATTTTGGCTTACTCTGTCAGCCCTATCATTTACGACATGACCTTTCCGGACACCCTGTATATATACACATCGAAGATGGGACAGCCTGTACAGTGCATCCCAGTGTGCTCGGTTTCTCGATTGTTATCGAGGATAGAGTCTGCCTCTGCTCGGGCAAACTGAAAAATCACTACCTTGAAAATAAACCGCTAAACGTACGTTCTGAGTCCGAGCCCGTCGAACCTTTCGCATGGACCGGACTGAGCCGGCTCCGCACATTAATTTCTGATGGCCCTCAGGGAGGCCGCATTCCGATCGAAGCCCGCCGCAAGCCTAATAAGAAATACTTCGACAGATTTATGGTCTGTAAGACCAAAGACTACAGAAGATGCACTATGAGACGAGTCACTCGTTTTTTTCGACTTCTGATCGCTTCAGGCGGTATAAAAAATATTAAACGAGCACAAGAAATTCAACTCAACATAATGGTGAATCCTCATCTATACCCAAATATATGACAGTTATAAAATAAAATAAAATAGAATAAAATATTTATTAATCTATTGATCCTTTAAACTATCAGTAACAATAGATAGGATAAGTCAATATTACATGTCATAAATGGACAGTGGTATCAAGTTTTGATTGAAAAATAAGACGAAACGAAATACTATAACAAGACGAGACATTTACAGTGATGACTAACATAAACTGAGAAATACTTCAGTATTATAATTTCAAAATTGAAAAGTAGGATTCGAATTCCTCAACAGTATATAGAAGCATTCTCTGACTAGGAGTTTCTTCAGTCTACATTCAAAAACAGCCGGGAATACCGCGTTTTTTATTTTATTCGGCAGACAGTTGAAAAAACGGCAGCCTGCATTGATTGGAGATTTTTTGTAATAGGAGTGTTTAGGCTTGTTTAGTTTGATATCATTCTTGTTTCTAGTGTTGTAAGAATGTTAATCACTATTAATGGGAAATGAATGTTTGTTAATGTAAATGTAGGTTAACAGTTTCATCAAATAAATTGACGTTACCGTGAGGATCCGTTTTGATTTGAAGACCTGTCTACATGATTGGCGACTACTTATGTTGAAAATGAGCCTTATGATTCGTTTTTGAGCAACGAAAATTCTTGTTATATCTGATGCCTGACCTCTTACTGTAATGTTGTATGAAATTGTAGAATAAACAAATGCATAGTAGACCTGCAGTAATGAGTCCGTGTTCAAAACATTTCTCAGTGTTGCCAAAATGTAAAAGCTTCTGTTGAGTTTTTTGCAAACCATTTGTATTTGTTCCTCCCATGTTCAGTTACGATCTATAATCGTTCCTAAGAATTTAGATGACGTCAGTCACAAGGCCCTCGGTGATGATTTATTATTCCTGAGACAATAATTGCCTTTGACCGTTCGACACTGATCTCTGATTGACTTTTTTATTTCATTCGATGTTTAGTCTGTATATTGAAACTGAATATTTTGCGATAGGCCAGCGTAACCTCGTGGTTAAAGCGTCAATGTTCTATCTAAGTTGGATTGCCGGTTGGTGGGTTCGTTTCGACCGCAGCAATTTTTGTGATGGCCTAGGAAAGTGTTTGATGGGATCACAGCACGTTGAAAGGTGAGATTCCTTGCTCGCACAAGTCTCTTGAAGACTTCTGAGGGTTGCTCGTAAGGGGGCAACCGAATGATGGATAATTCTGCGCTGTCTGCCAGCTATTTTGCCAATAACAGATTGTCTGCTATAATAATTTTCCGCGTTTCAAAATAATGAATTGATGTTTTTTTATTGATAATTTCAGCTTTGATACACATGGGGTAGGAATCAGGTATGTACCGATGACATATTTCTTTATGTAGCCAGTTCTCCGTCTATCACTGATTTTGTCATGTTTCTGACTAACCAGAAACATGACTAACAGTCTTGAACGACAGTTTGAGGGTTCCTGCAATCAACCCAAGATTTTCGTGTTCCTGATGAGATATGACATACTTATATAACGGTCTTGATATAGTAGTTAAGTCCTTGATTTCCTTACATATTCTGTGAATTACATTACTAGACTATTGGAATCTGGTGGAGAAGAAGTTGACAATGTTATTGTTACTTGAGAGAATCATTTCCACATTTTTCCACAAAACTAACTACTTTCTAAATAGTGCCTGAAGATTCCTCATATTCCGTGATATAACTGCATTCGGTTCAATGATACGCAATAATATTGCTTGAATTTTATTCTTGAGAAGATAACAATCATTAAAATAGGCGTGACGTAATGACGTCCACCCTATTATTTGGTTACACCTGGATGGACCATCCTGTTGAGTTAACAATCCTTGAATCGAGCCAACCTTTATGCAAGAAAGTGAATTTGTGAATTCATTATCTCTTCTTCTCTCGCTGTATTCAACATCTGCCTCTTCTGCTACTGAGGAGGAATCTTTAGGGAGTCCAACATCCATGGCCTCGGGACCGCCGGCTTGACGTCTTTTCTGAAGGACGGCATATTATCTTGTATGCTATGTCGTATTGTAGCTGATTTCATCAAGTGAATCATCTTATAGAACCCGGTAATCTTTGCTTTGACTGTAATTGATTCCGGGTTCTAATTCCGTTCCGCCTTTGATGATTTCATCTGGGAGTTTTGTTTAATTTTTTCTTCGCGAAATTGTGTTGATTCTGCGTATTGGAAAGATCAAGGGTGCAGAAAATACCACGGATTGGGTTCTCGATTTCCCTTGTTGCTAGGAAAAAACAATCCATGAACCGATATATTTTTTTAACGGAGCTTCTTTTGATTCAGATATCCAACTCACCTAGTAGACACATATATGACATATACAGGTACATTCAAAGAAAACTTGATCCTTCTCATACTTCTAATATAAGAGAACCGAATGTTTTCTATTTGTGCTATTCAATGAAAAAATGGGAAATCAACTGGTTGAATTTTTGATATAAAGTTTAATGATTTTGGTATGAAATATGTTTCAGATACCAATATAATATTGTGTTCTATTCATATTGTTGACATTCCATAGTAATTAATACATTTCTTCATTCTAGGTACACAGGCACAGAGTGTTCCAGATTGTGATTGTGATAATTCGATAGCTTATAGAACTCGTTGAGAAACAGAAATTCACTTGAACATGTAAGTTCTGGACTTCCGTTTTCAGGTTACCTACAAGAGTCATTAGCTGATTTTCATTGAGTAAAGCAGGTTTGTTGTTGATATGGAAATGTATCTTTTTGCGTTAATTTTGATTCAACATAATAATTCCAGTTGGTTTCATTGGTTTTTCTCTGTATTTCATATTTCCATATTCCGTGAGTTATCATGAACCTGATTATCTTGTTGAGTTGTCGGGAAAATACAGGGTGTCCCATCGAAAAAGGTTCCACCTGAATATTCTCCATTGAGAAACGTGTGATGAACTGTGATAGTTTTCGAAGGAAGAATGAATCTCAGAACCATCCTTACGACATTAAATAGGTGAACAAAGTAATGTTGCAAATGGTCCAGCCTAGGTCTCCATTTATACTGAATTTTGGCACCATGAAAGCTTATACAGGGAGGTTATGAATGAAAACAATTGATACTTCCAACTTCAACATCCTGTATCACAAAAACAGAGCAAGTTAGGACACAGGTTTATATGAACTTTAATTGCTAGAATGTCACAAGGAAACATCCCTCAAATTTTTTCGGTGTTATTTAGATACACCCTGTATATATCGATATATCGAATAACGATATCATCGGAGAATATATCGATATATCGATATCTATCGAATACATACATACATACATACATATCCATATATGTATAGGGAGTTTCAAAAAAATCTGACTCCCTTGCTAGGGTAGGTAGAACACTGCAAAATAAGTTGGATTTGCTCAGTAAAAAAATGTCGTAACGGCATCCGTTTTCGAGATACAAGGTGTTGAAAAAATGATTTTTTAACCCATTTTTCACGATTATGTCGAAACAACTGGCAACATTGTAATTAAATCCTGTATGGATATTTTTGGAATCTGACACATGGCATGAATTTGTTTTTCTCTCTGACTCTCATAGAGGGCGCTAGTTACACGGTTCTTACCGATTAGTTTTCAACATAACTTTTCTGAGGTTAGATTCTTCAACTCAAATTTGATGTGAACTCAAACATCATTTAATTTCACACCAAAATGGTACTCTTGGTAAAACTCGATACTGTGTTCCGTTTTCGGAATATTTCGATTTGAAAATAATGGATTAATACCTGATCCTCGTATAAAATGAATTTTATTGAGATCAGTTTACTTGTTCATTCAGATTGAAAAACGATAACATCATTCTTGTGCTGTGATTATCGATATTGAACAAAGAATCACAAGTATAAAATTGATAAATATTTGACTAGAAATATGAAATATTGAATTAGTTTAGAGTAAGTGTTCAAAATGTCCTCCGTTGCCACGAATACACGATTCGATATTTTTTTTATGAAAGCATAATTTTTCTAAACGGTTGAGGATCAGCTGTAAGGTCATCTTAATGATGTTCCATTCTGACTTGCAACAACAGATGTGAATTTACCTCTGTAGCATACACTTTTTGCTTCATACAACGGAACTGTGTAATCCATGTTTTTAGTAAAGATTTGTTTCAATGTTATACTTGTGAATCATTGTTATTTCAATAAGTTAAGCATTAGAAATGTATTGTTTTTTTCGGTTTGCAATAAATTGGTGATGTTTTCTTATAATACTTACAATACATATCTTTATACCTGCCACAGTTATCACTTCATCATTTTCAAATCGGAATATTTCCACAACGGAACACAGTATCGAATTTCATCAAGAGTTCCTTCTTGGTGTGAAATTGAATGATGTTCAAGTTCACATCAAATCCGGATTGAAAAATCTAACCCCAAAAAAGTTATGTTTAAAACTACTGAGTACGAACCGTGTAACTAGCGCCATCTATGAGAGTCAGATAGGAAAACAAATTCATGCCATGTGTCAGATTCCAAAAAACATCCAGATGAAAATTTAATTACAATGTGCCAGTGGTTTCGACAAAATCGTAAAAATGAGTGAAAGAATCATTATTTCAACACCTTGTATCTTGAAAACGGATGCCGTTACGACATTGTTTTACTGAGCAAATTCTACCTATTTTGCAGTGTTCTACGTACCCTAGCAAGGGTTTTTTTTTGAAACACCCTGTATATCGATATTGAAGCATACATCGATATTGATATCAAGTTTTCAAAATCATACACCCCTACTCTCAACTACCGGACCGCCATTGGTGAAACATTTCTCGAGATATTTGTTCGGTTTCATTCATCAGTCAGTCATGCAAATAAAAGAATTGGAAAGAGAGCCCAAAATAGCTTTTCTTCATCATTATAGAAACAATACGGACGATCATTTATTACCACTTTCAGTCGGTATATCGTACGAGTTGATGTATTGTTTGAAACCAGGGAAGCGAAAATATACGCCATCACAATTAGTTTTTATGAAAAATGTGGAACTCGTCGAGAATTTCTGAATTTCATATTGGAAATGCAGATAAACTAGACTATATGATATTTATTATTTCCAGAATATCCAATATAAATTCCAAAGGCTAGCATCAAAATGAAGGAATGTCAGTATATGATGGTCATTGGGTATTATTATACTCTTCCATGAACATCAAAACCTGCTCAAGTGAGTATACATATATACACGTTTTACACACGTTCATTCTTCAGATGAATATGATATAAGTAGTTTCCATAAACTGGAAATGTGATTGTAGCCGAAAGAAGTGATTCAATATCATTGGCAGTGTTTGTTGAAAAATTTTCATGAGTGTATTTTCAAAATTCACGTCTATGAACAATTTGAAAGCATCTAAAACAATTTCACAATATTATGCATGCCTTCCTGCATGATTATTTTTTGGTGTGTCGAATATTCAATATTCCAATTGGAAAATTCATTTCCATCTGGTTATATCGAAGAGAGAAAAACGCCAAGCCAATCGACTACAAATTATATCACATCAATCAAAGTGTGACTAGTTTCGGCTCAAACGGCTGTCTTCAGACACATATTACAGTACCTTTAAAAATGTTGAATAATCAGAGTAGAATAAATTGCATGGAAATACTAATACCCTGTATCTCGAAAACTGAGCAAGGTAGGGCACATGTTTATATGAACTTCATTTCCTTGAATTTCACAAGGAATCACATCTTGATTTTTTTCGGTGTTCGGTGTATAGGCACAGCCAGATATACACATGGTTGTTGTTTCTTCATCAAATTGTGAGCATAACGATATTCTGCTTATAGTAAAAATGAGAAATGATTATTGTTACAAGCAATCTGGTTGTTTATTCTGTATGTTCTGATTCCCACGAAAGAGGAAATCCTGTAATGTTCAGAAAACATCGTGAGAACCAAGGGAAATAAGGTAGGAATTGGTGTTCTGGAGGTTATATGCCTCTAGGAACATCTCTCTTGGCAATGTGTTCCAGAGCCTCGCTGATCGATGGACGAGTCTTTGGGAACAGATGTTCTGCAAGTCTCCGAAGTGACCACGAAGGGGTGCGAAGCCTCAACTCGACGGGTGCATCTCGCGGGGACTGCCAAGGGAGGAACAATTGTTGCAGTTTCAGGGTATGTTTGGGTGCTGCACTCGATATATGGGAACCGCTGACTGGAAGTAAAATAGCTCCTGGCCCGAAACAGACCACCAAGTTTTTGGATTGTACTTCTAGCAATTGATCTCACGTGATTTCCCCAAGAGAGGTTATTGCTGATAGTAATTCCAATCATCGAAATGAATGTCTTAAAGGTATGGTTACTCCTGACAAGCTCATGTTGGGCACAGTGAGATCGGTTTTTCTATACTGCTGCCTATACTAACCAGATGATTTTTCCCGTACACTCTCCAATGGAGAGCTCTCGAAGGGACAGGAAAGAATGACGTCATTCACGTCAAGTCAATCAAGGCACGGCTCTCAGGCCACTCGATGTATATCGAGTGTGTATAATAGTATACCCTCTTGTCATCACCCATTATGTGCTGTATCCCCCTACCACTCACATCCGTCAGAGTCAACGATTTTCGATGTGATTCGAGAGTTACCTGTCAAGCGAATGATGTGTGGTTGGCTGAAAATCAAATTGTTCCGTGATATACAGGGTGTTTCGAAATTCGACCGACAACGCTTGACAGGTGATAGCCCTCGTGAGTTCATAGTTAACCCTTCATCGGCCCTCTTTTGCGAAAACCATGGGCTATTACACACATTATATTCAAAAGCAGTTCTCTCATTCACAGGCAACGGAACCATTTGGTAACAATCAAGCTTAGGAGAAGGTACCAACAAACAAATCGATTGTCATCTTCGGCTGGTAGTTCAACTTTTTATGATTTGTTCTCGTCAGTTTTGTTGCGTACATGTTTAAATATTGATGTTCAGAAATGTTAAGAACGATTGTTTCCATAGGAATTTTGGAGTTGGCTCCTTTCATATATCTGTTATGGTGAATTGTTTTTTGTTCACCTCTATTTTAATTTCAATGAGACAATTTTTTGACTTTGAATGGGCGTAGCCATATGGTTACTTCGTCCATTATTTCGCATTCTGTTTCAGTGGATTTTTCGAGAAATTCATGGAATGGACGAATTTGTTACAAAACCTACTTGCTCATTCTATGGTCAGGAGAAATGTAGGCTACCATCCCCTCTCAGGTCTCAGATGGATCACACAAGTCTGATATGTTGAGGAAAATACGACTCATATGAACATTTGTCCTAAGTTTCTTCCGTTCTTTGAATGCTAGGACTGTACTGCTTAGTGAACAGAATCCAGGTACGATATTATCGCTGGTTTATCCAGATGTAGGAATTAATCCAGAAGAGGGCATTCCGAGGGTCTTCCAATTTGTTATACCCATTTTCAAGTCGTCTGAAGAGTAAGAAATATGGAAGTAGGTTATTTCTCACTGACTCGGAAAATTGTTTCATAGCCTGCCATCCAAATGAAGGAAATGCTCTGCGGCTTGAAATTTTTGGAAAACATTATTTTTCATTTTTTCAATTTATATGAGTTTTATGATTCGACTCATCTTACTGGAATCATATGGTTACAATATGTGAATTATGCAAAGATATAATTATCAACAAAGAACTATACTGTAATTGTCATACGACACAGATTCAGACAACGCTGTAAAAGTAGAGTAATCTTGTTAGGCCATTTTCATGTCCGATGAGAGGTATGAAAAATGGTGTAGCCATATGGTCACTCGAACCGATAAATAGTTAATAAGAGGAACAAAGGGTCTTCAAGTGTTCAGTTCTCGAGATATAGGGTGTTGAAGTTAAGAAAAGAAAATGGGTTTTTTGCAATAACTCAAGAATGATTGAATATTTTGCAATTACATTCGAGATATAATGCATGCTATTCATCTTTGAATTGGTCATTCATTGATCAGCAAGTCATTCATCCAGTGGTGCGCTACAGGGGGTTTGTGGTAACAATTTCTCTCATATTTCATTCGCCACTGATGAAATTCTGATTATTTTCAATTAATCGAATTCAGTTCAAGAAATCCATCAACTTCGACTGAGCTGTAAAGAACAGTTTCAGAAGAAGTATGAGAGAGAGAGAAATATTTGGGGATCTTATTCCAGAAATAGTTTCAACAAAATTTCTGTTCTATATAAAAATGCATTGACAGTATTGTATCGTCTTCCATATGATACTCCGACGAATCAACTTTATTAGGAAACAAACACATTTTCTTTGGAAGAGCACTTTTTGATCAATACTCTCAAAATTTCCTTTTATATCATCAACAAAAAGCTCGAATAAAATTTTATATTAATCAGGAATTCCGAAATTCATGATCATCACACTAGACAATATAACTTGTTCCATCCTGAAGCTGCAAATTCTAAACTTGGGCAAACAAAGTTTACACATGAGGCGATTTCGAAATTCAATAAACTACCAGATGATATCAAAAACAGCCTAAATATTATGCAATTCAAAAATAAAGTGGAGGAATATATTTATATGCAAAGGAATGATCAGAGCTGAAAGACTATGAATTTTCCTTTTTTTTCACTGTTTTTTTTTCCCTTCTTATTCACTATAATATGACTGTTATTTTGAGATATCTTAATGATATGTAAGTTTTGTTCACTATTTGTGATTTCATTTATACAACAGCCGATATTACTTCATGAATGATCTTATACCAGGAATTACTGTCTGATCATTCATGTCATTCCTACTTGAAAATTGATTATACTTTATATATTATTTGTATGAAATGTATCAATGAAGAAGAGAATGTAATGCAATAATGCAAAAAAAATTAGCTTCATCCGGTTTGTGTTAAGCAACGACCTATCGAGAGTAATTGTTCACCAAAATGTCTTCATATATTGGGTGACAAAAAATATAAATCATTGGCTGAGTCAGTTTTGAACAACCAGAACTAATATGACGTTAACCTCTATTTTTATTTCTTGTACGCTTTCAAATTGGATACAACTGTACTGCTCCAGATAGTAGTTTGCCCAGTAATTCTAAAATAAAAAGAAAAAATCGGTTTGGTGAAACAGTGTAATGTAGTGATCCTTCGTCATTTTCAGTAGTAGAAAATAATTTATACTGAAAAATACAAACATTTACCTAAATACTTCCGGAATATTGGATCTATTGGGATTTCATCTTTCTCAGTGCATATTATATTTAATTCTCAAATATCAGGGTGCAATTTGAATAAAATGAATGATTACCGAAGGAGATATACATTCTCAAATTCTAATACTCAATATCGTTCGTTCATGAAGCTCTTCAGATTATTTCAAAGGGTTTCACCTGAGGTATGTTCCATTGTCTTCACGCATATTATATGAATTATCTAAATTATGTGGATTTCACATATCGGACCAGTTAATTTGTAGCTTGTTAACGTTTTAGTTATTATAATAATAGAGTTAGAGTATATTTAACCATACAATTTTCGTCATTTTCTTTGTGGGTAATTATTTTTGTATATCCCGCGAAGATTCTTATATTTTCATTCATTCAAAGGTAGATTTATCATTTTCCAAACATGTACTTCAAACAAGTCATATTCTTTTATATTCGTTCAGTTGTCAGTGAAATGTTATGTGGTAGCGCATCCTCGTAGTTTTTTCTTCTCGCTAATTATATGCCTTTGTTTTGTCTTTGTTAATTAACACTCGACTTTCCGAGAGGATTTTCTATAGCGAAAAACCTCCAAACGATCGCGTTTTCCCCTTTGAACACGGATTTTCCGTAAGGACCTTTTAATTTGATGTTTTTTGAAAAACAAAGAACGGCTTTGCGTGGTGCAGACTCCATGATATACAATGGATTCCTTGACGAGAATCTCTCCGACTTCATGGATGATGCTTAGTTAATGGAAATCGGTATATGAATCTCCAGGTTATCATGAGTTCGCTTTCAGCTTTGATGTTGATTTAAAAAGCTCACAAATCGAACTCTGGTGTGTACTTTATACTGAAACGAAGTAACTGATGTATAATATTGCGATAATTTGAAACATTGTAACTCTCACGGAATGCCACAACCCACAACCATCAATCTCAATATTTTCAGTTGTAGTATATGTATGTACAGGTCAGTAGCGTTTCTTCTTTGCGTCAAATAATGGAAGTCACATAAGTTATTGATTGTTTTGGACAGGATTACATTTGAATGGTACTCTCTTCAAGTTTATATACTAGGTACTGATCGAATGTCGCTCAAGTAGTTTTTCATGTAGAAAGCCAATTCCTGGATATTCTCCATCTATTTTGGAAAAAAGTAGTCTCAAAAGCGCCGGTGAATCGATTGAAGGCTGTCGATGTGAGTTTCATTATGAGGACTCCGAATTGCCGAAGCATATTCCAGCTTTGATCGGACAAAGGCATGATACAGACTTTTAAGAGTTACAGTATCCTTGAAATCTCTGATGAGGTATACAACTATATCACCATAGAATTTGCTGGCAGCTGACGATATTTGTTCGATGTGAGTAACAAGTGAACATTTTGGACCAAATATTACTCAAAGATCCTTGAATGTCTCTGCTGTCTGTGAGTCAGTATTATCAATGGTATATTTGAAGATGACACCAGATTTCGAAGTAAAGAACATCACACACCACTTTTCGGGATTGCGAAATAACTTATTGAAAATACACCATATTCGTTAATCTATCTGAAATATCTTGTGATAATTGACAATCATTTGTATCTGAAATGGCTGTGGGATCTTTTTATATTGTCAGCATATAGCAAAACATGAACTCCAATGCCGTCTTGTATGCCATTAATGAATACCTATGTTGAATAACAGAGAACCAAGGTCCGACCCTTGAGGTACTCCTAATGTAGCAAGATATTCGACTAACCGGTGACCACGGCATTCGTCATATTGCTTCCTCAATGATAGATATGACAGAAATAATCCTTTTTTCATTTCATCAAATGAGAAGAAAAACCAATTTTTGACAGTTTATTCGATACGATGCGGTGATTTGGTCTGTCGAAAAGCTTTAGAGAAATCTGAAAAACTTACGTCTCTTTGAAATTCATCATCCAGATCATCTGCTATATGCGTAGTAACATGCAATGAGTTGAATGTTGTGGAGCGACTTTTCATGAAACCGTGATAGTAAATTGACAGACTTCTTTCGATTTTCATATAAGTACCTAGATATTTCTTTTGTGAGAGGATTCCAAATATTACAGATTGTTATATTATGATCATAATATGATGAACACGAGCACAAATGACATGGACAAGGGTTACACTTGCTCACAACTCGGCTGCCATCAGCCGAATACTATATGAACCAGTCTTCACACACGTCTGTCATAGGCTCTGATCTAAGCACATTCCACTGAGCAGTGGCGCATCTAGTTGCTAGATGCTAACACAGATAATAATGATAGGTCTGAATTGGTAACATCTAACCGATTACTTTCCTTGTATATTGGACTGACTTCAGAAATCTCCCAAGAAGATGGAACAGTGTTGGATTTCAGGCAAATATTCATTAGAGTTGATAAAGAAGAGGCAAGTACAGTTGCACGGTCTTCAACTGAAACCGCTGGAATGTGATCAGGACCGGTAGTCATTTCAGGTTTGATTTGCTTGAGTGCACTGAAGACCTCACTCACATCAAATCCTTGTATATATGAATTATTGCATTATTTTGGACAAACACCTGTTTGCATAACTATAATCAATTCTTCAGAAACGAGGAGAGTTATTTCGAGAACGAATCATTTATGCACCCGTTTTTAAACCTATTTCTTCATAATCAACAGTGATCACTCTTCTCATGCATTGTCCTTTCTCACGAAAACCTCTTCTATTCTCCGGGAAACTCCCTCCGAATGAACCGAAACGCAACATCGTTCTCCCAAAACACACTACGAGAAAGAAGAGAAAAAGCCTATTCCGTCCTAAACGATAAAAATTCATCACCTCTCCACTTTATATGGCGGAAGATATATGGGAGCCATTTTCCTTGATTAAGTAAAGCTCCGGTCGGACAAGAAAAAGCCGAGACAAGGATGCAAAGTGGTTTAAGGGGATCCGAGCGGGTCAGCCTAACAGGATTACGCGTGTGGATGGTTGCCTATGAGTCGCTCCGCTGCGGATATGAACTTATGAGACCGTGCCACAGTGAGAATGTGGGTTATGGAAGCGGGACACAACAAGTAAGGGAGACAGGAGACAGAGAGGATTTAGTGAATCGTGAACTCTCGGACTTTGTCGTGATGCTGAGAAGAAGCGGTAGGCAAATCCGTGATATTGAATAGGTAACATTTGAACACGGAAATAATCTGATAGTGTCCGAAATTCGTATCACGAAAACAATTTGAAACTCAGTATCCAAAATCCATATAGTTGTAATAAGAATGGCATATTCATATAGTCAGAAATAACAAATGAGTCGTGGTGGAACATGAGATGCTTCAGCGTATATGGGCACAGTTCTTTTTGTATTTCAGAATCAGGTAGGGCCACTTTATAAAAAACTTTAAGACTCAAGATTTATCTCCTAACATTTAAGGCTTATCACTTATGACAGATGGAACATGGAAATATCATTCGTTATGTAATAAAACAATTTGAGACTTATGATTTAACATTTAAGATTTAAGAAGATGACCAACTTCCAACTTAAGAAGTGCTGATAAATGATCAGAAATGGAAAATGGAGTGCGCATCCAAAAGTGACATCTCAATTATGTCCCGCCATTCAAGAATAATTCAAAATATCTTGTGTTGTCATTCCTGAATATTTGTTTTTCTTTCGATTGATACTGAACCGTTCTTCAAAAATACACTATAGAATGTCGCTCTGTTGCCTCTATATTTGGCAAAATATCCAAGGAGTAAGCCAGTTTCTGTTAGGCAAGAAATATAGTGATATTACTTTCAAAATGATGTGGAGATATAATGGATGTGGGAATAATTTTAGGGATATAAATTTGAATTAATAGAATGATATCAGAACATGAAATTTTGATTTCCAACCAGTTTCTAACTTACTAAACTTCAAAAATCTGGTTCTGTATCAGAAACTTATGTCAGTAATAACAGAAGACATGTATCGCCCTAGAATCTTATTTTTTTTCATAAATAAAGTCACCCTTAATGTCTCACGAAAGTATTGATGAATTAACGTATCTATAATCTTTTCTAGAGAAATTATATCTGGAATCGAAACGATATACTGTCTCAATGTATCCCGATACTCCTGCAACCCGATATATATAATAAGTTTCGATGTTTGATGTTGATGGACGCCCAAATCGTATGTCGACAGACGTGAAAGAGATTCATTCGATCACTTTCGGATAAACGAACCGGAATCGCTAGACATTTATTTGGATCATCTTTGTGAGGATCTAATGTAATAAACACGAACCCAATTCCACTAGGATGATTTGTTTTTACGTTTCTTCATCTCAGTGTTATAGATAATCCATTTGATAGCTTCAATACAGATTTAATTCCGTTTGAAAAACACCGGAATGAATTGAAACCTGTACAGAATCATTTTAAAGCAGAATTGGAGGCCTTCCCTTCAATCTCTCTCAAATTTCTACCTATGACCACTGTAGAGAACTAGCAAGAACACAAGATACATAGCCTTGACAAGTAGCACATTACGCACGGTAAGCAAAAAGCACAGTTTGAATAGGCCACTTAACATAATATAGAATCGCAACAGATGCAGACATCACAATGTAATTTGATTGGACACATCTGAATACTTTTTATTTTTATTCACTTATTGAAGTCGTGAAATATTCTGGAAAAGTTGACAACCAATGGTGAATTATTTTAATAAAAATAATTCCTTATGAAACTTTCTGCGAAGCCTATTCAACACCCAAAATGCAAATTTCAGAAATCAAATTCCTTCAGTCGTATACGAGGTATGTAACAGAAATATTAGTTTCGACCTTTATTTCCCACGATACCTAACTAGGTTGTCATCTAGAACGACAGTGCACCAACAATAACTTTATTATAATATTATTTCGTATTCCATTGTGAAAGCACCAGTCACAATTTTGGAGACAACTACCGTACTGCGGGTGCAAAGCTGATGCAAAACCAGTGCACCGCCAGGTTTACAAATGGAATTCGCTGTTATACTAATTGAAGAATACATATTATTATATACAATACAACCCATCATCGATGTCCCCGTTCTAGCTTTTTCACGAAGACAGAGAACTACCACGTAGAAGTGGTCAAAATAAGTTGATTGAACCCAATTTATTACCATACAGAAATGTTCCGTTGGTCCATCAGAAGTGTTCAAGGTTTGCACAAAAAAAAAACACATTCTTGTTCGCTGTTCAGAACTGAGTAGACGAAATTCAACGAAATTTGACAAAAGTGCATTCTAGAGGTACACTCTCCTTTCAGAGATGAAAGAAACCCAGAAGAAATTGTAGGAGGATTGGAACTACTTTCACCCCCTGACAGCTTTTTTAGAACATTCTTCAGAGCGGTAGTACGGTTCTGAATTTTTTAACAAGGAAACAGATGAATTATCTTCATTTCGTTACTCTTGTGAAAACTTCGTACTCCTCATATTTTCAGGGGAAAAATGTATTATATAATAAATGCTAAGAGATATATAGATATAAGTTGAATAACATTATTGTCATACAAAATTGAGTGTGTGAGTGAGTTCAAAGGTGAATTAGACAGTAAGAATTGGAATGCACCTGTTTTTATTGAGTGAACCTATACTTTTCACACGGAAAACCGAAACATTTTGGTATATGAATAAATTGGGTCCAATCAACTTATCTTGACCTCTATTACAAGTGGAAGCTCTGTTTCCCAGCAATTTCAGAACACCCTGTATACACCTTACTGAATTATGTAAGATGAACGTTTCTGGCTTCCACCAGAGGCGTGCGACAGGGGTGACTGGTTGATCCATCCGAAATTCTACGCCAATGGCGGAATAATTGTCATTTCACCACAATTTTTCAAGTCTTCAATATTTTCTACGTCAATATCGCACTCTTTCTACATAACAATGAAGTCACTATTTTTCGAGATTTTTCTATTTGATCATGAAGCTGCACAATTATTTTTATTTAGAAGCTCGTTTCGATGTATATCAACCCGGACTCAGGTTTTGGACCATTGGATTGACAATCCATATGAACAAACTAAATCAAAACATGATAATTTTTTAATCTTCGCATATCAGGTTCAAATGATGAATCTCTATGTAATGGCAGAAGACACATTTCATCTAGGCGACATGGGGGTTAAATCTTCATATTTTGAGATCAGGATTTTATATAGCTGAAATATTCCCAATAAGTAATGAAACACCCTGTTTATGATCTTGGGAATTATTATAAACATAGTTATATCGTGTATTGACCTTTTCTTCAACGATCTGATGACTTCATTATACCTCAGGCCTATCAACCAATTACGTTCCACTCAGCTGTATAACGACATATTATGGCAGTGCTGTGCTAACTAGATCATTATAATCATCTCCACCACTATTAACTGGTCGTCTACGGCGAATTAGACAATAATTCAGATCCCAGTTTACAATTTGGTCACAACTGGACAATGTTGTGTGATCGATTCAATTACACTCAAATGATTCCGATTGTCTTCTCATTGTATCGATTTGAGAGCCGATTCTCAATGATTAAGTAACGAAAAACTCATTTGGAAAACTATCAGAAATGTACTGAAATCTGATAGAAAGCTTGCAATAAATATTCACGATACGAGTATCGTAAAGACTCATATTACGATATGAAATGGGAAAATTGTCAAAAGAGGCCGAAGACCGAGTTTGATAACCCATCGATTATCGTTATATGAGTTAACGATACGAATATAGTTCAATATTTCACCTACTATACCAAAAAAGCTAATTGATAAATCGAAAATATTCAATATTCCTTGTACTGACGATTCATTAAGTATTATGTAATAAGCAAGCGTTGCAAGGGTTGTCACTCATTCAGCGAACTGTCAACTCTTCCATCGGTATGAATTCGGATCAGGAAAGTTCAGATATCTGCTCAATCCCGGGATAGGTACGAAAATGAATTTAAGAAATTTGAAATGTGGTGCTGTTCAACAGAAGTTCCTGATCGTGATATATAAAAGAAATTTTATTGGCTCATTTTGCTTGTGAAACTGAGAAAGAAAAGCTATCTTCATCACGGACACACTACAGTATCTTGATAACAACCATTTCTATGAAGAAAAATGTGGATACTGTCTGTAGGTTAATCGAGGAGGTGGTATATTCATTTTACTTGATTCCTTGTGATTTTCTTTCCTCGTTTCTATGAAATGAAAATATTCGTATTATTTCAATATATTTGTAGTGGAACAAATCAGATGATTCGCCCCAAAATGTCACTGCAGTTAACAAATTTTTCTATCAGGGAGTCTAAAAATCTCGATTTTGAACACCCTATATCTCTGTAATAATTCCTGCTAGACCCCAAGTGTGATACATTGATGGAATCAGCTCTCTGAGAAGAATCTAAAAACGCAAAATGGAATACAGGGTGTTCTGTTTGAAATAACAAAGATGATGCTACTTTTTGGTAAAAGTGGCAACGCTGCATCGATGAAAATATTTTGAATCGTTAGATCACAAACGCTTATTGAAGTTACCAAATTTTCAGAATAATCCAATGCACCGTTTTCCGTATACGTCTAAGGTACCACCCTGTATAGTTGAATTTTGTTATGAAGGTTATTCAATTTTCAACAGCCATTTGAGCTATTATTCGTTTTTTTTCTCAGTGTTCGTAATGAAAATGTCGGGTCGTTTTTTTTGAGAAGTAATGGTTCTATTAACTGAATTCGAATGAAAATGATTCCATATAATGAACAGTTCGATGAAATACGCATTAGTAATTGGTATAGGAACTTTACTCTTTCCATTTTACATACCGATTTTTTCACATATTTGATTTTTTCATTCCTCTCTATGTTCTGTGGATCAACACAACAGTATAGAGGCAAAGAGGAATGAGGAAAAGAAAAACGATGCCAGTCGAATTGCCGATGTACTCGCAATACAAGGCTTGATGGCTTGATTTCATTAAAACGAGGCAGCACGTTTGGCACCGCTTTTGCCTCTAGTAGGTGAGTTGGCTGCAAATTTCGACGTCATCTGATAAAAAGATGATACGTACCAGAGGAATGTAAAAACATTGAATTTTATCGAACAGCACCTGTCGTGCCAATCACTATCCTGAGCAAAATGATTGAAAAATTGCACTTTCCAGTGCGGTAATTTGCACTAAATTTCGCGGTTTTATAACGTGATGAGAATTACACCATCCGATAACAATTGAATGGTAGAGCTGGGTGTCACGCTGGACAAACACATCCGCTGGACAGATCATATCTCGAATATAAATAAACGACTGAGAGCTTTACTTTATGGACTTTACACATTGAGAGATATTTTATCACGCAACAATCTACTAATTTTTTATACTTCCTTAATCGAATCCATTCTCAGATATTGCACGACAATATGGGAAGGAGCTTTCGCAAATAACCTATGCCCACTGTATAACACACAAAATTCCATCATAAAGATTTTATTGAAAAAAATGAATGAATATTATGAAGAGTCAAAAATCCTTCCAATCAGTCTTTTGTACTCCTACCAATGCATAGTTCGAGTACACACAAACCAAGATGGACTGAAAATCAGAATTGTCCACCCTACTAGACAAACTGATAATGAAGAATTATTCATTTATACATTCAAAGAATCCTGGAGTCAAAGAACATTATTCCGGACATACTTTCGTCATGTGATAACGAGTTGAAACGAAAGCAAATGAAAGGGGAACATGTCCCCTTTGCGAATATTCAAACGTGTTCCGATTCAAACTCACGCAGAGCGTCAAAATTTCCGAAAATTTTTCACTCCTGTCGAAAGATAATATCCGATGAACCATTGAATAACTCATGTGGTGCTCGCATTACAAGTATTCTAATTCACATGTTGACTTTCACACTGTTCCATTGGATTTCTTGTATCGATCATCAATGATTCCTGAGCTACCCATCCAGATGTTTCATAATAAGATCAATATTGCAGACATGCAAACATTGTTGTATACAGGGTGTTTTGGAATACATGGGATTTTTTGTAGATAAAAACACCAAGTGTGGAGATTTGTGAAGATATACACTGTTTTCGAGAAAAAACAAATGACCGCAAATTCAACTACAAAATTTGATGTAGAAGTCCGAGAATGTCGGATACTCCATTCATGACATCTGTTCAGATTACTGTATAACCATAATATCATTCTGTAATTGAGGTACTATGCCAGTCACAAGACAAACTGAATTTTTCCACCACGATAAGACATACGGAGTGAACATAAAAAAATTATATATAAATATTTTCAACTACTACGACACCCTGTATCTGGCGAACGGAACCTTCTACGACTTTTGTTTATGCCTTCATGGGATTTTATTGAAATCTATACTACACAGATTTCTCTAGAACTTTCTTATTTTCTTGAAACGTCCTATCACCGCTCGAAGTGCGACCCACATATCAGGAAAAACCCTGAACACTGGCATTTTAATAATAATCTGATAATTTTACGAGAAACATCACTCATCAACGTGATGTTTTCCCATTGTTCAGTTGTTTTTTTTTTCTATATAAGGTGAAAGCCAGTTTTCATGTTTTTTTCATTTTCATCTACCCATTTTACTGCTTTCATAGGATTATATTGAAATCTGTACCATACAGATTTTTCGAAATACCTAATATGCATTCATGGAAACGACAACAAAACAGAATTCATAAATACGGTCTGGTAAAACCAGTATCTGTGGACGAGATAAAATTAGATCCTGAAATATGAAAATATCCTGCAAAATTCAATTCTTGAATGAACGAGAGATAAACCTATATGTTACGATTTGAACCTCCTGATGAGGATGACTGATGTGAACATACGGAAATGAAACGGAAAATTTTTTCAATGATCAAATAAAGAAAATATGTTGTATTTATTAATCATGGGAGCAGTGGTATGGTTCAATTCAATGGAGAATCCAGGCGATGTTCGAAGGGGGTGGGGCATATGAAGTCACGGCTCAATGAGTTTAGCTGAAAACAAAGACATTTTCATTTCTGTGGAGGAGAAAATTGAGGTAGATCAAATGTTTTCTCCTCAACCTTCAACTTCTACAGCACATTCTGTTGCCTCTACCTCAAAATCGCATTGCACAAACAATAATCTGAACGTACTCGAATGAACATAATTTTGTGTCAACAGCAGGCCAACAAAACTTACCAACAAATTTGATAATGAATGTTCAGGAAGTCGTTGCTGACCAGTAGGAAGAAAACCAATGTATTAAAGTTTATCCAAGCTCTCGGAAATGCTTATTTCCATCTTCAGGGATGCTACAATGATATATCATATAAATGTGAAACAGAATCAGTTAGTTGAAGATAAACGTATATCTTTGTTGAGATTAGTGACATGGATTTTTAAAACATCAATGCTTTGACAGCAACTCTCCCCTACACTACACTACCGTCAGATATTATTCTAGGTTTCTCAACACAACGTCGGTTCTTCATCAAACCAAATTGTCATTACACTGTAGTTCATTCAATCAATTTATGTTTGTCTCGGAATTCTCCATTAGAAATGTATGCGATATGTAGACGGAAGTAAAATCGAAGAGAATATTTCTGGTAGGTACTCGAATATTTTCAAGATCTCTAGGTTGAAATGAAGCTCTCATCGTTGTGAGCAATTCATTGTGTGCTGAACATGACAAGAAACGTAAAACACAATATTCATGTGAGCCTAATTATGCAATAAAAATATGGATACAAACCTGAGATATCTGAAACTTTGACACTTCAGCAAATCGGAGAGTTTTCATCTACTACTAGATGAAATCTTATTCACAAAGGTCAATGAACAAGCCATTTCAATAGATATTCATGTATCCTATAAACTGGACGCACATCCACTACCGATAAAATTCAGACTTGCCTCGTTGACTGCATGCAGTTGCATAATATTATGTATTATGTTGTCAATTCCCATTCCCTTCGAATTATTTTGAAGGTTAACAGGTAGGTTAATCTGATTTTCGGAATTATGAGATCTTGTAGAAGAGAGGAATGATGAGTTTTTAGAAAAAGTATAGTATGTAATGCGTTTAAAAACTCTTCTAGGCACTCGTTCATTAAACACTCGCTTCGATCTGATACGCTCATGCCCAAAATACTGGTTACTAACATGATGTTTAGAACACTTGTTATATAATATACTACTATTTCAGGAATATTATTACACAACTACAGTATTAAGACAATTTGGTTTGAAAAAGAAGCGACGTTGTGCTAAGGAAGCTCGAAAATTAACTGACGGTAGTGACGGTGACAGTATGTTGTCAAAGTATAGAACTATGTTTTGATTGAAAGCAAAGTGTATATTTTCCGGTGTTTGGAAAAGCTATAGGTGAATTTTCATTACTACAAATGCCTGGTGATTGGTCGGTTTCAGGAAATTTGAGAAATCTCACTGGTTCTCAGAATAATCGTGTAATGAATTCTCCTTCATTTCGTTTTTCAATATTAATTCAATGTATGGCTGCAATTCCAGAAACAATCTGTACAAGAATGTATATACAAGGTGTTTCCTAACTACGGTTCCTAACTGCAAGGGGTGATTTGTCAGGTCATTTTAAGAAGAAAAGTTTCTATGAACATATGTCCGGAGTTGCTTCATTTCTGAGATACAGGGCGTTGAAATTAAAGAAAACAAACGATAATTATAAAATATCATGAATATTCTGGAACCGATTTGGTTGAAATTTGGTACTTTTATTTGTCAAATTTTCTAAAATTTCAGCATATTAAGTGTCAATTAAATTTTTGGCGGAGATAATGAAAAACTCATTTCTCCAATGCTGGTGTTCATGATATGCAATACTATGGCTCTGATTTTTTTTATCGAAAACGAGGCTGGATATGAAGAAAATGCAAGAGACCAAAAAGTTGTATTTTGAGTTGCTCAATCTGAACAAAATAAAAATTCATCAAAAAAAGTCAGTGGCTTACCTTTTTTTCACAATATTGTTGGCTGTGGTGCCCACTGATACGCCACTGGCCCCAATAATTTCAATCTAAATAGGGATAAATAAGCGCCTTATTAGTTCAAATGGAAGTACCAAATTCCAACCAAATCGGTTCTAGGATATTCATGATATTTTATGATCACCGTTTTTTTTTCTTTAATTTCAACGCCCTGTATCTCAGAAACGAAGCAACTCCGGACATATGTTAATAGGAACTTTTCTTCCTAAAATGACCTAACGAATCACCACCTGCAGTTAGGAACCGTAGTTAGGAAACACCCTGTATATTTTCTATCTCGAAACGTATCTGTTCAAAATTACAGAAAAAAAAAAACAAATCAGTCGAAAATTCAGGCCACATGCCATGATTGGTAGACTCTTACAGTATCGCTCTAACCTGACTCATCCATCCTCAGAGTAGGATATCAGCCCTAGAACGGAACTGGGAAACCGTTGAGGTGGAAATAACAAACTGCAATATCGGTCGTCTATTGAAGTTGCGAACGGCTAGAAAGACTTTCGGCAATTGATAAAATCCGACGAACTTCATCACGGAAAACAATTTTTGAAATTCTTCATCGACTCCTCAGGATTGAAATTGGAATAAGTATTTAGAGAAGTGGTTAACCCTGCAGGAGGAGCGTCATTAATTTTCACATCAAAGAACGCATTGGGTCTGATATATTCAGAAGGAGAAAAATCAAATTTTCTGATTACAGTTTTATTTCTGAAAACCTGTTATATAAATCATTGATAATATGGACAAATAGTAATGAAATGATCGCGGGATAATATTATATCTTCAATTACAGAGAAAAAATCGAGATAAAATGGAAACGGTATGCATTTTTGGTATCGTTGCAATGAACACCATGTATAACAATTATTTTGAGAATATCGCCGTACACACTTGATGTACACACAGAATGTTCAAGACATAATAATATATACAGGTGTCCGGAAATTAGTCGCAAAAAATCAAAGTGGTGATTCTGCATGAGAAAACATGAAATTTATTTTATATACACGTTGGTATGGAAATGCATAGTTTTCAAGATACAGTGGGTTGAACTTTAAAAAAATCTTTTTTCAATGAATATCTCGAATATCCTTCTACCGATCCTCTTGAAATTTGGCAATGATATTATTTCTCATGAGGGGCTGATTTACCCATAATTTAATTGGGATTGTGGAATCCAGTGGCGTCCCGGGGGCACCCTGGCGAATATTATTGTCAATAAGATGTGGGCCACTAATTTTTTTGAATTCTATATCTCCATATTCTATTGACCAACTAAAAAGACAACATTCCGGTTTCCTGAATTGTTTTGATATTCTGCTTCAATATCGTGAAAAAAAAATACCAATACCAAATATGTACAAAACATTCCTTCAGAAAACGGGATGAAAATAAATGTTTGATTCATGTCTATAGACATAGAATGAGAATGAAGATTCATTTCCTTCCAATACTTTATAATATATGTTTGACACACTTTGCATTATTGAAAACTACTCCTGTTTGGACTGTGAATACATGTATCATGAGATATTTGAAGAAAATGAATCATCAATCCTAATCTATGTCTGTGGATTTGGATCACGCATTCATTTTCACCTTATTTTGTGAAGGAATTTTTTGCCACAAATTTTTGTAATATGTTAGTAATCATTTTTTTCCATGGGAATGAGGCAAAATATCAAAACAATTCAGGAAACCAAAATGTTGTATTTTCAGTTGGACAATATGTTATGAAAATACAGATTTCAAAGAAATCAGTGGCGCACATTTTATTGACCACTGGATTTCATAATTCAAATTGAACTATGGGTACATCAGCAACTCATGAAAAAAATATTGCCAAATTTGAAGGAAATCGGTCGAAGGACATTTGAGATATTCATAAAAAAACGATTTTTTTTGAAGTTCAACACACTGTATGTTACTAACTATGCATTACCGGACCCACGAACATATGCAATGAATTTCTTATTTTATCATGTAGAATCGCCCCTTTGATTTTGGCGCATAATTTCCGGACACTCTGTATATATTGTTCACAGAACCAGCATGTCTATCTTATTTTCTGATCTTTACAGAAAGCACATCATCTACTACGTTAATTTTGTTCAATTTCGACACGTTCAACCAATACAGTACCTACCACTAATTCTAGCTGCAAACTGTCGAATTTTTTTTGGCAGATACAGGGAGTTTACTCTGCACATCATGTGATCCAACGGAAGTTCAGTACCAAGTTGTTCATTATGAAAATAGGATATATCATGTGAATATAAAAAAAACTCACATAAAGGAATGGGTCGGGTCTGCAAGACCGACATCTATTCTAAAATCGTTTTCTTTGATACATGGCGTTAAAGCTGATGTAGTATATTTTATGCATCATGAGCTAGCTCGGGAGAACTGAGGCTAATTAGCACCGTACGCGCTTTTATGTAAAAATGCCACCAGCAATTATGATGGCTCAGACGTGATAGACCCGATGCGTCCACTGCAGGGTTGAATAAGGCAACGCCGAATTGAAAAATATAATTAATCGGCGAAAACGACCACTTAGTTCGTTTTGGGGTTTCCTGGTTTGTAATACAAGAAATTCAACAGTGTGTTGTACTAGTTGAGAAAATGAAAAATGTTCATTAAAACATATACTTTTGAACGCGTTGTTTTCGAAATATGGAAAAATAAAAAAAAATTCTTCACACAGATACTGAACATTTCACGCTCTATATTCTATGAGATCAAATAAAAATTATTCCATTCCATGCGAAATGGAATATTCTCAGATAAATTATGAACATACAAAAATGGATATATATTTATATGAAGCAAAACATTGAGAATTCGCATTCCCTATGTGATGAGAATATCTACTCTTTTTCAGTATATTCAATAAGAACCAACTACTTTCCTGGCTATATACCACGACGAACATAGAATTATATCTATTGAACACATACGATGAAAGTTCGAGAATAAAATATAAAAACTTCTGAAATTGAGAATTTGCATTCTCCTTCAGACAAAAATATGTATATGCACACATCATTCTGAATATTCAACAGAAAACAACTACTTTCCTGGCTATTTGCCACGTCGAACATTGAATAATATCTGATGAACATTCAAAAGGGGAACATGAAAAATAAAAAATGAAATCCTCAGAAATTGAGAATTGACATTCTTCTCCAAATCTGCTGAATCTGGGGGTGGTAATGAAAAAAATCACTCGAATTTCTATATCTGCATTTCTTTCTCAATTTGTAGTTCAAAATATCGAAAAACATAGGTTCTCATGTGAAAAAGTTCACTTGTGAGTTTTTTATGCTATTTGCCGTTTTCGAGTTCTATCGGTTCATAAATATTCTAAATTTTGTTGATTTATCTGAATTTCCGTCAAAAAACAATATTCACACTCGTATTCTCAACACCCCACATCTCGGAAACGACGTGTTTGTATGAACTTTTTTCATTATTTCATGGAGTACAACACACTGTAGAACTTTTTGTATTACAAACTGGACCACCCTGTATATGTCCAAAGCATGTACCAATTTTTTTCCATCTGTCGATCATATCAAAATATCGTAGAGATGACTTCGAGTATTTTTTAGTATAGTTCAGAAAAAATTTGTTGGTGCAACAAATATCATCTCCCATGTTAGTATTATTATAGAGATGAGCTCATTTCAATTATTTATAGTACCATATATACGATGTTTTGCATGTGTTTTCGGTTCGTTTTATTATCCCTGGTTGACGTGGAATATACCCGGAAATTCAGTCGAACTTGATTGTTTGTAAATGTCGGAATAGCTCTTTCTACCCACCAAACTCCTACCATATACGGCATAGGCGTGTCGAAAACTTTTCTGGAATGCGTTGTGTCAAAGGAGCTGATTTCCCATTGTGATTCAGCTTTATTGTATATTTTCCATTCGGGAAAAGGAAGAACTGCATTCTCCGCATAATAGTATGGGAGGAGCGATGGATATCCGTATAAGTTGGTAACTTCAGACATTGCATAGAATTCTCATGTCAAACGGACAAATTCTTTCATTCGATTATTTATTGAGTATGATACAGTGTGTTCATTGAGTAGGTACCTATGTGATATTCAATTATCATGTGAACAATTGGACTTGAAGAAAACTTGAAATGATGTTGCTCTTTAATTTTTGAGCTTTACGTTGTGAAAATATTTCCAATCTCACAGGAGGTTAGACGAAGACAGCGCAGCTCATCAGAATGTACTTCATCAAGGAGTTTATTCATTTATAGCTGACCCAGCAATCGTTGCTTTAATGTAAACATCATTTCTAGAAAATACTCGCTTTCAGTTGAATGTTTCTTTGAATTTTTTTCAAATGGTCTAATTTTAGAGGAGTACATTACTACCTGTATCTTCGAAACGATGAACCAGTATATTTATTGTCATGACTGACTTATTGAGAATGATACTTAAATAAGTTTGGGTATATCCTAATCGTCGTAACCTGAAATAATAATTATCTGTACTGAATTATAGTTTATATCACTATAGTGATCTCACCTAATGATATTTTCCATTTCGACTCGATTTGAACGAGGCATCGTCAAATTTTTTAGGACCCGAATAACACTGACGTTTTCATGAAAATTGGCAATTGGTATAACCTCTATGCATACCTACATTGTTTCAACAATACGTTGTTATAGAAACAAGGTATCGTTGTTTGTTTTTGTTGATGAGATGTGATTGATTTCGCATACACTGCGAAGTAATAAATTATTGATTGTTTTTGAGTAACCTGGTATACATATCTGCTCCAACGCTTTCCTGAAATGCATGAGAGCATCCATTTATAACTCCTCTGAAATTAGTCCATTTAAAAAAAATTCAAAAATTTTTTTTTTCTGAAACCACAGTAGTTTTTGGCAAAAACTCGAAAACGTCCCGAGGTATGGTTGCTATTTATGAAATGCCCGAATAAAATATAAGCATCGTGGTCCTCCGACAAAAGGGGAGGGCGGTGAAATATTTTTCAAAATGCACGAAACTTTGTTCCACCCTGTAACACGGGTCCTGATCAATTTAGAAGAAGCTGTAAGGAACGGTTCGAAAGACGATAAAAAAGGCATTCAGAATCTGGGCGGCAATTCAAAATTCGTTCAATATTTTAGAAATTACGAGAAGCCAAACTTGATGCCAAATTTCACTATTAACGTTTCAATTGACGCCCAGTTTACATATCAACACACTATCATTACTTTATTCTTTAATTCTTTTTAGTTTGACTAGATCTATAAACGCCACATTGAATCAGTCATTTTGAATTTCCTATTCTCGACGGAGGAAACATAATTCCCGATCACGGAAATCCCTATAGAAACAAAATTTCAGAAGAATATGATTATGATTAGGAGAATCGTCCATCATTTTGGTTCCGCCATCTTGAAATCCCAAATTTTGCCAGGAGAATCATAATCTCCGACTCTAAGAAGCTCTGAATACCAATTTTGAGAGGAATAGAATCATAATTACAATACTCTTCCGCCATATTGGACCCGCCATCTTGAATTGCCTCATTTTGACAAAGGAATCATAATAACCGATCTCGAGAATCTCTGGATACTAATTTTGGATGGAATCGAATTATAATAACGAAACTGTTCTGCCACATTGGATCCGTCATATTTGATTTTCGAATTTTCACTAGCAACGGAAATCTCCAGATACCAATCTTGAATAGAATCGGACCATAATTCTAAAATTCGTCCGCCATATTGGATCCGCCATCTTGAATTCTGCGGAAGTTTCATGATCTTCAACTCTAAAAACTTCCAGATTCCTATTTTGACTGCCATGTAGCTATAAGTATAGTCTAATCCTACTTGAGAGTGTATGGACTAAAACAAGTTTTTCCCGTGGAAGTATCGATAGAAAAATGAAAGGTCGCCGCTCCAATGATGTCAAAGAGTGAGTGAGTGTGGCGTCACCCACCAGGCAAATGGCTCTTCTCTGGATGGAATCTGAGAGCATCAGCGTATGTTTTGGTGCTGAACCCCAATGGTGGGAACAGTATTCTAGAACAGGCCGTATCTGCGCTTTGTAGATCATGAGAAGCTGCTGAGGTGTAAAGTAGCTTTACGCACGGAACAAGAATCCGAGTTTTTGTGAAGCAGCTTTTGCGATGGATCTGACATGATTATCCCAAGAAAGAGTGTTGCTGATGGAAATACCGAGCATATATATGGTGGGCTTGGTGGGGAAAAAATATATTCTTCCCTTGTAGATTTTGCTGTATACATATATATGTTGGGTATAGCCAATGAGTATATATAGGTATACCTAAGCTCTTATCATTACTTAGTCTCACAATGAAATTCAGCACAAATACCGAGCCGAACGTGTTGCAAAAAGTGGAAATGAAACGAAAAAGCGAAGTCGAAGCCATCATCGTTGCAAACATTCAATAAATCTACCTTGAAAACTCCCAAAGTCAAACAATTCCATAGTCAATCAATCGACTCCAATCATCTAGACGAGTTATTGACGGCGGTCGTGAATCTACAAAAACCCGACCCTACAATGTAAATATCAAGTTCATCAAGAAAATCGATGAAAGCCTTCCTCACAACCATTTCTTTATCCCAAGCTACGGTCAATTGAGCAAAACGTAGCTTGGAGAAGTTTTAATTCTGGCCCATTAAACGGAATGACCATAAAAATATTAGGGCGCTATTTATAGAGCGATAAAGAGTTATCTTCGAATGAGTCAACAATGGCAAGCAGAAAGTTTGCAAAAAAAATTAACCAGTCAGATACGATTATATTCTCTGTCAAAATGTAATATTGAGAATCATGATGTATACAGTGTGAACCACTTCTAATGAAAACACCCCTGTATCTTATGTAATCGTTGTGTAAGGATCCTGAAATTTGCTGGAGCGAGAGATATACCAAAAATGCACTCTATGACCAAGTGAGGTCATCTCCAGTGATATACACTGCTCGCCAACAGCCATGGAACCACCTCAATTTCCGGAAAATGATATTAGGACTCAAAAGAGGTTGAAAATCACTTCGGATTCGGAATCAGGACGCCCACTTATCTGAATATTCATATTTTTTCAGAAAAATTTTCAGTTCTGAAAAATTGAATTTTGTCGCACTTTTTACAGAAGCACCCCCGTGTCTTACGTAATGGGCTTATTTCACAAAAAATTTTTATTTCATAATTCTATAGAACTCACCCAAACTAGCTCAACACCGCAAACCGTTTCTTGCTGTGGGCTTCCTACGTTTTAAAAAAAATTATTGAAATCCCCGATTTTTCGGACCTCTGAAAACGAGGCGATGATGTGACGTCAAAACCCTAATACTCAAACAAGACTATTCCAGACAAAGATGAATGATACATGATTTCTGACGTGAATTAGCGCGAGATCACAGTTGAAAGAATTAATATATATCAGTTGCCTCAGTCTCCGTTGGGCGTTTGGTATTTTCTTTCAACTATGGCGAGTTTAGGTTTCTACGTCATAAGAGGGTCCGTTTTCAGACGGTACTATTATTTATGTCCAAAAATAAAACATTCCAGTTGATTATTCGATCGAATTATGTCGTCAATCATTATTTATGTATAAAAGCATCATTATAAACATGGTTTGAGTTGAAAGTTCTACTAAGGTGTACACGCCCATTGACTTTATCTATGTACTACCCCTTCCTCCTGCAAATTTCAGAACCTCTACTCAATAATTACGTGAGATACAGGAGTGCCTTCATGAGAAGTGAGACAAGATTTAATTCTCCTGAACTGAATGTTTTCTAGGAGAACTATATGCATAGTTAGTGAATTGGACGTCCTGATTCCGAATCCGAAGTGATTTCCAACCTATTTTGACTCCTAATATCATTTTCCAAAAATTGCGATGGTTCATTGGCTGTTGGCGAGCAGTGTATATCACTGAAGATGACCCCACTTGGTCATAGGGTGCATTTTTGGTATATCTCTCGCTCCAGCAAATTTCAGGATCGTTACCCAACGATTACGTGAGATACAGTGGTGTTTCCATTAGATGTGGGTCACACTCTATAATAGTAAAATAGAAAAATAACTCACATTACATTTCTGAACGATGAATTGTATGTACGTCTTAAAAACGACTCTCAACGTCCTGGGAGAAATGACGTGAATCGGACATAAAATTAACGTCTATAGATATATGGGGTGGACCAACTTGACGGGAAAGTCCTGTTCCCGTACTGGATAGAAGAATGAATGATGTCGGTGCCTGTTAATCAATTCGCATGACAAACTCAGAGGTGGAGACTGCATATCGATATTTATCATTATTTCACAGTTACAAGGTGTTTTTCGAAAATGCGAATAATTGAAAAGTGGCTAAAACTCTTTTTCTTGCAGAAGTCCTTCGTTTTCATGAAAACATTTTCAATGCATTGTGTTTGTCCTGAAAATGGATCCTCAGGCACTGAAATTAGTCACCGTATACCTAGTTGCAAAATAGAACTTTTCCTTCAAGCAGAACAAGTTATATTCTTGAACAAGATAATTATAGGAAGGACGATTCCATTGCCTCGAGAACGATTTTCATCACAAACTGTAATATCTGTAGCCACTTTTCTAAAATGCCCATTTTCGAAAAACACCTTGTAACTCCGAAACGAAGAGAGAAATCGATATCCACTTTGGCCCATCCTGTACATTCGTGTACGTCTCAAACACGTACATGCACGAATGTACGATTTTGAGACGTCTTCAATACGTCCCCTCCTATAGCTCACTTATTTTTGAATCGGTTTAAAAATTTGAGAAATCATCTAAAATGATTTTTCAGAATTCTTTTCCCGTTGCATCAGAAAATACAAGGTGCTCGGAACAAACGATCTACAGAGTACTACTTTATTTTTCGAATGAAACACCCTGTATTTCAAAGTATCCTTAGATTCTCTCTGAGGAGCTGATTTCATCAATATATCACACTTGGGGTCTAACCGGAATGATAACAGAGTTATAGGGTGTTCAAAATCGGGATTTTTCAATTTTATTATTTTTTTGTGTCGAAACTATTCATTATTGGTCAAATCGCCTTCAATGTCTCTATCTTTACTTTGGATTTACTATCTACTGACATTTAATTGGAACATATACAGTGTGGTTCAAGATTCAAAATTCTGATCACCCTGTTCCAATTATCAAATATCAGTAGATAGTAAATCAAAAGTTGAGATACGGACATAGGAGCCGTTTTGACCGATAATTAATAGTTTCGTCACAAAAAAAACCTGAACTGAAAAAATCTCGATTTTGAACACCCTATATCTTCGCTAGACCCCAAGTGTGATGCATTGATGAAATCAGCTCTTCAGGGAGAATCTAAGAATACAATGAAAAATAGATTGTTCAATTTAAAAAAATTAAATAGTACCCTGTAGATCATTTGTTCCGAGCACCTTGTATTTCCTGATGTAGCGGAAAAAAACTCTATCGAAAATCATTTTAGACGATATTCGAAATTTTTCAATGGGTTCAAAAATAACTGAGCTAGAGAGGGGGACATTCAAGGTGAATCACCCTGTACGTCTTCAAGATGTCTGTAGCTGATTGGGTGTGGTGGTTCATCATCGTTCATCACAAACAACACTAATTTATTGTATAATGCCTCTACTTTTGCAGGGTTAGCAATACCATAGTCCTTAAACAAACTAACAGAAATATTCCACGTACCTATACTAACCACGTGACATGTCATTCGTCAAAACCACTATCGACCTCTATTCATATTGTTTTTTCTGGCAGAAATATATCGGCGATAAAAGCTCTCTCAATAAATAAGTATCACCTTCTCCATGATTGATCGGTCGCGGGGTTACAGTCGAGTATCGACATACGTCAGAGCGGCTACACGCTTGTACGAACTCATACTATATCCCCCGCAAATTTCTGTGGGGGGCCGTGATTAATAGTTTTCAGCGATGATTTATTGGGAATGCTTGATTTGGCAAGATGGATAATTATAAAGGGTGCTTCTTGAATGGCTAGATACAGAATTTCAGATCGATCTCTGCCAATGAAATAATATCTATACATGATAATATACAGAGTGTCCTAAAATCAGCCTGCCAAACTTCACCAGCAGCTTTTACGATCAAAAATAGGAAGAACCGTTTCAATGAATATGAGTCGACAAATGTCTTCCAAGGGAGTTACGACTCCTGAAGATTATATTTCTTGAATGTTTCCGAAACGCAATGTGATAAAATGATGCAATTCAAAACAAGAACTGAACTTTGCATGTCCAAAGCAATGAAAATAAAATCATCCCAAAATATCATTCGAGTGTATAATTCAGGGTGAGACTACATTAAACATCACTCAATCATTTTTTCGAGTGAAATCGATTTGAAAATATTGTTACACTCACTTCTCATGGATAATATTGGTAATTTTCAAATAATGGTGACTATAAGAATTCAACTACTTTCTCTTCACCAAAGAATCTCATGATGGCGCGTAAAATAGTCGAATAATGATAAGAAACTATTTCAATGACTGTGCATTTTTGTCCATAGATCTGCGTAGACCTGATGAAAAAAATATAACATGATAAAGAAGATTTCATTGCTGCCTTGCCAGAAACATTTCAAGTCATTTTTTGAAAATTCTTTAGAGTTCCTAATATTCCACAGATATGATATTCCAAACTTTAGCCGCATGATAAGGAAAACATCGTGTGAAGATCGACTTTCATACTCTATCAAAAGGTTCAAATTCGAACGATGGAAATATGCTTTTACAGATCTCTCACTACAGATACGTGTTTCGCTTTCTCTATTTGAAACTTTTCCCACGGCCTGTATAATGAACATCAATTTATTGTACAACTGGAGAAAACTAAAATTTCACTCCGCAAACAGGATACTCCGTATGTTTGGTACCATAATAATTAGGATCAAACCAGAAGGAACAGTGCTCGGGTACTGATAGTTCTGAGAATTAGAATTGGTAGCTTCATTGTGGGAGCCAGGATATTGAAGTTATTGATCTCCAAATCACTTGTTGGGAGATATCGGAGTTTGTGAAGAAATCAATCTAACTGCTGAAAACCAGAGTATCTTATCATTAACTAATCAGAAGTGGTCTAGAATCTACGAAATGCTATATAACGAGAGCCGAAGATGTTGACGGAAATATGAGTTCGAATTCCCCAAGTAGTGGTCCACCAGATAAGCTTATGGACAAGTTTTTGCAGATGATGATGATGAAACAGAGTCGAAAGGACTCAGATGATAGATGGTTCAAAAATTTATAACAGCGGAAAGCTTCTACTCCGGCAGTTACCAAGTAATGGTTGAATTCAGTAAATCTATTGAGGACTCTGCTAGAAACGGCGAACGAATTATTGTTCGAAGCAAATTAAGATTTAAATCGAAAGTATGAATTCCAGATCAGATTCAAGAAGACTTCTATAGAGTTCGACTGATTCAATGAGGAGAATGATGCGGACTCAAGGTAAGGTTATTTCTTACCTTCAACGATTCGTGGAGCATGAGGATTTGATGGAATCAAAGATAATGTTATCATCGGTCTGAACAATACGTATATACATATAGTATCAAAGAATTCATGAATTTGAAAGAGAGTTTTTGGCGAATAGCCAGTCCAGATTATAAACTATGGAAAAGTTTGAGTGATTCTTTCTTAAGTTCCCAGTGTGTCATCAAGTTCAAATTGCCTTTTATGTATAGGGAGATGACTCGTCCTAAAAACCTCTTCCGCAAAGAGTCCATCCTAGCTATTACAGTATGTACTGTGGCCAATGCATTCTGAAATCTGGAGTCTCTCAGTTCGATATCATAAAATTAAGGGTCAGGTAATGTGCAGAAGTGACTGTAGCCGCTCAATTATCCTCTCCGAAAGAGTAAGGGCTGATAAACTCAATTCTTGAAATTGACATAGTACTGCCAACCTGTCGGAGTGCGAAGGCTTCTTGGGATTGGTATCCTTCCAGTTACTCATATCATGTCCACACATCCTATGAAATAAAAATGTGCCTTGTTGGAATAGAAAACCATATCGTTTTGAGCATGCCTTCACCAACGGATTATCTGGCTAGAAACTGACGTGGCTCCAATTATCGGACTACAACCCTTCTATAGGGGTACAAAAATGCGGATGAACAATAACGATTGGTTCTAGATGCCAAGTAACCTGCCTGCAAGATCTGATTCCTACTCAATATTTTCCATGGGTCATCGATGGCACATTTTCGGCATCTTCGAATGGATAGACCGACACGAGATTTCTATCGAAAATTTGGCCGGAAAAGGCGAGATGAATCTTTATAGCGACTGATACATTTTGATAATATACTCCACATCTGCCTTTGTAGAATTGCCTCACTCAATATTCTGAGATCATTAGGAAAGGAGTAATGAGGTTTCAAGAATCATGCGTGTTATACCCGCTAAACTTGAATAAACTGATTATCTCAGCCCAATAGCACGATCGAGGAAAAACTTATCAATTACTTGATGAAAACTGAGTTGATCTAACGAATTATGACAGTCCTTGGATCTATTTTCCCCTGAGACTCACCCTTATAATATTTGCACATTCTGTGAACTAGCGGAAAATCCAACGCCAGCGAACGTCTCTGGGAAAGAAACTAAATCAACCCTCAGAATTGATAAGAAAAACAACTTGGCACACAATCCCACTCCTGAAAATTATACTCGAAATGCCAGTACAGTCCAGCAGACAGGCCTGACGTTCTCTCAGTGTTTTCGTGCGATGCCACAAGAACGATGGGTTGTCTGCTCGTTTCAGTCGAGTTTGTATCTTTGGGATCCCACAATGGAAACAACAAACAATTGTCCTTGAAAGGAGCAATTCGTTTGGCTTTAATGAAGTTTATTCATTAGTATTTGTCTCAGCATTAGACCGAGGCGGGAGAGGTGTACCAATAACGTAATTCGTGGGCGTCGCCAGAAAATCTATGTTCTTTGTCAATTCCAAGCCTGTATTTTCTCTAGAAAGGCGGAACTCAGTATGCCACCAAGACCACTATATCTATGCTTTCCATCAGCAACACTCTTGCATGGGAAAATCATGTTCGATCCTCCACGAAAGCTGCTTTACGAAAACTAGGATTTCTAATCCGTGCAAAAATCTACTTTGAACCTCAACAGCTCCTCATGATCTACATAGCACAGATACGGCCAGTTCAAGGATACTATCCTCGCATAGGTTACATGAACATACATTGATGCTTTGGGAGAAGTCCATGGTAACCCAAAGTCATCTCCATAACATTTATCAAAATAATCAAAGATCAATCTTAAAGAAACATGTTTCGGGCTCATATAAGCCCATAATCAGCCAATAGAAAGTATCATAGTTAAGCAAATGTCACCTAAAGGGAGAACTCGGAAAATCGGAAGAAATTCAAGTTGGTAAATAATATGATAGTCATCAATTATTTCACACAAAAGCGGCCAACACAAATTACTATTTGAATTCCCCCCATCATCGTTGCTTCAAAAGCTATAATTCAATATCAAATCTGATTGATATTGATATATTTTGTAATTCATTTACCACCTTTGTAAATAAACTCAAAACATACTTTTTCTCGAACCTCTGAATCCTCGTTAGCACCTTGCAGATTTATTATATTTCTTTTAAATTTCTTCAAAATTTTGTATACCATCCAAGTTTAAATTAGGTTCCCCACTAAATTTCTAAGATGAGTATTATAATAATCATAATGTTATATGACTACCTGTGAATACTGTTTTTAGGCTCGTCCTGTTTGTATTCCTGAATATATAAAATAAATAAAATAAATAAAAATAAATGAATTGAAAAGTCCTCCTACTGGAGAGCAACTCCAGGTCAACGACAAGCGAAAAGGTTCATCAACCATTCGCAGAACCGAGCCAAAGAGCTACTCAGCCTCAGCAAACCAGAGCTAAAGCTCATCACAGGCTTTCTCACAGCACACGGCCCTCTGAGGTACCACCTCAAAAAGATGGGTCCGGCGGAGACTGACACTTGCCGCTTTTGTAACAATGCGACCGAAACCGCGGAACACATACTTTGCTCATGTGAAGTATTAGTCCGCCAAAGGCTGAACCACCTAGAACAGGTCTATCTCACCCCTGCTGAAGTAGAAAAGTCAACCGTCAGGAAAATCGTAGGCTTCATCAAAAGTCTAGGGTTAGAGGACCAAAACTAGATAGGGGTAATCACAATAGATCTTCTAGGTCGCAGTGATCGAGAGGTCTCCCAGCCTATACGACCCATCTACAATCTACAATCTACAATCATAGTTATGGAAATGAAGAAAGTCGACATACGAATAGTATAGTTGAAAACAGTACAAACAGGGTAATATGCTCCATGATTGTCACTGTAAAATGGAATGAAATCGTGTTTTAAATTCATTATGGCATGAATTTATCAGTTAAGGGTCGGGTTCATATTTCACAAGGGCCCACGTGCCCTTGAATTATCACCTCCATAAATATTATGTTATACTGAAACTGATACAACACATTAAAAAAAAAGGTTCGTCATGAAGAATACCCCAACATTTTTTATATATATCCAATTGACATGATACTGTTTTGCAACGCTTATATGGAATTTCGAATATCAAGTCTGCATTTTCTTGTTCAGTTTCATCATCCTGTATGTTTACTATGAATTCCTCCTCATCTGTATCATCAGTATCATCGCCATTACATAGTGTTATATTTCTGTGAAGCCAGAGAAATTCTCGTAGTTCGATATCTTTTATGAAACATATTATTTCATCCAACAATGAATCGTCTTCCAATTGACCATATTGACAATTTTTAATCAAGCTCCGTAACCTATTGAAGTAATCCGAATAATTTTCATGCCCTTCTTGATGTGTTGAATTGAATACTGGTCATTCATAACATTTATTCACATCCGGGCTCAAATTTTTTCCTATTGCCTTCAACAAATTGTTACTTTTTGTTTTTCTACATCGATGATTGAAAAGTTTGGATATCTTCTTTCGTAGACCGCTAGCAATGAGATAATTTTCCAACGGTTTTTGAAAAAACTCGAAATTGTCGGTCACGTCGCCAATGCTGATTGATGTTGGCTTCGGCAATAGTATATTCAAATTTGTGCTTTCTACCCGTGATTGCCCTACTTTTTGAGTTTTTTCAACTGCTTCAACTTCTCCCCCCAATGCTTGTTGCTGCTTTTTATGCTTCTGCTGCTTCTTATGCTCTTGCTTTGTTGACTATGATTCTATCTCTTCCACACTTGACACCATGTTATAGCACACACATTTCGAACTCAACAAGGTTTTCATTTATTCAGCCTGTTGCCTCTACTCTTGACAAGTACCTTACTGGCTGTGTCATCGTGTCTTGTACAGTGCGACGTAACTCTAAACTATCAAATAACTGAGTAATAACGTAGTAACTATTCCTATAACACCAAGTATTGTTTTTGCAGAGGATGAGTCTACCCTCAGGATGAATGTCCTCCTATACCTTTATGAAGTAAAATTCCTCAGGCTCAATTATTATAAATGGTGTTGCCGGACTGTAGGAATGTGGTCATCGAAACTTCAGTGTATACCTAGAACTAGAAGCATGCAGTATCATTAGGGCGTCTGACCCCACATACTTACATTTTCGTGATAATTAGGAATCAGCATCACGTGGCGGAAACTTCTGAGCGAAATTACGAGTTAGGGTTTCGGTGTGTTATCTCATCATTCTCTATACCCACTCGGACCGGGAATAACGAATTCAATTTACCACATGTATGTTTATTATACCAGGAAACATAATGAACGTATTTTATGTTTCAGATTACGATCGACAACATATTCGATGCGGCAAAGTTTCTCCGAACCCGAGCAGAGTGGCTAAGTTTTCAACAATGAAAAACATTCATATTGGATTAATGAAGAAGTAGGAGAACGTAGAATCACAACATACAATTGATTCGTATATTTTCGACTTTATATATGGCCATAATGAGCTGAGTGTTGAGTCATGAAATGTTATACAGATCCATAAACTATTGGTGAGAAGTGATGGAGTTGGTGATGAGTTGATGATGAATAGTGATAATTGTATGAAATTGTGGAAAAAAACTTGAGATGAATAGAATATAATCGATAATCCATCTGGTATTCCTATAAAGATTTTAAGTGATGGGCATTTCTTGAACCTCAGAAGAGAAAATAACGAATATATCACTTCAAAACAATTGTATTGATTGAAGAATGTGTAAGGAAATCATCGACAAAAGAGTTTGTTGCCATACAATTGGCAGATGATAGCTAGCCCAGAATGATGATTTTTGATTTCTGTAACATGTAATGAATGAAGTGAAGTTAAAATGAGTCAACATGTCCTCATCTTTTTTCCGAAGTCGTGAGAAACCTTGTATTGTTCAGTAGATTCGACCGGATTGATCATGATGATACTCTGCTGAAAGAACTTTATTATTTTGTATTATCGATCAAAATCTTTCTTTCGCTCGTATCTACAGTATGTTACATATAACGGACATGCGTCTTTGCCATACACAGCCAGCCCTGGAGTTCCTCAAGGATCAAATCTTGGACCCTTACTTTTTCTCTTGTTTATAAATGACTTGTGCGCCGCACTGACGTGTGAGAAGCTAGTATTTGCAGATGATTTGAAAATATTCAAAAGAGTGCAATCACACAGGGAGAAAAGGCGATTGCATATCTATGCACAACATTGTGTAAAAGATGTTTGTGAAGTATTATTCAACATTTGTTCAAATAATCACTACAGTCATTTCGTGAAATGAAACAAATGTTTGTGTATATCAATTTGTGAAATATTTGTACATATCCATGTAGCGGAAAACTACACAAAAATATGCACATCATCCAATGCACACAATTGTATTGACTAAATACACCGCTTTTGAAATAATGCTACTATTTGTGTAATATTTTGCCACAGGTGTGCAATTTTCTTCCACTTGGTAACGGCGTCCTATCCCCTTCTCCTTCTACCTACTTACATCTCAATCTCAATATTCTGAATTCGCACTTGACCTGTAGATGTGTTACAAGAAGGTTACAAGTGTTTATGGAGCAGAATGTAGAATCTTCTCATTTATTATTGTCTGGCGAGTTGGTGAATGATTGATGATTGTACTTAATGACCATAGGAATAGTCCTTCCGCAAAATTATTTCATGTTTACTAGTGCCACAAAGTGAAAAATGTAATAAGATGTATCAACAAAGTGTCGAAGACATTCTTCTTTGTTGGGAACTGCTTGAACTCTGGTATCTACATTCGCCGGTAAGTTATTATTTGAATAATACCTAATAATAATTAGCTTCGACTTGCTTTCAATTTCAACACCCATTGAATGCGAAGTCGAAGCTAATAGCTAATCATTAGGTTCAATTGAAATATCTTACCGACGAATGTTGATGCTAGTTCAGGTAGTTCCCAACAAAGAATCGACACTTTGTTGATACATATTATTACATCTTTCACTTTTTGCCACTAGTAAACATGAAATAATTTCGTGGAAGGACTACCTATGATCATTGAGTACAATCATCAATCATTTACCAACTCGCCAGACATTAATAAATGAGAAGATTCTACAGTCTACGAAAGTACACATACTTTTGTATCGTTACGAAATTTGTGTACAAGAAATACACAAATTTGTGTTATTTTTAGTACATTGAATTGTGAACATTTCCACAATTTTGTAATGCTAAGTTCACTCACTTACACAGTTTGTGCACACATATCACACAAATTGATGATATTTGTCGAACAAAATATTGGATGATTTTATATATTTGGTGTCACGAAAGTACACAAATTTTGTTTGGTTCTTGAACAAAATTGTTTTGAAAATAACAAAACTAAATTGTTCGGTTATACACAAAATCACTCACACAAAATATTGCGCGAAATATACACAAATTTGTGCTGTCACCATTTTAGAAACAAACTGTGTAAAAAATCTACACAAATGTGTAAAAAGCTTACACTAATTTCTCTCTGTGCAGCGGATGATTGTTTGGAAATACAAAACAATTTGAATAGGTATTATCAGTGATTGGTGCAATTTGAATAGATTACAATTGAATGCGACAAAATGTAAAACTGTATCATATAATCGAAAACAGAATTCAGTTCTATATCATCATGTGATAAATGATATAGCAATAGTTCATGAGAATTCTACTAGGGACTTAGGAATCATATTTGATAGTTATTTAAGTTTCATCGAGCACATAGACAATAAAACTAATGAGGCTCTTAAAATTCTTGGATTCATAATCGAAAGCTGTAGATCATTTACGGATATGCAAGTAATGAAAACATTATACTATTCTTTTGTAAGATCGAAGCTTGAATACGGATCCATGATTTGGAATCCACACTACCAGGTTCATAGTGATAGAGTAAAGAAAGTACAAAGAAAATTGTAGAAATTCCTAATATACAAAACTATACTGGTGTATATCCACCTAGGGGACAAAATTATAAGAATACACTGGAAATTTTTGAATTCAGCAGTCTTGAGCTTCGCAGAATAATGATGTCATTAACATTTTCATACAAAATAGTACACCCTGGAATTGATTGTCCAAATATAGTTTCAAAAATAAACTTTTATGTTCCACGAATTGGGTCTCGTCAAACTCAAAAATTTTTATGTAGTCGTGCAAATACAAATTCAATGTTAAAGTCACTTGTAAACATTATGTGTTCGAATTTTAATGAAATATGTAGAGACTGTGATATCCACCATGGTAGTCTGGGGCAACTTTTGACATGCGTCAGACAAGCTTACAGGAGTTTTGTAATGAATAATGATACTTTATCATAATATATACGTATATTTTTTTATGATGTACTTAGCATATTAGTAGTTAGTTGTTAGTGCAAAGTTATTAAATTTTTTTATTTCTGACAGTGACATTATAAGCTTATATCGTCATAGTTACGATATCTATTATGAGATTCATAACTCCCTTGGGATGTTATAGATGCTATAATTCCCTCTAACTAAAATTAAATAAGAAATGCATAGCAACAACCACGCAGTAACGTAGCAATAAGGAATCTCCTATTCGCGGTAGTCAAGATCATCATCTGACGTTCTGATGACATTGAAACTATACGGAAAAACATGTCTAACTTCCAATCGGGAAGGTATCTAATGAATGAAATCAGTCAGAAATAAAATTTTCTATGTATCACGGGAATTACAGAGCCTCAATAACCTCAGGCAATTGCTGTCCCTCGGGCCAGAGGCCCTCGGGACGCAAACTTTGCCATCGGTAATTAAGGCCCTCATAATTCCCTTAATACATAAATAACTATTATCTAGTTTATTCGTTATGTAAGTGTATGCAAATAGTTTGTATGTATTTGATCAATCTATCAATTTGTTAGTTGAATTAGGCTTTGTTTATTCTAGTATTAGTTGATTTATACACTTGTTTAATGTTCAAGTTTCCTTCCTGTAATTGGCGCAAGCTTTTGGACGAAGTACCCTTAAATAAATAAATGAATGAATAGACTTCCGTATCATTACTTATTTTTCATATAAATGAATTACATTTCAGACCACAGACTTAAAAACCATACGAGTAGGAAAGAGGTATAGAACATACTTGAGATATTGTTCACTCCAATGCTGGAGGTATAAAGTTTAATAGTCGAATGGAAGGTTGAATGAATGAATTTCATGTCATGAAAGAAGTGAAGCTTATTAAAATCGGCTAAAAAAAAGATTTCTTGCTTTAATTCCAAAATGAAATTCGAATGAAAATGTTGAGCACAGTATTCATTCGACCACAGAACAATGATGGAAATAGATTCATCCCTCACAGAACCAAGGTTTTGAACGATTTTCCGATTATGGCGCCTCTATCGCAAATACCTGAACCCCACGTCCAAAACTCGCTTGCAATTGTTCCATATCGAGAGTTAGTCTGACGAAACAATTGAAGAGTGAGCCCACCAGTTAAATTTCTATACCATCTCTTTCCTGGCTATATGCCACGCAGAAAATTGGATTAAATCGTCCCGAAATCCATGCAATAATTCGTATGGACGAATAAAATTGCAAATATTTCCTTCCTAAACGCCTAGCTGCGCCTAACTGGTTCAGGTACGCGTGACTACCTGCAGACCGATTTCGAGCTGTTGGCTCTCATCAGTACAGGACTGCTCCAGATAGCTTCTTGACTGCTATCTGGTGTGAACCTGCCCCAACATAAACGCATTCCAGCATTTATACCAAACGAGGCGTTCAACGTCCCGCGAAATGAAAATGCGTTTCCATTTTAATTGGAAACATAATCCGCAATGGAAATTGACTAAATTTCACAAACTTATGCTGAAAGTGATTTTTTTTGCACATCAAATCCTTTTAACGGTATTCATCATTCTTTCTGTATCACGAAACGAGTTGTGAGATCGAATCACCCTCAGATTCCAAATTTCGTGATTATAGGACCAATAGTAACGAAGATATTTGAAGGGTTATGGATCCGTTAGGAAGAATTTACGGACTCATGTTGATCGAAACATTGTTTATTATTTTCATCTGCAGAATTATCTCTTGGAGAATACGAACGTTATTATGGGACACCCTCAACCTATATTTTTATGAACAGGAGACATAGATCTTCAACTAGAAGTCCATATACAGGGTGTTCCATAATATATGCCCAGGACTCCAGGATGTGATAGCTCCTTCTGAAATATGGAAAAAGTAACCATCAAGGTACCCTCTAAGATGCACTATTTCCGAGATACAGGAGATACAGGGTGTTGATATTCAAAAAAAAATCGTTTTTTGCGAATTTTCATGGAACCGTTTATCGCACAAGAAACAGCTTTCGTAAGCATTCTCTACTCATAATAAGTTATATTTTGTGCAGACTTTAATTTTTGTTAGGTCATAATATTGGTGAAGATTTTGAAGGGGCAGTGAGTGTTTCCCTTCCCAACTTCTACGCTTCTGGAAATAGTACAGTTTCGAGCAACCCATTTGAACTGTCAATATTTCAAACACAAAAATGTTATGATTGGTCAAAGGCTCTAAATTTGACCGTTTCCGAAAAAAATCAACCTATCTAAAACTCAAAAATCGTTCGTATATACAGTGTGTCCCACTTACCATGCTCACCATGGGTGACACCAAATGTGGAGTTTGTCAAGGCCAACTTTAATGTGCAAAAATATTTTGATGAAATCTATTCGTTTTTGTTTTATACGCAAAAAACAGATTTTGATCATTTTCATGTCTCCTCCGCAACTTCTTCATTTATGAAAATATTCAAATAGGAGTTTCACATTCTCATGTCAGTTTTTCAAAGTGATTTCGAAAAAAATATGAATTTTATACCAACTATTCTAGAATGTGAGATATCAGCACCAACTTTAGTTTTTCAAATGTAGGTCATAGCTCACTATGCCTTAGTTACAAATACCTTTTTTTCTCTCACAGATGATATGTCACAGTAATAGTTTTGTGTTGATAACAACGGAGTTATCGTCATTTATACAAAAACAAAAAAATATTTGGGAGCCGCCATCTTGAATTTATGAATTTTAATGAAAAAATCATGATCTGCGACCTCAAAAACCCCCACTCACCAATTTTGAATGGAATCGGACCAAATCTTGCCTCCAAGATGGCGGACAAGATTTGATCCGATTCCATTCAAAATTGGTAAGTTGGGGTTTTGAGGTCGGAGATCATGATTTTTTTGTTAAAATTCATAAATTCAAGATGGCGGCTTCCAAATGATTTTTAGTTTTCGTATGAATGACGATAACTCCGTTATTATCAACACAAAACTATTACTGCGACATATCATCTGTAAGAGAAAAAGAAGTTACTTGTAACTAAGTCATAGTGAGCTATGACCTACATTTGAAAAACTAAAGTTGGTGCTGATATCTCAAATTCTGGAAGAGTTGGTATAAATTTCATATTTTTTTCGAAATCACTTTGAAAAACTGCCATGAGAATGTGAAATTCCTATTTGAATATTTTCATAAATAAAGAAGTTACGGAGGAGACATGGAAATGATCAAAATATGTTTTTTGCGTATAAAACAAAAACGAATAGATTTTATCAAAATATTTTTTCACATTATAGTTGGCCTTGACAAACTCCACATTTGGTGTCATTTAACCGATCTCGTATCTCTCACCGTTAAAAAGATACCCATGGTGAGCATCGTAAGTGGGACATACTGTAAAGGCCATATAGGCTCAGATTGAAGGACTAACTCTTCTCCTGAAGGAAAGGAGAAGCGGGCAAAACTCCTGATAGTTACCCGCGCTCCCGTCCTGCTCTCTAATGGCGCTCTGCGCGTAAAATCGGCCCGGCCGGCAGTACCTTGCGGACCCTTGCGACGACAAAGTCCTGCGAGCGAGGCGCGACTCCTGCCTGATCCTACGACGTCCCGCTACGCCTCCGAGGGCGCCGCGACGCGAACTTCTCGGGCGTCGAGACGCGGGATCGGATGTGCCTGTCGGCGATGCGACCGGCAGGAAGTTGTCTGGTGAAAGTTTCGCGGGAGTTTTTCGAGTTGGTGACGGTGTTGGGAAAGTTGGGATTCGCGTCTGGCATGATGTAAGTAGGGTTTATGCAGTAAGAAGTTCGCCTGAGGACACGGTGATAAGTTTTTGGATTGGTTTCAGCATGATATGGAATTTTTGTGGAGAGAATGTAATATTTTATTTGTTGAATTTAATAGATTTCTGCTGGAAAAAAATCAGCGCATAGAATTGAACTGAAATAAATGAATTTTGAGGAACATGATATACTTTTCTCTTGATTTGGTTTTCTTTCGAACAACGAGTCTTTCTTAAACACAATGCTCATTGTAAATACTCAGGTATGTTTCAGTCAGGATTCTTGATCCCTCTAACCCGTTTAATTTTCCTGCCTACTAGAGGGCAGAGGGGTAATTGAAAGCAGCTTAGCAACAATGCATGAAGTACCAATTTTTCATAAATTAATACTGAAGGTACCTTGAAAAATATTCTGAACATATCATGATATTCAACACCAACCAGAAAAAATATGTTGGATGATTTTTGGATTGGGGGGTTTTTAATTCAGGTAACATGAAAAAAGCGTGGTGTAATCATCCGAAATGATTTGAAATACGTATCTATTCTCCTTGTTTGTCAGACAAGTGGAAGAGTATTTCTTATTATTGTCATTTCAATCAAAATATGAAAAAAGTTTGCTTCCTCAGAAGGTCCTAGTTATAGAGTTTATTGAATTCTCTGGACTGAACATCTACTGCAGATAACAGAAACTCAACACACAACTAGAGAATCAGATAATAAGACGAATATCTTTGAATATTTGAATCTGGACTATATGAAACAAGGAGTTGAAGATGGAAATGACGTAAGGAAGTTAGGTTGATAATGTAGGTCGTCTTCTTCTTGTCTTCTTGTATTTCTGGGTACTCTCGGCATTACGCGGTTGCCAGAGCCACAAAATAATCTGGTTCAAATACAATCTTGATCATTATTAGGAATACAAAACTATTCACACACGGAATGATCAATATGAAATAAGTTTGTGGTGTGAATTCGACTAGTGTGTATTACCGCTGTGAGATTTCGATAATTGCATTGCTCTTATAAGACGTTTCATATGTGAGGGCAATATTTATTATCTGAAGATCATCGTATTACATTGGAATACTTATCCTATGTAACCATTAAACCACTATGAATATTCTTTCATTCTCATGTGTTTTTCACAGTTATATGATTTATTAATAAAAAGTTACCTTGATTATATAGGTGAAGTGAAAAAGGACAAATGCTGGCGCCCATTCCGTTCAGGAATCAAACTCAAATAACAGCTAATAGATATTTTATGCATCTGTAGAAATCATCATCACTTGGTATATTTGCAAGTACTTTTATGATTAATTGAGTTATCAATACCCAAATCATCTTTTCCATCGTTAATTAATTTTTTCTCGAAAGTCTCTGCGTTGAGTGAAATACAGATAAGTATATATATATGTATTTTATTTGATCCAAGCATTTTTTTTTTACCTCTCCTCGTCTGCCGATATAATTTACTTGATTCGAGTCGAAAAGGGTCTTTGTGAAAGAGTTTGATCACTCGAAGCGATAAACTTGAAAGAAGTGGCGTAAAGATATAAAGCTTGAAAAAAAACTTAAGGTTTCAACACTGGAGTTAAAAAAATGAATCGAGGTAGATTTAGTCCTAAGTTATTCATGATGAGTAGAGTGATAAGAAGGAACTGAAGAAATTCAATGCAGATAGACGAATACAGAAATGAATTGGAGAAAGTATTTTTCATTTTCGTCGACTTCTACAAATAGTTAGTAGCAGCAGAGTAGTAGATGACTGCCGGGGCTGATAGTCCATCCATTCATGATAAGAATCCAGCCATGGCGCAGTCAATCTACATTTTCCTCCGTGTGGAACATATTATTATAAACTTTCTCCAAATGTTATAAAACCAATTTTGTGTGATTATCTCAAATTTTGATTCAGAATTTCATTCCGATTTCTTGAAACGTTACATAATAACAAATTTTCGCTGCCTAGGCAGAGGAAGTACACTTTTCATGCCACTTGAGAAAAACATTTCACGTACTCATTTCTGAATAAAGAATCGACTATTTTCGAAAGCGATTCATACGTTGGGTAATACTTCTCATTTCAGTCACATCTGTTGCTTCAACTTCAATGATGTTGAAAAAATTACTCACCAAGTTTCAATACTTTGAGGATATAAAATTCATCATGAACTGAGTTTCAAATGGACCTTACCTAACTCAAAACGAACAAAACAAACTTCTTTATAATTTTGTTCTCTTTAGAGCTCCTATGTAACCTAACGCTGATGATAAAGCTCTGAAGCTTCGATGGTTTTTCATCCTTGTTCTCCCGTTAATATCTGTGTCAAATCAGTGGAGTGAAATTCACCTACTGATACTGTGAAGTTATAAGAGTCAACTTGACATCCGAAACTTTTGTATTTTCAAACGACAGCTACCGAGCAGAATATACATAACTTAACAAATTGAAGTCTACTCCGCAGAGTACGTATCCGAATTCACCTCTGATCCTGATTTCCATTCCTCTTATTGACCTCAACAAATTCATCGTGAAGAGACATAAATCATCTCATGACAAAATTGTGAAATACAAAAGGTAGGTAACTTCATTCGATTGCAATCAGAACTTTGTATCAGCTCGCACATCTTCTCAAATTCGTAACCAATACATCACCTACACTGACAACTCCTAAAGATCCCAAACGGTTCTTGGCCAACTTCGATGGTATATGCCTTCACAACTCGCAACTTTTCCCCGCACAATCCGCAGTTTCTCTGACGGAATCAATTCCCTTGTTGAAGGGCTCTGGGGATTTCCCAGCTATCAGTATTTCATCAAACAGTCACAAGGATAATGGATTCGTGTGAGGAGAGAAGCAAATCGATAGTTGATGGAGAATTAGTATTCGGAATAGCTTCCTGATATCGCATCATACAGTTGACTTCAAGCATCTATTTTACTATGGGCTTGAATTCTTGTATGTTATACAACAAGTGTATTGATGATTATGGAAAAAGAGGAGGAATATACATCGAATACTGCCTGTTAGTTGAGAAGAACCTAGAGTCAGAACGCACCAAATATTGTCCCTCATCGTGACATAGGCCGGAAATATTTTGTATATTCATTTATTCGTTTATTTATCATCAATACATCCAGCAGGCTGACGCCCATTTACAGGTGTGGGTAATTATACCGTTGATTGATATGCGTAAGCGTAATATATCAATCAACGATTATATATAGATATTAGGTGGATTGCTAAAAATAAATACCTATATCTATACATAATTATTTGGAAAGGATATAAACTAACATAGATATGTGACACTTTTTTCTTAATGCACTGAATAGTTCATGCTTGAATTGAGACATTGGGAGAAAAAAAAATACTTTGTGAATTGTTGTAACTTCGGTACATTTTTGTGAGGGGACAATAGTAGTTGTGTGTTAGGCACAGCAATGCGGAACGTTATATCTGATCTTGACACAGTTCGTGGTACATTGAGATCAATCAGAGAAATTAATGAGGATTAATCGATATGATTATGGATTATACTATGCATAAAAGTTAGATCGATTATCTAATTCGTTCAGCAATAGGTCATAGCCGAGCATAGCTATAGTGTCTTTGAGGATACAAGCTATATTTTTTTTATTATGCTTCTTTCAAAACTTCCTATGCACTGATTCAATGGCTTCAATATATTTGGAATGAAATGGATTCCATAAGACATTGCAGTAATCTAATTTACTCCTCACGAATGAGAAGTAGATACAGCGCAAAGCATCAAATGATGTGAATTTCTTACAGGTACGGATTGAAACTCCCCTATTACACTTTCTATATGAGTGGAGAGTCAACTTTTGATCAAAAAGATCTCCTGAATCTTTGACTTGTTGAACTCGTGCTAGTTGTGAAGTATCCAAGTGATAATCGAATGAAATTGGAGTGGATTTTCGTGTGAAAGTCATGACTTTACATTTATGGGTATCCAAAAGAGTTTATTTTTGAGGCACCAATCATTGAGTAGATCAAGATCCAGTTGTGATAGTTGACAGTCACCAATAGTTTTAATTCCTCTGTAGATCCTCATATCATCAGCAAATAGAGGTTGAGCAGACTGTATTCGATCACATATATCATCAATAAAAAGTAAGAACAGTAAGGGTCCTGAATTGGAACCATGTGGTACTCCTGGAGTTGCCTTGGAAGTGAATGATTTTAAAACCACTTTATTCTACGAATGAATTCCTGTTTGATGAGCAAGATTTCAGTAGTAACTCAATATTATAGGATATGCCGAAGCTAGACAACTTTCTCAATAATTGTTGATGTTATACACGGTCAAATGCTCTGCTAGAGTCTGTATAAAGTACATCTACTTGATTTTTGCAGTCAAGAGCATTAGACACATATTGGGTGAAAGTACATAAGTTCGTTGCCGTGCTACGTGATTTCACAAAACCATGTTGAAATTTAGATAGAGAAGTTCGAACGTGATTGTTAATTGAGTGGAATATGATTATTACTAGTAATTCGGAGAATACAGAGATCAGTGTAATCGGTCTATAGTTTTCAATATCCGAAATCTTTCCTGATTTGAATACTGGACACACACGTGGTGGCTTCCAAATTGTAGGAAAATTACAATATGCTTCCAGAATCAAGTTGAATATAATGCCTAAAGGTCTAGATAACAAATTGATGAAATTTTCAACAATTTTAGCAGGAATTCCATCTGGTCCACACGTTAATTTATTCTTATTTGCTCTTGAGTTATTTCCTTGATATTTATGAATTGAATAGGATTTGAGAGTTCTATATTGATTTCATCTTCAGTTGAGGTAACGTCATCAATATCAATATTATTAGCATTGCTGAAATTGATTGCGAATACATTGCCAATAGATTGTGGTGAAGAACTTATTGCGTTATTGAAATTCATTTGACCTGAGACTTATTCTGTTTTGAACTCACATGATTCCAGAAATGACGAGGATTCTTTCTCATGTTGGCTTCAGACTTTTCAATAAAAAGATCTTACGCCGATGGAATGTTACGTTTAATTGATCTGAGTTATTCGATTCCTTCCAATAATAATTTGCGTTTCAAAACATCTTAAAGTAGTGATTTTTCATTCTGATTTCGCGAATGAGTTCTTTGTTATACCAACTTGAATATTTATACGACTCGCATATTTTCAATGATACAGATCCATCAATTGCATTATCAAGAATGATGACAAGAGACTCACATGCATCATTTACATCAATCAAAGATCCTACTGCTTGATCCCAGTCAATCTCACTAAGGAGGTATGGAAATTTATCCGTGTCGATACGATGAAAATCATACTTGCTTCTTCAAATCAAGTTGTCGTTAAAATTAATTGGGAGTATAAGGGGTGTATTCACTAACTTTCAGATAGAGTACGATATCGTTACGTTAACGATACATTGGCCAACGACATTATGAACGATAAATCCTAGAAGCTGATTCAGTATCGATGTGGTTAGAGGAAATTTTCCATGAGTAGATGGTTATGAATGGGTTTGGTGGATGTTGATAGCAGAATGTTGATGTTCCTTGGAAAGAAATGCGTGAAACTTCTGTATGTTCTTGAAAAAGTGTTAGATTCTCTCCGTTCAACATTTCATAGAACAAGAAAAATTCCCCTGCTTTTTTTTTCAACCTAAACATTCGTCTAAGTAGCACATCTTATCTGGTAACTCGCAACTAAAAAGGGATTTTTTGTGTCCTCGCATCACTTGTAGATATCCCTTGTTGCCTAAATTCAAAGATCTATTTTTCGGAATGTTATATCAAAAATTGAATCACATGTAGGTATGCAAATATATACTAGAAATAATGATGATGATCTACTTGTTCTCCCTGGCTATTAATCAGCAAATCAATATCATTTATTCGCATCATCATTCATATAATATGAATTCCAATGAATCAGGACATTTCATAGTCATCTTCACTTTATATAATGTCTTTCAGTCGGCTCCTCCGATGTCGTCAACTTACGATAAGTTTTATATAGCTACAGAATGACAAATATTGTTCCGTAACGATTATCGTTATCGTTCGCCAAGCGCGTATAAAAAGGGAGGGGGGTAATAAAGGAATTACCCCCTCTCCCAGACAATCGAAGGAAATTCAGTTTTTTTATCAGAATCAACATAGAGATTCAAAAAAATGTATATTATTATTTTCGAATATATAAAATGTACGAAGTCGAACAGGAAGATCTCACTCTAGCAGTAGGTGCTGAAACTGTCAGTTATCTACGGAATGGTTTGTTATTCCCACTTCTGATATAAAATTTCACAGCTATTTTTGTTTTCTTCGCTTGGAGCGCACGAAAGGGTATCCCTATAATGTTCAAAGAACATCGTGCGTTCCTAGGGAAGATAGGGACAGGAGGTAGGTATTGGAATTTTTTTTTGAATTTCTGGACATTATATGTTGTTGGGAATACTTCCACAGGCAATGAATTCCAGAGCCTAGCCGTTCTATGGATGAAGGAGTCTTGATAAAGTGCTGTTCGACCTCTTACGAGGTTGACAACGAAAGGATGTGCTGACTGGGCTTGTCTAGTTCGTCTGATTTGTATTGCTAGTGAAGGGATGATAGCAGAAATTTCCGAAGAAAATTTCCCGTAGAAGTATCGATAGAAAAGTGAAAGGCCGCCGACCTTCCTACGATGTTCCAATGATGTCAAAGAGTGAGTGAGTGCGGCGTCACCCACCAGGCAAATGGCTCTTCTCTGGATGGAATCTAAGAGCATCAGCGTATGTTTTTGTGCTGAACCCCATATGTAGGAACAGTATTCTAGAACAGGCCGTATATGCGCTTTGTAGATCTGTTGAGGTGTAAAGTAGCTTTTCGCACGGGACAAGAATCCGAGTTTTTGTGAAGCAGCTTTTGCGATGGATCTGACATGATAATCCCATGAAAGAGTGTTACTGATGGAAATACCGAGCATAGATATGGTGGGCTTGGTGAGGATGGTGGAGCCAGACATTACAATATCGGGCATATTGAGTTTCGCCTTTCTAGAGAAAATACAGGCTTGAGATTTGGTGGCGTTGAATTCAACTAGGTTGTTGGTTCCCCAGGCTGTGATTTCAGCAAGATCTTCATTGACAGCATTGACCTGCCTGCGCCGTGAGTTCTTAGTTTCCTGAGAAGAAATGGGAATTCTGGAAGAGAACGCAGTATATGGAGGGTACTATCATGCTTGGTTTCTTCATTACTAGAACGAGAGGTACTAGAGCTTGGTGTTTCTGATGAATCAGAATCACTATAAAATATTATTATGTCATAAAATTATCAAACTATGGAACATCGGTAAATTTATCTGAAACAATCTAGCAAGCCTCATTCAACAAAAATTTCTCTCAGATGGTTCCAGCAATAAACTGTTCGAGTCGTTATAAAATGTTCCTACACGTATTGACTCGATAAACAATAGTCTCTAGACGCACACTTCGTATGAAGCGCAGTCGTTTTACTGCTCTGTTATCCACACACGAAGTGCTTACACTGATCACACAATGACATGATATATATTCGGCTTTTTGTCTGCTTTCTGAGGGCATCTGAAGCATCAACCACTTTTTTCCCCAGGGGTTTGCACGGTTATCTACGATGGGTCAGGAAGCTTCTATCAAGCCTGTTTTTACTTCTGGTCTCTGGTGATAGTACGGGTCCTACATCTCACTGAAAGCTAGTTGGGAATCAAATCGTGACAGAAGAAGTGCTCCTTCATGCCCATTTTTTATCATGAATTCATTGGGGGGCTGGAATATAATGAAAAAAATGTGTCTATACAGGGTGTCCGCTAAAAGGAGGTCAATCCATTAACCATATATTCCTTGAACAAAAATAATATGAGTTTCTAGATACAATTTTTCATTTTATCCCTTCATATTCGATAAACAGGGTGTCAAAGTTGGAAATTAAACTAAACTTGTTGAATTTCCAACAATTTCTTTTAAATTATCTTAATACATTCGCTCTGAGCACCCGGTATTTCCATATTTACCTTTTCGTGCGTAAAAAGTTACACCCTCTTCCAATTTCGACGACATAAATAGGAGTATGTGTATATCATAAGATTTCCGTTAGCCGCATAGGCATCAAACAATAACCAGTACTTTTCGAATTATCTTGAAAACAAGTAATTTTATCGAAACTTTACATGAGACAAAAAATACTCAAAAATGATTGAACACTTGAAAAAAAATAGATAGGAAGTCATTAGCGCACGTACAAAAAAAATATGGGGGTAAGTGTGTACTTGACCCCCAGTATTTTGAATATTTTGACAGTTATTTTTGGTTTTGTTTTCCTCACACAATGTATCTCTTTGTGCTGAAAGTAATGTACCAATTTTGAGATCAATATCTTATCGAATACGAGAGTAATTAAAAAAAAAAACAGTTTTTAATTCCCAACTTTGACACCCTGTTAATCGAATATAAAGTGCTAAAATGAAAAATGGTATTCAGAAACTCATATTATTTTTTTCAAGGAATATATGGTTGATGGATTGACCTCCTTTCAGCGGACACCCTGTATACATGGAACTTGCATTCGGTGATGAGTTCATTTACCTCAGTCATTCCTCAATTCATCATGGTCTTTGAATAGTTTAAAGTTTGTTTCTGTCACAATGCACCTCAGCAGTACTTTGTTTTCTGAAATAACTGACATATGTCTATCGATACCCATCACCCGATCTTTCTCATACTACCTAATAAAACGATTTGAGGGTTTGCAGAGAGTGATCGAACTGTGTTCATGGAATCACCATTTCTTTCAGGAAAAGTAGACTCATTTTAATTATAATCGTGCTAGAGGAGTGCATTTCTGAATATTGAATTGTCATGAGATATGATTATGAATATTGTTTCAGAGGTATGTACACTGATAACAATTGTTTTGAGAGAGTAGATTGAGTGATATATCAAAATTGTCGGTTTTGAAGAAGATTGTGAAGCTCCAAAGGGAACTGACTAGATGACAGTTGTGAACAATATGAGCTTCCATTTTCCATCTGTGCACAACCGAAACAAAAGTTTTTTTACGGAGCGAATCCCTAAATTATTTTCGAAGAACGTCGTGCATTCCTAGGGACGATAGGGAGAGGAGAGGCATTTTTCCTCAAACTTTTGAAGGTTCTTCCTATAAAAATTTCGAAGCATCGCTGTTCCAAAAAGGGATAGAATCTGATATAGTTGTTTGCACTAATGTGCTGACTGGGCTTGTCGAGCAGTTGACTAGTATTGGTAGTGTTGAGATCATAGCCGAGATTTCTGAAGAACATTTCCTGTGAATGCATCTGTAGAAAAGTGTGAGGTCACCGTCTCTGCTATAGCGTTTCAATAATGTAAAGAGATTAGTGAGTGTGACATCTCTAACCAGATGAATGTCTCGTGTCTCATCTAACATCATCATCGTATATGTTTAAGTGCTGAACCATATTATGTGGTAACAGTATTCTGAATCGGGTCGAGCGTGATGTGTTTTGTAGATCATAAGAAACTGTTGAGATGTAGAGTAGCTCTTCGTTCGGAATAAAAATTTAACCTAACCTGACATGATTTTCTCATGAGAAAGTATCTCGTATATAAATACCGAGCATAAATATGGCGGACTTTCTAAGAATGATGCTATGGCAGACATTTTTATATCAGGCATATTGCTCTCGGCTTCTATAAAGAAACTACATGCTTTAAAAAGTTTCAGTGACGTTGAATTCAACTAGATTGTTCGTACCACCATGGTTGTAATTCAAGCAGTATCTTCATTGACAGAGCATATATACCTGAAGTGAGGTTACATTTTGATATTTAACCATGTAATAAAAATAACATGAAATATTCATGACTATTCCACTGTTGGTCTCTAGAATCAATCAGAATTGGCAATTTTCAAAGTTTCTTCTGTATTACAGCGATATATTTTTGTTTACTAATTTCTATCGGAACTGATCTACCAATACAAAAGCCGAATTGACCCACACGTGACCAACCTTCCTAGTTCTTCAGCGATTCCATTTTGGACGGTTAAATAGTTATTTATTATACAAGGGAAAAAAGTAGTAGATTCTAGCTCCAGGTTGTGTTGTCTCCCGACGCGTAGCGGAGGGAGACAAAAAACCGTGAGCTAAAATCTTATATTTTTCCCGTGTATAAAACACTAATTTTTCTGTGACATAAGAAAGGACGAATCAATATTGAGAAGATATTACATTATTTTGAAATCTGAAAATTATCGACGTGAAATTTCAAGTTTTTAACAGTAGGGACACCTGCGTTTTATAGGCATCTTATTCATTCTTTTGAAGTAATCAAATATCTGATGTCACTTCTGTACGTTCAATTCTGTGATTTTATTTGAAAAAAATGCGAATTTAGTAGTTGTTTAGTAATATACGAAACCGCGAAGTCGAATGTAAGATAAAAGGACTTGCAGTTCTTTCTCGGAGACGGTATTATTGACTCATTTTTCGGAACTATAGCACAACAAAAGCCATCAACAGAGTATATTTATGTGATATATCCGGTAAAAAAGTACTCACTTTTTCCCCACGGGAAAAAAGTAATTTATGAAAAGTGACATTTTATAACCTGCCAACAGAGATGAAATGCCAAACTTTTTTCCCGTCACAGAAAAAACGTCTATTATATGTTGAAAGCCAGAATGATGGATGCAGTGTGCGCAACTCTCGCAAGCTGCTCGATCATTATATCAATCATGGAATACTCATACGAATACAACTCGTGATACTATTTTCCTGCAAATATTTGTCGATTGACATACTCCATCGTGCAAAATAGTATCACTTGTGGTATTACATATGATAGAACTCGTTGGGATACTTACTATTGTGATTTTTTTTGTATATATGACTTGTACTTCCACCAACAGGAATTCGCGTATAAAAACGACTTATCACACATTAATAATTCCATTGTGTGCCACCCGCAGCGCAGGTTATTGGATTGCCTAATTGGGCGGTTGGCTTCTGACTTCGTCGATTTGTTGTTTCGTCTTTCACCAAGTGTTGCCTATCTTTCGCACTTTTTTCACGGTACTGATAAAGACCGAAAGCCCGAAACACGAGTCTGCGATCAATTTTTTCTGAGGTCTATGGCCAATAATCTCTTCCTAGTTAATGATATTGAAAAATAGGTTGTAGTATCATAGACTGTAGTATGTAGGCATATTCTAGTAATATTGGTTTTCTTCTGGGATATAATAAGGCACATCGCTCCCAGCGAGCACAAACATCCCTGGGATGTTTTGGGATGCTTTGAAAATGTTGGCATGAAGATGTTATTTTGAGACGTAATATGACTGACCAAAGAGGTCTTTGAAGGATATTGAAGTATTGTTTTTGTTCTTCTGTGGCATTTCTTTGTTTGCCTACTGAGAGGTATCCCTGGGATGTTTTGGGATGTTTTAGAAATGTAGGCATGGGGATGTCTTTTTGAGGCGTAATATGCACTACCCGAAGAGGTCTTAGAAGGATATTGGAAGTATTGTTTTTGTTCTTTTGTGCCCTTTCTTTGTTTGCCCCACCACAACGTCTCATGCTCACGTCACAATACGATGAATTCTGATTTGTTTTCGATTTTGTTCTTCTTGTTCGCAATTGGCATTCGCGTTTGCAGCGTGTCACACTTACATCACGCTGCTAACGAACAGAAAGGAATTTGGTGAAGTTTATTGTGTTAAAAGACTTATTAAGTTCGTAATAATGACCATCAGATGCAAGATGTGTTGTTCGGTTGCCTCAGTGTAATCAATATATAAAAGTACGAATTCATCAATTCACAGCTTCTCCGCAGTTGCAAAATTATGCATTGTGGAGAACATTTAAAAAATTGGGAAACCTATTTCCAATTATATGTCTGTGTGTAGTAAGAACTACTCAGAAACCGATTAAGAAGGTAATTTCATATCAAGAAAATATTTTTATGTTCAATCTATGTTTAATGCATTTTTTCATTCAAGGGAAATGGAATCCTAATGCAAAAGTTCATTTTGACAAAAGGCTTCAGAAAAGTACCTCGAAAATGTTTTTTTTTTACAGCGATTCAATGTGCGCAAGACGCGTTGAAAATGTTCTGTTGTGTCCATGAAAATGCTTTAAAAAGAACTAGGGAGAAGGTAGTTTTGTGACATATCAAGGACATCTCGATAATTGCCGCCTGCGGCGGACATTGGCTGTTCTATTATAGTTCTATTCATGTGTGAACAGAACATCGCAGTGGAGGATCAATGTCTCTGAATCTCGTACTTTCAACATCTCTGAGATGTTTTTGTGCTCGCTGGGCTATAGCAAAATTTGGTAAAATGGTAGCCATGAATTTATGCAACTCTGGCTGTTGATTCACTGAGAAACTCATAGTAGTCTTCCTGAATGATATCTATTAATATGACATCTCTCTTGATGATTACCCAAGAGAATAACGATCAATATACGAGGGAATGATTTGAAACATGCAGTTAATAACACTGGCAATACAGTGGGAGTAAACATAGTTGTTGCGATATTTTACTGAATTGTTCACTTGTCAATGATACCACGGTATCATCGGTATCGACCCAAAAACTGTGCGATATCATATATTTTGCGTTAGATCGTTTCGGTTTGCATAACGATTGCGAGTGTGTTAATGCAGCATTGAGGATGGGGACTGGGGTCGTAAATCTAGTCACGTCGATTAGTCCTTCTACTATAAATAATCCTGATAAGTAGTCGAGCGCGGAAAATCGTATACTGATGCCGAAATAGTGGGATTTTCCTACTATAGACAGGACCGTCGCCTGGAAATGTCCTGCATCAATAGTACAGGGTATGTCATAACGAGCTTACACTGTCTCTATATCGAGAATCAGTCAGGAGAAATCCATGAAAATATGCATGCTCATATCTAAGAATACGCTCGCTTCATTTGTCATGATTTCAGCAATGAAATGTTGCCGCTTCTATTACAAAGTAGCAACAACTTTGTTATTTTAAATCGAATACCCTATTTCTCATTGTATTTTCAGATTCATCCTAGAGAGCTGATTTCATCATCAACTCATGGTATCAATCAACTTGTGGTCTATCGAAAATGATAACGGAGATATATGGTGTTCAAAATGTAAATTTCGCAAACACACCATCATATTATAACACATTTACGATAGTACATTTGAGTACTAGTAGTACTATTCAAGAATTTTGAAATATTTAAGAGAATCTGGGAATTGAATCATTCTTAAGTGCCCTCTCACACCTCAACGGTGCATTCTTGTATACAGGTAAGGTGATTTCGATCGGCCTATTCGGGTCTGTAGTTCACCCTGTAGAATTCATGGTACGTTGTTCTGGGACACATCATAAGGTCCATGGCATGAGTACATCGTTCAATGAAACAGGTGGCAGGTATAGTGATTTTTTTTTCTGCTATGTCATTGAACTATTGATGAAGCTTTGGCTTTCATCATATACTTGACATTCACTCGTTTCCCACTGAAAAATATTGATAAGCTGCTGATAAGCGTTGTACCGCGATTGAGGTGGCAGGAGATGAAATATTTAGTTGAATATCTATTTTCTTGATTATCGAGCATTTTTCATTCTTTATATAAATCATTTCGAGACAACATCTTCTGACAGTATTTTTTTTTATTGTGAATATAGAGATGCTATCAAAATCCATAGGATGGCCAGTATCATTTACATGTTGAGGTGAAGCGCATGCATTAGGTCTAGAAACTAATAATAAAAGGCCTAATAGACATCATGTATCTAACAATTCAACTCCATCTTGATGAACCATTCATCTGTCTATATATAATCACAAATTCTCGAACCCTATGAATTTTTTATGTTATATGTTGTCATTTTGACAAAGTTATATCAATTTATGAAGGTTTTTCAATTCTGTAGAGTTGTGATTTGCTTTCCTACAATGTCACTTACTGTAAGTCATTTCGAATCTACATTTCCTTCAATCACAATAGTTGTACATTCCATTTTCGAGAAACTGACGAAGGAATAAAAACATTCCGAATTTAAAATAAATAAATTGATTTGAAAGTTACAGTAAAACAGAGAAAGTGACAACAATGACCTTGTCTTTTTGGAATTGAACATATGATCATCAACTTTGAATAAAACAAAAAATCTTATGCACAGTTTCCGAAAAATTCATGTATACATGGATGAGTTTGTGCCCATCTCTGTATAGAGAAATTATAATGATTACCCCTCTGACCATGATCGTTATGAGGCGTTTTCAGCACAGGATCATAAATCCGTCGATTTCACATGCCATTTGGTGCAGGCAGCCTGGTGACAGTAATATAAAAGTAAATGTACTGTATATTAAGCCCCGAAACAACGGCGCGAATGGATACTGAATGCCGAGGCGCAGATAACACGACAAAAAATCGTGATTTTCGATGCATTAAACGATGTCATCAACGTATCGCCGTTTAAACTCTGAATACGAGGATTTTATCCACCAGTCTGAATACTGGTATTTTTTCATGGATGTGAATGTGAGCTTTGAGGAATGCGCCCAAATAGCCTTTTGAATTATCAAAACATAGTAGGTGCGAAAGAGATTTGGTATCTTTCCAGGTTCCAGGCAGGATGGGGATGTCATACTGACGTTATGTTTCCGTAATTTCTCATGCGGCACGTCTTCGACCAGAATATGACCTACAAATGACGTATCATAATGAAGGATCTTGGGATATCGTACTGCCATCAATTCGAACGAATAAAAGAAGTAGTGGTATCCGAATCATTTCCGCAACTATTATTCAAATGCGAAATTGCATACGCTTTGCTCTACGATCTTTGTTTGTCAACTTTCATCAAATTGCTATCAAACTACTTTTAATATGCTTTCATCTCGCCGACGCTCGCTATATAATTTTAGGTGAACCGATCAATTGAAGAGATAAATTCTGTATTTGGTGTGAAATTTTATTTTCGAATCACAAGTAATGCGCCATTATCAGTTCAATACCTGCGCAACTCGACCTTCAAGGAAGTAATTTTTTACAAGTATGAAATGTTAATGGAAAAGTGTAGATTACTCACCCTTCAAGTATTCACAAAAAGTTCTAAAATTGAATCGACCAGACCATTATTGTACAAACGGTAGTATCAACAGACATATACATCAAACGAATAAGTAAACCCCAATGGGTTATTCTGAAATCATCGAAGATATACAATATATTATAATTTTTTTTTCAGGTTCGAAGGAGATATAATATGTCTCTCGTCAGTCGTTCAAATAGTAGCTTGCTGCTGTGCTGCAGTATATCTCAAGGTTATCAGGAGGTTATAACTTATTATGAGGAAGGAAACTATCTTTTTTGTATGATAAATAAGAAGCCTACTATTCAGGAAACCGATTCATTTAGGCCGAGAGGTCAAAAGAAGTCTCTTTCTCCATGCAGAAACGATATTTTTTTTCCTCATAATACTTTATAACCTTCTCCTAACCGCAGCACGGCAGCAAGCTACTAAATGAATGACTGGCAAGAGACGCTTGTCGAAGGAGAGCACGAGAAACCTTAATCTTATTTAATCTGATAGATATCTGACTTTGACCATATTGTTCACAAAGAATGAGTGTCAATGTCCATGAATAAATTAACATGAATACGAAGTAGACTAAATATGGCATAGTGACAACAGACCGTATACGAAAGAATTGACAATGTGAGCCAAGAAAGTATTTGAGAATATTGAGAATAAAAAAAAAATTAACTCTCATTTCAGGCCAGAGAGTATAACAACCTATATAAGCAATATGAAAGAAAACATTTCCGTTCAAAACTTAAGAGTCCTATCCCAACTAGCATTTATAGTCGCGATTACGTAATTACGACTATTGGGTCGACTATTAAGTAATATTTACTAGTTGCGGTTACGTTATAATTACGTCGTTACTACGTATTTACGACCAAAATGGGGAACAAATCACGAGTAATTATTACGGTTTGCCGACGTAGCGGGAACTCACACAATTACGTAATGCTTACGACCCGTCGACGTCGAAATTACGTAAAGATGTAGTAAATTTTCCTACCTGACTTTCTATTTCTTTTCCACTTCATAAAAATATTATTTTCTCTCTTTATTATTCTTCATTTCATCCATGAAGTTCACATTCACGAAAAATGAACAAGTCCAATATGCCTAACCATTCAATAAATAATACAAGGACAAACACGCGAAATAATTGATACTCGAACCTAAATTCGAACAACATTCAGTTTTTCGATAAATGTGATGATTTTGCCTCGAAATTCAAGATGCGCCCACAAAATACGGCTCATTTCACCAAAAATATGGTTTTATTTCATTCGGCTATTTTTCAAAAATCATCGTAAATCATGTTAATTTCCATTATTATGCAATTTGTGATCGAACGAATGCTATTATTCTTCATAAAATGATGTTTATCAACAAGAAAAACCAAAATTATTTCCTGTTCAAATGGTTATCACATCAATCAATATGGCTTCCAATCGAAAATGAATCAGAAAGTTACTTTTGGAACTCGTCAGTTATGATAACCTATGTATTGGTAACTTCAACTGAATATAATTACCGAAAAGTTGTTTCAACTATGAAGGAATTGTTTGAGTAGGAATTACCAATATGTTACTTGAAATATCACCAAGAATCGACTAAATTATTAGGTGATCGATCAAGTAATAACGACAACGTCGTAGAAACCTAATTGGTGACCATAGAGTAATTGCAACTGTGAAGCCTTCTTGGGGTGGTAAGCGTTACCGTAATAATATATCCAAAGTTCCGAAACCTTAAGAGTAGTTTTGAGGAGTGACAGTTTCGAAATAGTTACTTCGTAATAAGCCATGAGAATTTCTCACTTTGAAGTTATTATCTAGTGTAAAAACTACGTAATTTTCACTCACTAAATAACTATCACTGACATTTATACTATGAAGTTCTGAAATAAGTGATAAATACGTTATTATCACTAAATATAGGTAATAGTTTCTTGAACCATGGTGCCTGTGACTGAAAATGCTAGTTGGGATAGCGTTTAAGCTGAATGGCAAAGGAAAGTCCTAGACCTCCAACTCGCTCTTGAAGTTTCATCACATTTTGAACTATTTTGGCACGGGCATCCAAGAGTTGTTGGAAATTCTTTTAATGTCACCTAATTGACACCATATGAAAGCAACTGGAATTCGAGAATGAGTGACTCAAGCATTCCATATTTGTTTATACCCAAAGTTGCTATCGAGCTATTCAATGAAAATCAAGAAATCTTGCAAAGAGGTGTTTCCCTTTTTCAAGCATCTCTATATGCTACAGATCACGCAACTAACCTGATTCATCAATCAATCTGCAGGACTATAATACAATTTATGAGAACCTGATTCAGTAATACGAAATAACAACTGAATTTAGTAAATAGCATATCAATCTATGATTTGTACATCGTCAGCATCGCAAATTATGAATGCATCATAGTTATCGTTGGATGATTACTGATTAAACATACATCACCGATTCTCACACATGTATGTCTATTCGCATAATATAACCTGGATAAATAATTACATTTCATCCTATATCGATGCCGTATTATCCAATCGAAAAACTGTTGCTTCCTTCCTGTATATATCACACAATTCATACTTATAGACGCATTCATTCACGAAGAGGCTTATATAGGATCTCTAGAATATTTCAGAGGTAAACGCCCATGCAAATTTCAGACGGTATAGGGTTCTGGAATTAATTAGAAACAGGGGCGCCATATTGTGAAAACCCATTATAGTTTGTTGCTAAGAAGTTAATTTTGGAATATTATCCGTTTTCGTTAGATTTATTTCATGAAATAAACCTTGGGCGGTAGGTTTATTATACCAATAACCTATAGATTTACTCAATATATCCTATATACCTCTTTCAGTATTTTATAAAATACGTGTTGATTATTACGTAGGTTTTGAAGGAAGAATCGAACTTGATGATGATGAGAATGAATATGGGTCATGGGATATTCACCGTTTATGGAAATTGGGCCTTCTTGAAACGCAAAATAAAAACAATAAATATCTAGAAACAGAGCGTCCCTATACTTCATGAAAATGATAATAATTAGGAATAATAATTAGGAATTGAATTCCACATATTTTTCCATATGTCTATATATTAATTCGAAATAAATAATACAGGTTGGTCACTGGTAGGCAATGAATGGATGATTTCGTTTGAGATTTCAAGCAGAATAATCATCTGCTATATGTAACAAATCGCTTCCATTGATAGGAAGTATGAATAATTGATGCAATGAGTAGATAAAACGTTGATGCTCAATATCAAATGGCAGAGTTACTACTAATACTACTCATTATAGAGGATTAAAAATTATGTAAGAAGAGAGAGAAAAAATTATAAATGATGGGGAAACAAAATAAAAAACAATAATTGTGATAATAATTTCAAACGATACCCTGAATCCATCAATGAGGAAAACCAATACCTATTAGAAAATCGAGTTCAGGTTGTAAAATGTTTTGTCAAAAGTGAACCAATCATTACGTATTTGAGAATCCTACCTCGAATGATTCAAAAGTGATGTAACAATTCGAAACGTTTGAAAAATATCATGGTTATCTACTTATGATGACTGAACAATTTTCTGTTGTGAAAGGAGCGCTTTTCCATCATGATGACTATACGCCGCAATTTGGGGAAATTCCTTGCCTATATATACAAATAATTTATCATTTTTCGAAAATTAATACTGTGCTCAAATATTCCATCACAAAAATGTGAACTTTTTGATCAGGTGGAAACCACGAATTATTCAAACATCGATCATCAACAAAAATATATAGGATATTGCGGTTTCGGCATACTTATTACTATTTCCATTGCGAATAATGTTGAATGATAGGTGATTGAATATAACTGGTGGAAACAACGGAAAGCACTCGAATTATATACAAATAGGCAATCAATTAACGTAGGTGCGATAATACCCGAACAATATTCACATTTGCTGTTTCCATGTTAAAAATTAACTTCCAACAATTCTCATCGTTTCCAAGAGAGCATCCAAAAATTACTCAATTGTATGCACGAGTGAATTAGTTGAAGATTCAAATTCACTAAAAGAATGTCAATGGAAACAGTGAGATAACAGATGGAGAGGAAATCCAAAATTTACGAATCGATGCATATAGATTTCATGTGGATGTAATTCAATATATCTATACCTTGATTTGAGAATTGGTAAGTTGGATTTCAGAAATGTTGAAGTCAATTCTATAATCGGTTAGGTGAATCTCAGAAGAAAGTCCATTCAATTCCAGAAATGTTGAATTCTATTCCAGAATTTGTGAATTCAGTTTCAGAGAATAAATCCTTATATTCGTCTGAAACTGTTGTACCTGCATGGAAAATGAATATACAGTTCATCAAAGTATTATAGTTACTCTAATTCTTCACAATATTTGAAATTTGGAAAACCATTTAATAACATAATATAATCTCAATTCAATCCACAGACATGTCTTCCAATCGAATCGTAAGAGCATAGTGGCGTTATAAATGATTATAAAAATGCGAACAATTTTGAGGTGTTATCATTCACATTCAATGATTTGTACATTCTCCTCACATCGCAGTCTGAATTCTATTTGTTGAGCAATCTGTTTTGGATGTCCGACTATATGACCATTTGGCGATGCTTTTGCAAGAAGATCTCTACTTCTGACTTGAAAGCAGAGAGTTATTTAGCTGTGTGCACTCCATATATGCCAATCTGCAAATGAAAACATCATCAAAGCCTTTCCAGCGTTGCCAGGATTTTTTTCACAGTTGTACCAACCTGAGTGAAAATATGTACCACTTTGTACCACTTTGTACCACCTCCAATAACGCATGCGCATTTCCTCATCAGTTTGTCATGATAACAGAACTCATAATTTTGAACGATTTTACATCACTATCCCCTTTCCCCTTCTCTTTGGGTTATTGGCGAATTTCAAGGTCATCAGATAGAGAAGTTCAACTACCGTTGAGAAAGGAAAAATGTCTTACTAGAGTGATTATATTGATAAAGTGACGACAATGCCTGAAAAATGGCCGCCGTTTCCGTGTGTCAGTTGTCACTGATCGTCAAAATAATTAATCAAAATATGAATAGAAAATTTCAAATTATCTATATAAATATAACTAATTTATTGATGATCAGAATATGATTCGCCTTAAAATATAATTTAATTAGTGTGTTTGTATCCTGAAAGAATCCCAAGAATATTCAATTGAATATATCGGCCAAGCACGAACAGATGAACTAGAAAGTTGAAAGATCATCAAAAAACCTACTGTGATATATCAATGGTTTTAGGTGGTTCTAGTATCATGATCAAATACCTATATGATCGTTCATAAGAAATCATAAGACATAAGATAAGTTTATATACCTATGCCCTTATGCTATGGCATTGGAGTTACGGGACAACCTGTATATCGTACATAAAAGATGGGTGATGCTATTACGATTCGGCTCATTTTTATTTGCATCCCAAACACAGTTCCGCTCCCAAAGGCAGGATTTATCTCGCAAGCCACACGGAAGAATAAATTGCGACATATTCGCCTTATAAATTCGCAGTTCGGACATTCTGATTGTCCGAAATGGGAGCGCATCATGTTCCGAAACGTTTCTTTGGGCGCATACCCGTTATTTCTTTATCCCCGAGATTGTGTCAATAAATCTGGAAAGATTTCTGGTCCGGCGTATAAAGTGGTTAGCACAAACGAAATAAAATCCCGCAGAAGCTATGGTTCTAGATGCATATCTACGACATCTAGACAGTTCATGGAGATTGGGACCGTGGTAGATAATGTGAGGCGGTTGATACGGAGGCAGCCTGGCTGAACGGACAAAACGAAATTTTTTTTTCCACAAGCGAGCGTGATTCACCCTATACCCGTACGCAATTTAGTTTGGAAAGTGTCATTTTCTCGCAGTAGTGCGGGAAAAGTTTTCCCACACTAGTGCGGGAAAAACATTTATATAACATTCTCGCAAAATATGAGTGGTGGGTGACGCAATATGAAGATTTAAGGTTTTTTGTTGCAGTATTTAGTTTGTACAAAATGATCCATCAAATTGCACTATTTATTGTGAAAATGAATGAATATTGAAAAATAAATCCTCCTTTAGCCTTCAATTGATCTGATGTGGAGAAAAATTATTGTCATGTCAATCATTACAATACATTATTAGTTAGTGTGATTCTCAGAGTGACAGACAGAGCGTTACTGTCATTTTCGATTCAGTGAAATTGCAATAAGAAACTTGATGAGTTATTGCCAACGAATTATTAGCAAAGGTATGACAAGCAGTATACGAAATTTATTGAGTGGTGCACTAGTAAAAAAGTGAAAACACCAAATAAAAAAATAAGTATTTTTGGCTCATTTTCTAGAAATGTCTGAAACCTAGAAGCCAAACACCATGAGCATGCTGGCTTCCGCAATAAGCTTACCTACATAGTGCTTCAAACGGTGCTCACAATAGATATATCACTAATTATCAGAAGATAGAGAATATATCACTATTGTTAGTTGTTCCTTTTCACAGGAATGATTCATTGAACATATCAATCAATTTCCTAGGGTTGAAGAAAAAATGTTGTTCCTTACTCATGCGGACAGTGTCTTTCCCGCACTCGACTGGTGAACTGATGAACGAAATTCGCGTGCAGAAAAGAATCACTTTCCGCACTTGTTAGGAAAATTACTATTTTCACTACTATAGTGAAGAGACCTAACTTTATTCACTCTTTTTCAAGGCTTCAAGGCTTGAAGTGTGTTTCCACTACGAAGGTAGTTTTCGTCATCGAATGAACTACTATATTCAATAAAGACATAGCCAACTCTGTTATAATGAACCCGAATTAACTGTTCTGCCGCAAGATTCGCAGGTAGGTATTTATCAATAACGACTTGTCATAATGAGCTGTCACGGTCATGGCTACTATAGATTTTGAATATAATTGAAAAGAAGTCCTTTCATAGTGATGATAGTCCCATATATCAGTTTCACAGAATGATTGAAATTAATCGCTAGTGGTGAAAGAAAGTACACCAAGGTATAGTGAATAATATCAGTATCAGCCAGTTACCAAGATTTCAGACGAGAGGTATAGGAATTTTTAAAATCGATTCATCTTGGATACGGTGATTGCTATCGAAACCAAACAGGAGAACCATTTTTGATTGAGAATTTCTTCTATATCTCCTGGTTATACTGCGGAAGATTGCAAAGTTGGGAGAAAAATTGCCCCATGCCCCACTTTTTTCCAATCCTGATCAAAATTTCTGAAAATTCTCAATATCACCAAATTGAAGCATATGAAGTACATCTACCAACTTTGGTCATTTCATCACAGAGGGGCTTCGAAAATATATACAAAAAACAATCATCTTGGGCACTTCTTCAGATGACGTTTGTCCTTCAAGAAGCCATTTCTGGACCCATGTTTATATAGGATGACATCTCGAAAGCTTTCCACCCTCAATATCTTCCTTCCAGTAAACAATATCAAGAATCGAAAAAACAGTTCGATATTATTTTCAAGGGGGACACATGAAATTATCAGTTTCATCCCTCTTCATTGAATCCTCTAGGAGGGGAAAGGGGAAAGAGAATTGAAAGCCTGCAGAATAAAATGCCATTTGACCTCCCCCTTCCCATTTTTGGAATTCTGAGGTTAACATCTACTCCTCCTTGAGGATTGAACCAAGAGGGCTAAAACTGATTATTCCTAGTGTACCCCATGAAAATGAAAGGAACCTGGTTTTTGAATTCTTTATATTATTCACTGGAAATCTGTGATTGATATCTCTCGATGTGATTCAAGGACACCCTCATTGAACACAGCAATATTTTATACTTCAATTTCCAGAATTTCCAAAATACCTATCGATTTCATAAGGAACAAAAAATGAAAGGAGATCGAGTGTACGCTAATCAAAATTTTAGTTCTGTCCACATGAAAGTTTGATGACATTGACATTTTTAATTGGGTTCACGAATATCTTACTAGCATTCTTTCTTGAACAATGGAGTGTTTAGTAATGAAATGTGAAAAATAGGGAACTCCTTCTGAACCTGAAGTTTTTTTGTCATTCATGTGCCTGTGTCTAGTATATCTGTTGAGCTTGCATGTCATGAAATGCTTGCGGAGTGAGGCAACTGTTGAATATTTGCAGTAATGTAATTCATCTAAAGGTTCTCTTCAAACTGTTATGGTAGCCAGGCTTAATCAATTGATCCATTGAAAAATTGGCATTGTTAGAGGAGAACCTTGATGGCTCATGACTATCTTCATCAAATCATTACTATCATTGAGTATACATTCTTTCTTTGATTCGTCAAACACCAAACCAAATTCTTGAATTCTTTTTCTCCTGTAATAGGTTCACAAGAACTTCATCACAAAAATCGCTCCGAATTCGAAAATATTCAGTATGTTTGACAAATCTCACTGATTCAAGACCATCTCACCCACTTCAACATGTATATATCTAGGAGGCTTGAATCACATCGGAAAACCTATATAGTGCAAGGTCGTAAGAAATCAACATTGGAAAATACCGCATCACCGGTTTTCTCGCTTGATTATCGACGGAAATACAATAAAAAAGGAGTGTTATCCTTTTGCCGCACAGATGTTGTCGGCATGAGTTTTCATTTCATTGAAATTCTTTCGATCGTCGAGCGATCAACATCAACATAATTTTTTGAATAGCCGCTTCAATAGACACGTCGGTGAAGTGGCTATATGAGAAATGCCGCAAGGGGTAGATAAATGTGCTATTTCCACCAGATCTCAAGGATCAATACCTATTTATATATCAAGGGAGCAGAGATATCCATTTCTTCCCGCGTCGGGTTGGTTGAAATCCTTTATGGACATCATTTGGATCTAATGCCCCATTTGATAGTTTGAGGGTCCCCTAACTCCAAGGTATACCCACTAAACACTCCACCCCGTTTGAAGGCTCGTCTGACTGATGTGTCCAACGAAACTACCCAGCAAACATGATTTTTGCGGCCCTCTAAAGGTACAATGAGACTTGCCGGCGAGCGGTAACAGCGGTCCTCTATTGTACAACTAAATTGGGCCGGCTAGCCCGTGTCCCGGCGGCCGACAGCCGACCGCCTCTCTAGAGCCATCAGTATGCCGCTTATTACATTGCAGGGCTTCTGGTGGGCAGAAGCAAGTACTCAAATATACTGCATTCATGGCATATCTTCGGCCCGATTGAGACTTTTCAGAGACTGCCATTAATTGGCCGCTTGAGAATTTTTATTCCCCCGATAGAGGAGTTTTTCAGGGCCGTTGGTTAACGGGGTTGAATGAATTCAATATTCATGGTATTCTGTTTTTTGATGTCCTATTTTTCAACTAGGTTTGTCAAAAAATCTACAGGGTAATGCATATATCTCAGTGAAAATAAGTTTTTTGAAAGGTATCCCAGTTTATATCACCACTTGGAAAGCAAAGTATCTCATTTTCACTCAGATCTTCATCACTCTCTTTATGTTCAAACTGGTTGAAAAATGTGGAACTTCAAAAAACAGAATTGAGGTGTCCCAGTTTTTTGTGAATCCTCTCTGGGTATAACAGAAATGTGGAATTCACTCCTTACCTGAAGTTGTTGAATAATTACATAAAAATCTCTGAGGTAGCATCCTGATATCACAGTTATTTCCAGGAAACTAGCAGTATAAATACTCCATACAAAAATAAGAACTGAAAATATCCATGTGTGTATATTATTGCCATGATCTCAAACAATACATATCACAACTATGGAAACATCAAACATCTTAATTTCAGTTCTACATATCACTCTGTATACTCATCATGAAAAGGTACCTACAATTTACAATAATAGGTATTTGTGTTTCATCATGCAGGATAGATATTTGTTTCTCCACTTGTTTCAAAAAGTTGCTAACTCTAGGTCAAAAATTACATCACCTATGTACCTACCTAATAACTTGAAAGTTATGTATGTAGGTAATCAGTTATTATATTGATCAAGTTATTGTCAACAATAGGGTTCAATCCACAAGAAAACAATTCCCAGATATGGAGAACCTCACTCTTTATCATATTGATATGAGTGTTGCCTGGAAGTGAGATATCATATACCATGAAGAAATTTATATCATAGTCTGGATCATTGTGTGATTTCTTCATTAATATCTGTGATTGATGGGCTTCTGGTTGTTGATTTTGTAGCTGAAAGATTGAATGACTTCATTCTCTACTAATCCAAAACATGCAATATTATACATACCTACAGTTAATTCTTGAAATATAACTGTTTCTTCAAGTAGGTAACCTACTCTTTGATTTTCGTTTTGAAAATAGATTTATGATTCATATGTAATGAAAGCTCATGCATCTTCAAAGTCCTCATATTATTATATTATTAGATTCTTGTGTATCCGCTAAACATGTCCAAACTATTATTGCATCTGTTTGTCCAATGGTGTTTGTAAAATTATTATCTAAAATAGGGGAATTATTTAGCTGTGCAAGTTTGTATATATGTTTGTTCCTCACTCACTCTGTAATATCCTTCCATTTCGTATAAAAACCCACTAGAAAACCAAAAACGAACTGAACACAGTACTAAAATCTCTGTTGAGAGTGTTGAAACAACATAAACAAAGAAATTAATATACGCCATACTGAATCATTGTTACCACTGCAAAATGATCGAAATAAAAACTCATGCGAGCGAGGGATGCCAACGTTGAGTGAGTGATGACGGCACACTCCGTTGAAATTTTGATGGCCCTTAGACTTGGATACATACAGCGGAAGACTAGCGGCTGGGATACAGAGGCCCATCATAAGTATGTGTACATTCTGCCTCCGTCATATAATCCTTCGAAATTATATGGAGGGCCTTTCGAGGCATGCCGGCATCGACATTTGCCCGCCGTTCTCGCCATGGGCCCGGCTTTCTACCGCCTTTCGATGTTTGCTGGGTAAGGCCTAGTGGCCCATTGTAAGGTAAGGTAAGAACCTACATCCAGCTACTAATCTCAACATATACGATTAATGGTGCTTATTAAGGGCCACTTCAATATGAAATACCCATTTCGTTCAGGTTCCTGAAGATTACTCGCCCGATCCCTGTTCTCGTTTACGGAGAATGCCAACAGTTTTCCTTCTCCCACAAGTGTCGGAAGGAAGGATTAGTCCAACCCTGTGGTGCATAGTGCTGAGACTGTTTACTCTGAGATGCACCTGTTTTCCAGAGGCCCCGTTAGTGACACCATACCTCGATGCCATTCATCCATCGCTACGGATTCCCACAGTTTGGATTAGGTTGCCAGAGCCTCGTTGACCAGTCCTTGGCTACCTAGACAGATATCAGCAAATCGCTCCATCCTCACCACAAATGTTCACGAATAATTTTCCCATCTGGCCCGGAGATAGCAAAGATGGTCCCAAAATACTTCATCTGTCGAGCGGCCGCGGTCTGTCTTCCCCACACCGTGGTGAGGTTGGGCTTTAGGGCAGAAGGGAAAGAGGAGAATAGAAAAAGGGAGAAAGTTGGAAAGATTGAGAATTGAAGGGTAAGAGGATATCATCCAAGAAAAGTTGAAGATTAATGAGTATCCGGCTGGGGCACCTCTGCATGCCATTCCCGTACTCACAAGTCATGAGTGTGTGAACAATTCTACTGCTGAGACAAGTGTTCACTGAAGTTTATTCATAATTATATCATATTATATCATGATTCTGAATACATAAATGATGGCCCACAATGCTTTTGGAAGAGAAATCTGAATATAATTCATGTTACTTGTTTTTATGTGGTGGAATGTTGAGTTTTTTTCATGTTCTGGTTCCCACGAAAGGGGATATCCTGTAATGTTCAGAGAACATCGTGAGAACCAAGAAAAAAAAGGTAGGAATTGGTAAATACTGACTGTAGGTTAATCGAGGAGGTGGTACATTCATTTTACGAATATATAATACGCATATTTTCATTTTATAGCAACGAGGAGAGAAAATCCCAAAAAATCAAGAAAAACGTAGGAGTTGATGTTCTTCTTGAATTTCTGGAAGTTATATGCCTCGGGAAACATCTCCCTTGGTAATGTGTTCCAGAGCCTCGCTGTTCGTTGGATGAACGAGTCTTTGGAGGTCTCCAAAGTGACCAAAAAGGGGTGCGAAGCCTCAACTCGATGGGTATATCTCGCGAGAACTGCCAAGGAAGGAACAATTTTTGATATTTCAGAGGAGCATCGTTCATGAAAATATCTATAAAATAAAGCCAGATCGCCAACTTTTCTACGGTGTTCCAGAGAAATGAGTGAGTTTGTGAGCGAGGCATCACCCACGAGACGAATGGTCCTTTTTTGGACAGAATTCAACGAATTCAGGGTATGTTTGGGTGCTGCACTCCAAATATGGTAACAGTATTCCAGGACAGGTCGGATATGTGCCTTATAGATCATAAGCAGATGACTGGAGAAGAAATAGTTCCTGACCCGGAACAGAAAGCCAAGTTTCTGTGATGCACTTTCAGCTATTGATCTCACGTGATTTTATGTTGGGCACAGTGAGATATCGGCTTTTCTAGAAAATGAGCATGCTTGTGTTTTGTTTGCATTGAAATCTACCGAGTTTCGTGATTTTTCGAAGTATAAGTGGATATTCATTTATATAATAATATAGGTGGTGATGAGCTCTACGTGGCATCATCCAGAAAATTGAGCAATGGAATGACAGTTCCGTACACATCATCCCAACATAAATCCTTTTCCCAGTATGCCCTTGGCAGGATATGAGTAGTGGAGCTCCACAAAGTGGTGGAGCAGACGAAAAGCGCATTCGAAATATTCAAATTTCCATCTTAAACAAATCGAGTTAGGGTCGAAATTTAGCTTTCGCGTTCTCTTTTATCCTCCATTCACCCTTCTGGAGGGATTCTTCACGTAAAATATGTCCCGTTTCAGAATTGGTTGATCCACACATTATATATCTCCCTTCAGTCGATTTAGGTATTCGAAAAACAACAATAATGCACACATTTCGCGAAAGAAGTTGAGAGCATGATATATTCAATAGTATTTTAGCTCCTATGGGATTGAAAATACAGGGTGTTTCATAATTGAATGCTGATCCTAAAGGGCGATGATCCTTGGATGATTTTAAGGAGAGGAGTTCATATCCACATATGTCCTGAACCTCTCAGTATTTAAGCTACAGGGTGTTGAAATCAGAAGCGTACAGCGTTTTTTTAAACAGAACATTCAATATCAGGTCTACGAGGACATCACTGGTAAAAGAAAAAGTCCGATTTTCGTCCCGAAACAAAATGTGTCCCCACTTATAGTGGGTGGTATTTTGGTAATTCAGTATAGAATTACCAAAAACAATATCCAAGAACTGAAGGAACAAAATTCTTTGGTTTTTATTTTTTTACGCGAAAACGGTACGTTGTATGAAAGTTAGTCTAGGAACCAAATTGGCTCCAATATGAATAGGAATTGAAAAAAAAATCTGGTTCTTAGAAAAATCAGTGGCGTACTATTTTTTTCTCCAAAAATTGTCAGTTCAAACCCCGTACGGACGCCATTGGTGAGAATTTTCAAATATCTTTCACGTGAAAGAATGCTCCTTAATAATGAGAAGGTGTTTACAAAATATCATAACAATATCTGAGAGTGATAAAAAATTATGATGGAAAACTAATTTTTTTCTTGAAATTTCATCACCCTGTAGCTCAATAACTAAGAGGTTCAGGACATATGTTGATATGACCTTTCCTCTTTGAAATCATCCAAGGATTATCGCCCTCAAGGATCAGCATTCAATTATGAAACACCCTGTATATGATATTCATGTAATTTGCCCCCATCATAACAGTTTGTTATCCGAAAAAAAAATCGACCATAATTCTTGCTATTCTTTCTTCATCTTTCGAAGCGCACGAGAGACATTCCTTTTACTGTTAGAAGAACATCGTGGGACCTAGGGAGGAAAGGTGTGGAATGATAGGTATTGGAATATTTTTGAACTTTTGGAGATTATAAGTTCTTGTTTATACTTCCTTTGGCAAAAAATTTCAAAGTTTTGCCGTTCTATAGACAAAACGAGTTCTGGTATAGAGTTGTTCGACATATTTCAAGGATGGCGATGGAAGAGGATATGCTAAATATGCTTGTTGAGATCGTCTGACTGAAATTGCTAGTGATGAAATGAGAGCAGAGATTTCTGAACATCATTCCCTGTGGAAGTATCAATAAAGAACAGTGAAAGGTCGCCAATTTTCCTGTGGTCTTGTGATGTCAAAGACTTAGTGATTGTGGCATCGCTCCCACCAGGCGAATGGCTCTTCTCTGATCGATAAAATCTAAGAGCATCATCGTAGTTTTGAGTGCTGAATTTTTTATTTTATTCATACTTCATTCAACAGCGGAAGCCAATTACATGATGAGAAAAATCAAAAACTAATTTCAATTGAGATACAAACTAGACTATGACTAGCAATAAATACATTTTTCTACAAACGTCAAAAAATGACAAGGTTCGCGCATTGAAGACAAAGTGCGAAGTGACACTTTTTTCAGTTCCCTACGTTACCATGATACCTTGCACCTAACAATGCGCGAAGTAAAACAGTGCGCGAAGTACCTACTTCGCGCATTGTTATGTAAAATATATGAGATATTTATATTTCAACTTCACGGTTCTCAATCGAGCAAACATCCACGAAATCATTTATTTCTAAATGTTTAACAATAACTATGTTTTATCTCTTGGAGCGCACGAAAGGAAATTCCTATTATGATCGTGGAACATCGTGCGTACCTAGGGAGGATAGGGAAAGGCCTTTTAAGCCAGTTCAAGATTATTTTTTATATCAAGCTGAGCATATTTCTACTTTGAACTATCTTTTTTGGCGTTTGTAGAAAAAATTTTGTTTGCAACTCGAGCGCGAAATACTTTGGTCATCTCGACTATTTTTTTAACTCGGCTACGCCTCGTCAAAAAAATCAGATCTCGATCACCAAAGTAGCATTTCGCGCTCTAGATACAAAAATAACTATTTATACTCGTGAATGGAGATGGGCACATCTGGATATGAGCTGAGCATATATTATGTGATATCAGTATTTTGATTCATGCCGTAACTTTGCTCAATAGAATATAATTCTCAGGAGATATAGACTCCACTGATCATATAGAGTAACCTGATGATGATGATGATGATGCTACTTTGAATGAGACAAAATGACTAGATATAACAACTCGAAAAACACTACTAATGTTAGAACAAACGAATGGATTGATTCTATGACTAACTCAAGCAGAACAAGTCTGACTTCTGAAACGACCGTCATGTTATGAATATACCTCGCAGCTTCGATATACAGAGAATTATGATTGGAAGATGAAATTCAAGAAAATATAGTTCCTAGTTCACTCTTAAACAGGTTGATTTAGAACATATAACCACTTGTTTCCCACTGTGTATACTTTTCTGTTTTATGGTGAATGATAATCAAAGGTCTAGTGAAAAGAGAAAGATATATATGGTCCACTCTTAGAGCACGAATTATTATTTTTTTTTTTTATTAGGTAGATAACATCTGTGTCTATTCGTTTCCTAATATTGCTGTTACATTTCCTCTCATTCACTCTATTGTCTAAATACTATCTCTGATTTGTTGATCAAACGACATTCATAATGAGTTATACACTTGAATTAACTACACCGCTGAAACCAGAATCAAGAAGGCCATATTAGTAGTTATTGTCGGAATTTGAGTGATGCAATTGCCTAGGTCCCTATAAGCAAACTCTGACCCCCGATCTGACCTTACCCATAACTAATTCCGAACTATTAACTTCCCGTGATTGGGCCATAACGGGTCAGTCCAATATTTATGCATAATTCAATGCTTGCCTTGCAATATAAATTATTATATCCTGCGAACAGTTCTGGATTATGTCGACAGCTCAAAATCATGATCCAGATCTTTCGATAATGAGTCTGTACATATTATTTTGTGTCATTATCTCCACTTCTGCCTGTTTGCACAAAATATACATTCGACTAAGAATAATAGCTCATTAGAACGGTATCAATGAAAATACTCTCTGCGGTTTGATACGTTTCCGGGGGTGCTGAATCTGAATCTGAAGGTTGCACAGAATTTCCTGGAGCAATCCGAGATATTCATCTGAAACAGCGAAGTTATCGCCCTTCTTTCAATTTCTTGCTTTCCACTCGAAAGCTATACATTTCAGCAAGAAGATCACCTTCTAGAAGATTGAGGAAGATGTAATTTTGTATATTTGATTGTTCTTGCTCATGCGTACAGGACTAACAGGTGAGGAACTAGGACGAGTTGAAAATATACCGAATATGCGTTCTTCGTCAGTGCTCGTAGATAATTTATAATCTACGGATTCCTAGGAGAAACAAACTACAGTGCCTGATGTGTAGGACTCCTCGCCATCCGAGTTATTACTTTTGTGAGCAGTTTACTCGATTCTTGATTTGTATATCTACATCAACTAGGTAGAATGATACTTTTCACATCTGCCTCTTGTTATTCGTCAGCGGAGGCGAAAAAGTTTCTCTCATATAGCACCAGATACAGGATGAGAGTACCCTGTAGCCAACACAATCTGCTCCACCTTCATCATCACCATTTCCCAGAATCGGATCCTTCTGGGTACCAGTCTCCCTCCAAACGATGTTGCGATTGTAGATTGTAGGTGAGGGTCATCTAATCGGCTCCTGATAACCCTAGCCCTCTAATGGAACCTAGGATTTTCTTGATGGTTGGATTTTTCACCTCCTTCAGCGGACTAGAACATTACATCCTCTTGCTCTCTTGCTTGTAAGGAAGCCTCATAAAGTCACCTACATTTCAAGTCTCAACTCCAATAGAATGGCCCCTGGCAATACCAATGATGTTTCCTTGAAATTCGCATTGTTACCTAGCGAGACATGAATATGGAGGCATCAGCAAACTATGATTGTGTTCCGCAGTTCCGCAGTTCCGTGTTAACAACAATATTCGCGAAGCAGTACCTACAATTATTGCTTATTCATTGTTGGCCCAGTGATGACTGACTGATGTATTTTCAATGCATTTCCGATGGAAATCAGTTGGTTATTCATTACAAAGAGAACTTCGAGGTTAAGTTGATTGGACATTATTCTACTACTAATGATAATAATTCAATACAATAATTACAATGCATTTTCTCGTATTCAGTTATATCCACATCTGGTTTAGTCAATCAGCCAATAGTTCACAACTTTGGTTTCTGTTGATAGATATTGTAATTTCTAGAATGAACGGAAAATGGCTGAAACTCGATAACTTCTCTTTCTTGTCATCTGTATCTGGAAACCATTTGTGAATTTCAAGTTACTTATGATGGACATCTGCATATTTCCTAGCCTGCTGCAACAATAGTTAGGTGGAAACAAAGACTTAATTCTGAGCAAAAGTAGATTGCTTCTGGGACTTAAATTCCATGATTCAGGTAGTAACACATTAAAACGATGAATGTTTTAATCAGTTCATATATACAACTGGATTCATTATTCCGATTTGATGAAATTTCATAATGAACCCATACTACTTTTTATCTATTCACTTGTTAACTTTATATTTTACAAAAAGAATTGACGACTCATGCGCGAAAGGATAGGAAAAACAAGATGGAAGTCCTATTCATTGTCGAAAATAGAATGTCAATATCATCATTCCATTGATGACTTCATGACCATGAGAAACCAATTTTCATTATTCATCATTCAACTAGCACTGTTCCAGTGATCTTCGTGAAATGAATTAATAAGTATATCCAATGCCGTGAAAATAGTGTAATCTTGATTCACATGAGTCCATAGAAATAGTTATTCATCATACAAGGGAAAAAGTAGTAGATTTTAGCTCCAGGTTGTGTTGTCTTCCGACGCGTAGCGGAGGGAGACAAAAAACCGTGAGCTAAAATCTGATATTTTTCCTGTGTATAATACACTATTTTTTTTTATGACAGAAGAAAGGACGAATCAATATTGAGAAGATATAACATTATTTTGAAATCTGAAAATTATCGACGTGAAATTTTAAGTTTTTAACAGTAGGGACATCTGCGTTGTAGGCATCTTTATCATTCTTTTGAAGTAATCAAATATCTGATGTCACTTCTGTCAGTCTAATTCTGTGATTTGATTTCAAAAACTCGCGAATTCAGTGGTTGTTTAGTGATATACGTAACCGCGAAGTCGAATGGAAGATGAAAGGACTTGCAGTTCTTTCTCGGAGACGGTATTATCATTCTTTTGAAGTAATCAAATATCTGATGTCACTTCTGTCAGTCTAATTCTGTGATTTGAATACAAAAACTCGCGAATTCAGTGGTTGTTTAGTGATATAAGTAACCGCGAAGTCGAATGGAAGATGAAAGGACTTGCAGTTCTTTCTCGGAGACGGTATTATCATTCTTTTGAAGTAATCAAATATCTGATGTCACTTCTGTCAGTCTAATTCTGTGATTTGATTTCAAAAACTCGCGAATTCAGTGGTTGTTTAGTGATATACGTAACCGCGAAGTCGAATGGAAGATGAAGGGACTTGCAGTTCTTTCTCGGAGACGGTATTATCATTCTTTTGAAGTAATCAAATATCTGATGTCACTTCTGTCAGTCTAATTCTGTGATTTGATTACAAAAACTCGCGAATTCAGTGGTTGTTTAGTGATATAAGTAACCGCGAAGTCGAATGGAAGATGAAAGGACTTGCAGTTCTTTCTCGGAGACGGTATTATCATTCTTTTGAAGTAATCAAATATCTGATGTCACTTCTGTCAGTCTAATTCTGTGATTTGATTACAAAAACTCGCGAATTCAGTGGTTGTTTAGTGATATAAGTAACCGCGAAGTCGAATGGAAGATGAAAGGACTTGCAGTTCTTTCTCGAAGACGGTATTATTGACTCATTTTTCGGATTTTTCATAACCTGCCAACAGAGATGAAATGCCAAACTTTTTTCCCGTCACAGAAAAAATGTATTTTATTGTACTAGCACAATGAAAATGCAAAATATGTATTATATGATGAAAATAGCAATGAACATTTTTTTTACATTGTTGTTCAAAATAGGTTTTTAACAGAACTATAGACCATAGTCAAGTCTTGTGAAGATGTTAATGAATTTTTAATGGAATCGAGTGAACAAATTCAAATAATAATATTCACTTCTCAATCTATTTCGTGGATATTTCCTCTGGGTGGATTTTTCTTCGTATGTGTATCAAGAGATAAAGGAGCTGAATAAAATATCAAAGGGTGGAGGACAGAGTTTTGGACCAAATATATACAGCCGCATCCTATGACAGGCAGGAAAAAAGCAATTTGTTTGTCGGCGAACAAAAAGTTAGAATGCGAAAATAGCAGGAAAAAAATGGCATTCCTCTTGCGGGGACACGAAATGAAAAGTGCTGTTTACGATTTTGATTCAGTGCTTGTCGTTTATCTCTAGTCTTGGGAATTTGAATGAATCGCCTGTATTTTTTTGAAAGCACTTTGCGTATACAATGACAGGATATATCGGTCATTGTCAAAATTCCATCCAGAAGAAAATAATATCAATGAATTCAACTACGACGAACGGAATAATTCACGTCTCTGAAATGAACTATACTGGGTGAGTGGAATTCGAGTAGATGCATGGGGATCTTGGAAACGGTATGAGCTACAGAGAGGGTTGAATGAAGACGAAGTTGTTTCATGTTCAACGAAATGCCGTTCTGAAATTCTCCAAATGTCGATGATAGTTAAATTGACGTCTATTGCACGTTGAAAACACGGAATTACAATAGTTATTATGAATTCGTATATCGTTTGTACGTACATAGATTGTACATGGATCTGATTTATTGATATAAATATAATATTATCAATTATTTCAATTATACCATTTCACTCTCATTCCAATTGGAAATGTTATCATGAAAAAAAAAACAGATTTCATCAGACACTAATCCGAACGTCCGACGTACATTAATGAACATCCAAAGTAACGTCCATCTCATACACATAATATGCAGTTATACATTCAATATTGATTATTGATTATATCTGGAATCTTGATGAGTACCTGATATTATCAATGACCCAAAACCTTTTGTTATACCAAGAATTTTGGTTCGAACAACCGTGCGAGAGCGATAAAGAAGGAAGAGTTATCTGTTTAGGCGGAAGAATATGTGAGGTTAGATTGATCTTCGCCATGTTTATTGTTTACCACTGATGGTGTTCAAGCGGTGGCGTTTTTGATGGTTTTTTCGTTTCTTTTGTGAAGAAGTCTCCTGAATAGTCTGATATAGTCTGATCTTTTGATTGATTGCATGTAGTTTGTGCAGTATGTTTCTACCTTGATAAATAAATCAAGCTATCACTTGTCAAGCGTTGTCGATGAAATTTCGCATCACCCTGTTCACTACCTAGACGATTTCCATGAAATGAACAAAAATTGAATTGGGATCGACTTTCTCTAGAAATATATTTTCGAGGACCTCTCACTGATTCGAATCGGTCTCAAAATTCACATCAATTTCTTTTTGAAGTTTTGCATCATAATATATTATAAACGCGATTCTTCAGGATCAGCGGCTAAGTTCCTGATGTTTTGCCCACTTTGTTTTCTCACAATGTTTTCTCTTCTACCCTGTCCTCCTATTTCTCTAGTCTTCTTTGTTTGTATATAGTGTTCTGATGGGACCAACCCCAAATAAATTATACCTTCTATCGTTGTTCACATGTTTGCAATTTTTGTGATTTTTCACAACCATATATTGTCGCAACTCAGATGTTGACCCTCCTATATGTCGTAACTTAGCTACTCGTTTGGCTTTTTAACGAGAGGTTTCAATATAAAATTCGACATTCATTGATCGAATGGATAAATCGTAGATAAATGCTTGCCACATAATAGGTCAGCAAAGAAAAAGAACATAATGGCTTGCTGAATGGAACACAACGCAAAACAACATTCGAAAATAACAGTACTTACATTACAACGTCTATCATGGGGTTGACCAGTAGGATTGAAGTCGGAGAGACGGCAAACATATTTTAATTCATAATTACTAATGACTTGTATAAATAATAATGATGCCTTATCCACTCGGGTTCTATCTATATTCGGAATCGATGCTAGGTTTGCAATTTTCCGCAATGGGTAGGGCTATTACCTATCGATATTGTTCACCTAGGTATTATCGCACGGTAAGGAGTTTTTGAAAATTCTACTGAAACTGACGTCTGTGAACTCCTCTGACCTGATCAATTGGGAAAAGTTGATTTATAATTAAAGATATTTGAGTGATGTTATTCCATAGGCATGTGTACTTCTTGACAATATTTATATAAATGTGGAACACATTCTCCGTAGTGAGTGATCGTTAAAAACAAGGCAAATGGCTCGTCACATAATGGGATAGAGCATCATCGTATGTTTGAATGCTGACTCTATAGGTATATATGGTAAAAGTATATTCTGAAACTTATCGGATCTGTGCTTTGTATAGATCGTGAGAAGCTAGTTAGGTTTAAAGAAGCTTTTCGCACGAAATAAGAAGCCGAGTTCCTGGAAAAAAGCTTTTGTGATAAATCTGACATGATTTTTCCATGAAAGAGTATTATCGATGGTGAAACCATAATAATTTGTGAAGACGACGTAGGTGCCTAATACGGTCGAATGCGTTCTATATATTGAACTCTCACCAGCTTTAGAGATTCTTTATGTTTTCCAAATGTATAACTTGCCAAATAGTATGTACAGGGTGATTGTCAATATTGTACTCAATAGCTAACTCAGTTGATATTGGTCTTACAAGAACGTTCAAATGGGCAAGTATTGAATCGGCATGCCGTTCAGTACTGAGATATGCAATAAAGAATCCTAAACTCAAAAATTGCACCCTGTATTTCATTTCACTAATCGGTAGAGATCTTCCTTCTGCTTTCGGATATATATACTTCTCTGAGGTTATATTCGTCAGTTTTTGGGAAATATATAGATTTTTTCGTTCAAATCTAAGGCAGGAATAGAAGGCCAGACGACAATTGATGCTGCGATTTCTGGCGTTCAACAGCTGCCTTGAAATCTCTATAGCTGACCAAGATAATCCCGATGAAGTATATATATTTGGAATCAGAAGAGATAGCTCCACCGATTAGATGAATGAAATACATGGTTTCTTTGAGAAATACCAGTTTTTGAAAAATGATTTTCACATTTTCTAGTAGTGAATTCTGAATGCACATGAAAATTCCTCATATTTGACCATTTTAACGTTTTTGTGATACCAATATCAACTGAAATCGCTATCTAGTGAAACATAAACAATCATTCTATACATTGATTATTATGAGTCACCAAGGAAAGTGAAGCTTGAAATGATCGATGATGGGAAGAGCCAAATTGTAGATCATCCATGATTCCAGAGCTTCGAGGATGATTGAAGAGCTCAATGTTTACGATTTCAGCTATTTTTCAACAGGATGGAAAACAACCCGACTTGTACGAGATAATAAATATCTCGCAAAGAATCGGTGTTGATTGGGCCTCAACTTTGTAAGACCAAGCAGAATGCATTCAATAGTGCGTTGGCGAAAATCGATTGCGAGCATTCGACTTTCAACATATATATATATAATAGAATATCTGGCAGTATTCTCTTTCAGGAACCTAGTATCAATTGTGACATTACATAAGGATCAATTCTGGCACCAACATTGTTCCTATACTCCATATCAATGATCTGTTGGCAGTAACTAGTTGCCCTATCCACATATTTGCAGATGGTACTGCGTTCTCTTTCAGAACCTCATTTCTTCTCAGGAAACTAAGAACTCACGACAGGGGTAGGTAGACGCTGTCCATGAAGATCTTCTCAAAATCACAGCCTGTGAAAACAACTAATTAAATTCAACGCCACCAAAACCCAAGTCTCTTGTTTATCTAGAAGGGCGAATCCTAACATATTAATGTCTATTTCCACCAAGTCCAATTCACTTATGCTCGGTATTCCCATCAGCAATACACTTCTATGGAGAAATCATTTTAGGCCCATTCCATCCAGAGAAGGGCAATTCGCCTGGTGAGTGATGCCACTCTCACTAATTCTTTGACACCACTGGAACACCGTAGAATATTCGCCGACCTTTCACTTCTCACACAGCTCTGTAGATTTCCATCAATAGCAATACTATTCGGACGAACCCGACAAGCCCAGTCAGCAGATTCCTTCGTGGTCAAATCTCCACCAGAACACGTTTATTCATAGAACAGAGAGGCTTTGGAATTCTTTGCCAAAGGCAGTATTTCCAAGAACTTATAATCTCCAAAAGTTTAAAAACAAATCCAATACTCTCCTTCCTCCTCCTTTCTCTTCTCCTTAGTTACGAACGATAATATAATGGGAATTTCCTTACGTGCGCCCCAAGAGAAACAGAACCTAGGGCGAAGTTTGCAGCAAATTTCCACTCGTTATACCACTAGAGGTCGAATTATTTCCCGAAATCTCTTCGAGCTCATGGATATTTTGAAAATTATTCCGAGTCGAAGACAAGGGATCATTTTAAAAATGTTCATGTTTGTGTTTGGAATCGGTAATGATAGATCCCAGAAAGGTTCGAAACTTACAGAGCATTGTCCACAATAAGAACAACTCAAAGTTGATTTCAATTGACCAACAAAGTTGTCTACAATAATCGAGTTTTCTATTCTCAAATATCTGGACCATGACTCTTGGGCTTTCTCATGATCACTAAGTTTCTCATCTATTTCTGTGAAGATTAGCTCAGACCTTTCTGTTATCCTTTTCACATCTTCATGGAGGCCTTCGAGAAGATATCTGAGAAATTCTTGGGCGTCCTGTTCAGCGTTATCCATGAAACGTGGAGCAAATCTTTGGATTTGATTTTTCAGAGAAAGGATATTCACCACAGTATCAGTTGAATCTTCCAACCATAGTCCGTTAATCACTTCAACATATGCCTTCATTATCAATGCAGGATCATTCAACTCGACCATATATTATTCTTCCCTAAGAAATTCCAAAATCCATAGCATATTGATTGTTGAATTCTACTCAATTGAAGAACTCAATTTAACTTTTTGGAAATCGCTGTTGTGGAATTCTTACTTATAATTACACTAGAGCTTTTTTGTCGAAGTAAACTTGACATGTATCGTTAAAAATTTTGTTGCAATATGATGAAAAAAAACTGACTCTGTAGGACGAGTAATTTTTTTTGTCAATTTCTTGAGTCGAATTACCTGATGGCCACAAAATTCGAGTTATAAATGCCAAGTTCACTTCGACTGAAAGAAAAACTGGAGTGTGATTCGGTAGGACAATTCAATTCATCATGAATCCATCGAACATTTGTTCATGACTGGTTGTCATGCTTCCAGAGTTAGGTTCCGTTATGGTCGCTGGACAAACTTTTTCCGCTGTCATAATGAAAAAATCACGCGGCTTGTGGGATTTTTCATACATGAAAAAAAATTTCATGACAAAAACATATTCTCTCTGTCGAGATGTTGCTGTTTCGTGATCATCAACACCAGCCGTGCGAGACCTCCTCCGAAACAGTATTTCAATCAGTTCGAAGAACGCTCGAGTGCCAAATATTTAATCCAGCCAGAGTGGAAATTCTCCTTCGAGATCAATTTACATCTGGAGGCCTGATCGGCCATTCTGGACACGTCTGCGTCCCGGAGGATGGAATCTGCGAGCGTTATCCGGGGACCGGAGTGACCGGAGCGGTCAGAAAAATCCACGGGAAATCCTTGAATAAAGCTCATTGGCGCGCCGCCAATGTGAATTACGAGTTCTCGGATCTAGGCTGAGGATTTTCGGAAAGCAGGTCAGTTTAGTAGGCGAGGGTTGTTCAAGAGATCGAATGGATGACGTTCCAAAGAAAAATGGCATCACTTGAAAGTATATTATACGAACTCAATGTAATCTCGTAGGATTGTAGTTTTAGTAAGAATTCATGGAAAGGAGGAAGACAAGCTCAAAGTCATCTCCACTACTTCATTAATGATATGAATCAATGAAAGGGACATGTTTCGCCTTATAAAAGTCCATCTTCAGCCGTTTTCAGTAGCTAATGGAGTTGAACATTTTATGTTTTAAAAATTGATGCCGATGTTTATCATCATAATATCGTGATTGTTAGTAAATAGTGGTTGGGGAAAAAACTGGTTTTCATTGAAAATAAAGGGCTCCGTGCCCTAAGAACGCGCACCTAAGAAACTAAAAGTCAAGTCCCAGAAGGGAATTTTAACGAGCACTCAGAGGTGCTCGTAGAAACCATATTAGGTTGCAAGACAGGTGAAACCAAAGGGTCCCGTACCCTTGAGAAAGCGCACTATTCATTAACAATCACGATATTATGATGATAGACATCGGCATCCATATTGAAAACATAAAATGTTCAGCTCCATCAACTTCACAAAACGGCTGAAGATGGACTTTTATAAGCCCGAAACTTGTCCCTTTGATTGATTTACATCATTATTAAAGTAGTGGAGATGACTTTGAGCTGTCCTTCTTCCTTTTGAAAAATTCCACTCCACTTTGAGCAAACATGGACTTCTACCAGAGATTACGAATTTATGGGTTATGGAAAATGAATCCCTAAAGAGGTGACAAATACAGGGTGACGGAAAAGTCATGTTGTAGAGCTGATAGAGTGTTCCAAAATAATGTTAGATTGCTGAAATAAACCTCTGGTGCGCTCACTCTTCATTTGTTTCGTCAAATTGGTTCTTGATATAAACAATTGAATCTCAGACGATGACGTTGGGTTCGCATTTTGAATCTTAGATGGCGTGATTTCTTGTGAGGGTCTAGGTAGGTAGAACTTATAATCAACATCAGTTCTACCAACATTGAAACGGCTGAATCGCAATATGTAATCACAATTGGTCACAATTCGTTCACAATAATTGTCACATTGATACCTGTAATTTTGGTACGGCACCAGACTAAACTTCACCCACGCCATGTTATGTTTATCTAAGAAGGCGAAAATCAAGGAATTGTAAAACAGGAAAGGATTGAAGTGCTTACACCAGAGGTTTATTTCATCAATGTTAGTATCTACTTCATGTAGAATGAAAGAATGTCTATCGCAGTTCGTTACTGAGCTATTGATCTTGTAAGTTTGAATAAAAACATATATTCCATCTATAGCTTTCAAACTGTTGCCATGGTATCAATGATATTTGTAATAGCCCTATTGGTGTTCGTTTCCGATTTATGATAGTGAGTTATATTAGTGAGTTATTATAGCCCACGTCTTTTGTTCACAGATACTATGAAATTGCTCAGTATCAGTTAAATAATCAATATTTAATTCAATAGTGGTTGATAAATGGATCAGTCCGACTTCGTCTGCAAAACCACAGTGGCCAGATTCTTCAGGCTCCGAGGAGTAAACGATCGTATTTTCTTCAAATGGAATCTTTGGTTGGTCATATCAAACTTATTATTGATGGACACCAAGTTGACAAACTGTATTCATAATTCCACTCAGCTTTACTTGACTAACTGAATAAATTTTGCGAATTTCAATGCCTGCGGTTTGTAATTCATTTCCACACATGAATGTATATAGTAACAGGACTGATCGCATTAGAAAGTTAACTCGTATTAATTGGTGTTCTCGAAGTTATTCTGACATCATGGCATATAAGGGTTGTCAATGACTCGGTAGAATCTGATTAAACTCAAATTCATCACTCTGTGTTGATCCATCATTGCGTTAAAATATAATATATTGGTATTTCGAGAGTGGCCTCCAATATGTGATAATTAGTTGGATCTCTCTGGAACTTTGGAAAACATATTTTTACCAACACATGAATTGCCTTGCATGAGAATCCCTATTGAAATCAATGAAAAATCAGCTTCTAATATTAAATGACCAACAAATTCTGTCTCTTTTGATGGTTTATAGCCGGAAGCAACTCTAACTTTCGAATTTGAAACATGACACCTTCTATATTCTTCCATTCCTCAATTCGGAGAACCCTATCGAGATATTAGCAGCTTTTCCTGATCAGAATGTCAGAAAAACAATTAGTTTGTTTTTTATATTCTATCACCGGTCAGTCAACTTCACAAACGATGAGATTTCCACAAAAATCTCAAACACACGACATGTTTCGCTAACACAGTACCTTCATCAGGTGATCAACTGGTACGATGTTCATCATTTTTCATGAACATGCAACAGAAATACTTTCACCATTTCTGCGAGTATAGCGTGAGGATATTTTTCCAGTGTGAATAAAAGACTCTGGTGGGTGGAATGATACATGTTTTTACATGTATACGGCGGTGTTATTCAAGGTGGTGAATTTCAAACCGAATAACATCAAGAGGCTCATTAGAGCTTTAGCATCTGGAAGTTGGATGATTTGTGGTGGTTCAAGGTCTCATTCTTATTGAGATGACGTTTCTTGCAAAAAGCTACTTTACACCTCAACAGCTTCTCATGATCTACAAAGCGCAGATACGGCCTGTTCTAGAATACTGTTCCCACATATGGGGTTCAGCACGAAAACATACGCTGATGCTCTTAGATTCCATCCAGAGAAGAGCCATTCGCCTGGTGGGTGACGCCACACTCACTCACTCTCTGACATCATTGGAACACCGTAGAAAGGTCGGCGACCTTTCACTTTTCTATCGATACTTCCACGGAAAATGTTCTTCGGAAATCTCTGCTATCATCCCTTCACTAGCAATACCAATCAGACGAACTAGACAAGCCCAGTCAGCACATCCTTTCGTTGTCAACCTCGAAAGATGTCGAACAGCTCTTTATCAAGACTCCTTCATCCATAGAACGGCTATATAGGCTCTGGAATTCATTGCCTGTGGAAGTATTCCCAACAACATATAATCTCCAAAAGTTCAAAAAAAAAAATTCCAATACCTACCTCCTGTCTCTATCCTCCCTAGGATCGCACGATGTTCTCTGAACATTATAGGGATTCCCTTTCGTGCGCTCCAAGCGATAAAAAAAAAAAAAAATTATTCTCGACATATTCAAGCATTGGGGATTCTTTCAGAAATAAAACATGTTTCCCGAACAGCTTCAATTATTAGAAAATTAATTTGAAATTAGTTTATATGCTGAACGCATACCTATACTATCAGAAGATAGATGGTAGCCTTGATTATATACACTAGTGTGAAAACTCAAAGATGGTAGTTATATAATGTAGGGCAATGAGCGACGGAATTCTGATCCTGAGTTAACAGAGAATTTCCAATAATGAAGCAAGTATACAGAATATGATAGAAACTTATAACAAGGTAACTAGATGCAATCTATGATCAAAAAAACATTATAATTTGTCTCAAAATAGAACGAAAGAATCATTATACTCATCCTCTAATGAACTTCTAGAGTTACTATAGATGATGAGGATAACTATGAAGAATTCATATAGATTCATGCAGAGAGGAAAAATTGAAAAGAAGAGAATACAGTCGTGTTCCGTTGATTCTCTTGGCCCCAACAGTCTTATGAATGACCATCTTCAGCTTAATTAAAAGTTTTGCAATACATAAAGATTGATTATCCGTTCTTGACTCACTTGGAGTCGAGTATCTGTGATGCTACGGCAAAAGCTGCTTCACAAAAACTCGGATTCTTGTTCCGTGCGAAAAGCTACTTTATACCTCAACAGCTCCTCATGATCTACAAAGCGCAGATACGGCCTGTTCTAGAATACTGTTCCCACTTATGGGGTTCAGCACCAAAACATACGCTGATGCTCTTAGATTCCATCAAGAGAAGAGTCATTCGCCTAGTGGGTGACGCCACACTCACTCACTCTTTGACATCATTGGAACACCGTAGAAAGGTCGGCGACCTTCCACTTTTCTATCGATACTTCCACGGGAAATGTTCTTCGGAACTCTCTGCTATCATCCGTTCACTAGGAATACCAGTCAGACGAACTGGACAAACACAGTCAGCACATCCTTTCGTTGTCAACCTCGAAAGATGTCGAACAGCACTTTATCAAAACTCCTTCATCCATAGACCGGCTAGGCTCTGGAATTCATTGCCTGAGGAAGTATTCCCAACAACATATAATCTCCTCAAGTTCAAAAAAAATTCCAATTCCTACCTCCTGTCCCTATCTTCCCTAGGAACGCACGATGTTCTTTGAACATTATAGGGATTTCCTTTCGTGCGCTCCAAGCGATAAGAAAAAACAAAGAGCATATCACCAGATCAATGCTCCAGGCATTGATGTATTCCATTGAGAAATGACAGGAAAGTTGCATCCCAGGACACAAATTTACGTAACTAACACATGAACATTTCATTATTTCGGTACGTTACGTAACAAATGAGGTAATGAGTAGATTCAAATTTCATAACTGTGCATTATGTCCGCATCACGTTACATCATACGCTTCACATCGAATCTATGTAATACTAGTAATATTATTGTTACATTAATGAGTAGACAATGTTACGTCAGAATCTAGATAAAATATACGTCTAACTTATATCATCGAGAGATGGCTATTATATATTTGTGCGAATATAAATAATAAAAGAATAACCAGACTGATAGTTGGAATTTTATTGAACGGAAGATACATCTTCAGAAGTAAAAATTCAACAACTTAACGTATGATGTTCTTCGAAGTTGAGTCTGCCACTTTTTCATTCAGTTTCTGGTCATACTAATATACCTACTACTTGAACTCCAAATTCGTTCGGGATATTTGCTGCCAAGCATCTTTTGTGAAATTATTAGGTATTTGATCTTCATATCACACTGCTGCCTGTGGATTTTATATTGGTGATCTGAAACAATGATATAAAATAATAATTAAATTATTTGTCTCAAAATTCCTCCAGCATTCTGACTTGGCTGATACCTATTGAAACAATTACCTCAAATTGCTGATCAATTTAATAAACGACCATCATGACCTACTTTGCGGACTTTGTTTTCGTGTTATATGTAGGAAAGCATGCATTAAACATATCATTCAACTCTCCAAAATAGAGTATTCCACGTTCCAATCAAATTTCTGAAACTTAGATGGCTCAATTCTCAACTCGCTGGCAAGAAATAATAACACAACAGAACATAGCAAAGTTGACGCCATTTTATTCCCAATTTGAGACGAGACCCCTTCGATCTTCTATCGTTCGTGTTCGTTCGTGAAAACTCGAGAAATACTGCAATTAGAATGATCGTCGTCACGTCCGTTTTTCGAATATGAATTTGATGTGAATGAATTCATATGTGATTGACAAAAATCCCTAGATATTGTATGAATATAATATATAATCATATAGTTTCGAAGATGAATTTATGAGAAATTGTACCATTGTTCTCCCCCAATAATGATATGTTACTGGAACTATTCTAGACTCAGATCCATATTGAATCACAGGACCAATGATTCTTCAGATTTCTGACCTGGGGACCTAGTAATTCTGTTCTTAATATATGTATATTGCTGAGGTTAGTATAACAATAACTGTGACTCATGTTTGACTCCTCAACAATTTCCATCTCTTCTAGGTACTTCTCTAATAATACATCAATTTTGTGTCTGATAATGGCCTGTGGTCGAAACAAGTTACACTCCTTATTGACATTCATGGTCGACCGACTTTGTGCCTTAAATTGTTCCTCCTGAAGAATAATTGGACCACTTTGAGAAATATAGATGGTTTTTACGATCTTATAGAAAATGTTCGATGACTGACAATTTTACTTGATATGACGTCACTGACAGTGCCTTCATTGTTTCACACCCGTGTTTCGCTATATATCAACAACTCATCAGAATATGCAAGATTTAGTTTTTTGAAAGTTGGAGTTAATTTGTTTTGTTAATTGTTGGTAATTAATTCGTTTTTTTTTTCATTCCAGGTGTCTATAAAAAATTTCGTGGATACATACATAGTATAGTCGTGCACAAAACCATCGCAGTGAAAGAGAACAAGTACCTGATGATGTGAATCAAAACATTTGAGAAAATCATCATGATTCAACGAGTGGCTTTGGACAAATATGGGAAATACTATGATGTCCACAATTTGAATGAAGGCCAGCACGAAACGTGAACATCGTCATGGATATTGACAAATGGCTCCTATTGCTACTGGTTTTGGCGTTGAGGTTCTTCGATTTCTTCGTCTTAGCTCAAGGTAAGTGGGGATAATTACTCGCACAATGTACTCTTTACCAATTCAATGAATCCAATTTTTCCCAAAGTTAACCATACAAACCGGGTAAACAATAAGTTAACCAGTCAATTTTTCTCGAAGTGTATTCTAAACTATGACGTAATAGTTGACCAACTACACAAACCAGCTCACTGAGGTGGTTCATGTAGAAGTTTAGGCTTCTGACTGGTCACTGAATTATGGGCTCTTGTATCTCACCCTTTTCGTTATAATCTGAGGTTATGATAATTGTTAGAATATGGAATAATTACCATTTTTAATGAGGTTCATACGAAGTATTCATTTGTGACTGAAAATTCTTACCAGATTGTTGAAGAACAAGGAATAATAGACTCATTGGAAATAAGTAAGTATAGAGCTGGTTGATCTAATTTACTTAGATTCAGATTTAGATCAAGTAGGTAGGTGAATATGTGGGTGGATTATGAATGACAAAATTGACGTTCGATGACTCAGCTGAAAATATAATGGAAACATCCAACTTCATTGATTTCGAAAGGATAATGGAAGTGTCATATTTCGTCTGAAACTAGCAAAATCATACACTCGTGCAATCAGATCGATGTACGAAATTCGAAACATCCATTGAGAATAGCAACGAAGCTACAGGGGAGTTAATTGGTTACGGATCACCCGGTATATTTTAAGATACGCGATCAGTATATGTAATAATAATAATGATAATATCCATTCACTCGATCAATATAGTAATTCATTGTTGTCACACATATTTAACTCATGAAATATCCCACATAAGGCGAACCTTGTATTTATAATATATATAGTTCAGCGAATTCATGCAAGACTGTTATATCAATCATAATTTGGCATTCTCTTCTATAACCATCATATTTAACGAAACTACAAGCAAAGAGAGAGGATAAAAACACACACAAAACATCCCCTTTCCAAACCCTTTTTGTTTTTATGCCGAAACGCAATCTTGCTATCGGATACAGATGCTCTCTTCCTGCAAGATTTATGAATCTAAATGGATTTGTCAATACGCCAGGTTTTTCAAGATAATATATTTTATATTCCTCCCTTTTTTATTTATTAACATCCCTCGGGTAGGCAAAATAATTCCATTTTAACGGATGAAAGCGTATTGTGTGCACAATATTTCTTGCCGTATCAGCCAGAAACAGACTGCATAAAATATTTCGTTTTTATCCATAGAGCATTTACTCAGACGATCAGCCCTCATTTGGTTGCTATATAGTATACTTTTGATGATAACATAGTGAACTGATGAAACTTTGGTTGTTAATGAATTGGTGAAAAAAAAAATTGGAGATAATTCCTTTTCATGGTGTGGAGAAAGAGTTCATGCACGATATAAAAATATATCCAACTGGAAAATCGCAAGAGTACAACCAACAGGCAAAACCTAGCAACTACAGACCGATCGCACTGCTATCTATTATTTCAAAGATCATGAAGGAAGCTATATCAACATCGAGCTCATGAAATACCTGGGACATTAAGGTATCATCAACGATATGCAATATGACTTCCATCATCAGAGATCAACTGGTGACATGCTTGCTTACGTCTTGCATAAATGGCAGCAATCTATTGAAAAATATTGTGAAACCTTAGCCGTGGCTCTTGATATCTCTAAGGCATTCGATCGAGTCTGGCACCACGGACTCCTCGCCAAGCTTCCATCTTATGGCTTACCCCCCCAGCTCTGTTCTCTGCTAGCTAATTCGCTCTCAAACAGGTCTATCCATGTAGTGATCGACGGAGTTTCATCTGACTCTCTTATCATAAATGCTCCGCGAGGATCAATTCTAGCTATTTCTACTCCATATCAACGATTCGTTGGGAGCAACTTCATGTGCAGTACACAGCTTCGCATATGATAGTACCCTCCATGCCGCCTTCTCTTCCAGGGCTCCAATACTAGCCAGGCATATCAGAATCAAATGGGGAAGACATTTTGACAACATAAATATGGACTTGGCAACAATTCTCGAATGGGGATGCAATAACTTGGTAGACTTCAATGCAAACAAAACACATACCTTGGAAGACAATCATTTTGATTCTTGGTATTACTATCAGCAATAACCTTTCTTGGGATCAATTGCTATTAGTGCATCCCAAAAACTTGGTTTTCTGTTTCGGGCCAGGAGCTATTCGACTTCCAGTCAGCTGCTCACGATCTATGAGGCACAGATCCGACCTATCCTGGAATACTGTTCTTATATTTTGAGTGCAGCACCCAAACATACCCTGAAACTGTTGGATTCTGTCTAAAAAAGGGCAATTCGTCTCGTGGGTGATGCGAGGCTCTGGAACACATTGCCAAGAAAGGAGTTTCATGAGGCATATAACCTCCAGAAATTCAGGAAGAACACCAATTCCTACCTTATTTCCCTTGGTTTTCACGATTTTCTCTGAACATTACAGGATATCCTATTTCGTGGGAACCAGAACATGAAATAAGAATATTGATTATTTTATTTTGAATAAGGAAGTTGATAATAATTCGTTAAACATTGATGTGTCATTGGCGATATAATTTTACGAACCGCCACATTTCCAAGTCACCGATACTCGGCCACTAAATGCCATGCAAAGCTACATAGTTTGTGATCAAACTTTATATCCGAATATAAATGTACTCACAAAAATATTTGCAACACTTCCAATAACTACCAGTACAGCTGGAAGGCCATTCTCATCATTGAGAACATTGAAAACTTACTTGAGAAGTAAATAAATGTGAAAAGCTCACAGTCATTTCCACCCAGTGTTCATAAAACTTGAGAAGTACTACTGCGCAAAACCGACTGAATGGTCTGGCATCACTTTTATTTATTCATAGAGATATATCGGTGTATCCTGAGGAAATATCAGATAATATAACATCTAAAAGATGGAAACTTGATTTCTGAGAATTGTTGATTTTGCACAAAATGTTTTTTTTCAATAGAAATTACATATGTCATATGTATCATTTTGTTAATCATTGTTTTTTATTTTTTCAGAATTGAACCCAACTTAATATAAGTATTTCACTATTTTCATTGGCTTCTATGAGCCTCCCCCCCCCCAAGAGGAATTCCTGAGTGCACCAGCCAGTAGGTGTACGATAGAGTCATCCGTAGTAAATTGTCGTCAGGAATTTCAGAGAAGTTCTGTCGATTCTATCATAGATTATTCTATTCACTCTGATATCCAACTTATGGATTTCTAATTCGAGTCAACCAAAGTTACTGAACAATTCTAAGTCTATTGCAGAAATCACAGTCATCTGTCCTTTCAGACTGAATTCAAAGAAACGTTCCAACATTTCAGCAACAACCCAACAAATAATCATTCTACTGCAGCAGTTTCCAGTAAAAAATATCATTGGGGCTACCAAACCCCAGATGCGATATCTTGCAGAATACGAAAACGAATCCAAAAGCGAATAAACTGCATTTTGCAGGGAATGCTATAACCTAGACAGTAAAATGTTCGCGAGATGGTATGTACACCACACTGCCAATATCATCCGATATGCTGTTTTATTAGAAGCGGTTCTATATCTGTTTTGGGTGAAATTATTAAATTTACTGGAGCTAGGAAGGCAATACGAAGGGGTCGGAAGATGAGAATTTTTATCTGGCAGTAAACTGACGATGTATAAAGTAAATCTGTACAAAATATCCATGTTATGTGTCGGTCAGATATAAGAAGTTTCGAAGCCGCCTGAGCATAAGATACACTGAAGCATTCAAAGTTCAGATAATTAACTGAAGTAGATCTATTCACTATCTCTACATGGCAAAAAGGACTGGGTAAGAGGTCACCAAGACAAGAATTATTCTTCTCTTGATAACAACTTCCCGTCTTGTCTTGAGGAAAAGTCTAGAAATTTCAAGAAATCTTGTCTCGACGTTTCCCTTGATATATTACTGCTTGTCTTGACTCAAGAAATTTCAAGATCTTGATATTTCTTGATTGACCGGTATACATGGTGATTCCACCGGAAACGTTTCATTTCGTTGCGTTCCAGGGTTGCCATCTCGATTTTTATTTCATTTCAATATCATTTTTCAGGTTACGAACCAATACAGAATACGTATATACTATTAATAATGACACCCTCGAAAGTGTTGATCATATCCGTGATCTTGGAGTCATCATTGATTCCAAATTGAATTTTGGGCAGCACATTGAACTAATTGCAAAAAAGTCTCTGAGAAATCTGGACTTCTTATTACGAAAAACCAGAGGCTTCAAAACCTCAACATCTATTATCACCCTCTACAACTCACCGGTAAGAAGTCATCTTGAATTTGCGAGTTTGATATGGAATCCTTCGTATCAGAAGTACATAAAACGAATTGAGAGTATCCAAAAAAAATTAATTTTCACTTAAATTATAGATTTAAGAGGCATCTACACTTCCATGGTTACGAAGCTAGTCTTCGACATTATAAAATCCTGAAACTCAGCTCACGTAGGTCTATAAGTTATTCAATTTTTCTCCACAAGCTGATTAACTCCAAGATAGATTGTAGTTCAATTTTGGGCCAATTATGTTTAAATTCCAACATCAGAGTCACGAGAAATAATAACCTATTTTATCACAGGAAATATCACACAAACGCATGTCGAAATTCACCTATCCGTCAACTAGAAAAAAATTATGATCTATATTTTTCTCATATTGATCTCTTTTGTTTATCTCTCACTACAGCCAGACGATTAGCGATTGAAGTATTCACTTGAATTAAATTGAATTTATTGTTTCTTTACCAAATTTTGCATTATATAACTATTAATTCATTATAGGATAGATTAGTGACTAGAAGAATATAATAGCGTGTAACCTAAACTTATTACTGAGCATTTCTGTAATTGGAATGTTAACTCATCCTGTTGAAGTGCCTTGAACATAAATAAATAAAAAATAAATAAATGAAATCAGTAGATATACCTTGTTAGAGTTCAGTAAAGTTCAGTAGTGTACTTTTCTGTGACGGGAAAAAAGTTTGACATTCTATCCACGTTGACAGGTAATGAAATGTCACTTTCATAAAATGATTCTATTCCTGTGAGAAAAGTGAGTCCTTTTTTACCAACATATCAAGCGCTTAGACGCATTCGAATTTATAATCAGAGGCACCAATTACAGAACGTGCCGAAATATCACCCAGGATATTATGAGTCTATGTGATTAACCCTTTCACAATCTAACACGGTTATCTGGTGGTTCCTCGATCTTTATTTTTGTTTTCTGACAGAAGGAAATGACGTCGCGCCCTTGCAATGATGCCAGCTTGTGGAATAATTATTGTGGTAAAAAGTACATTATATTGATATTCGGGTCGATTCTGTTTGCAAATAGCAATATGGTTGTATAGAAGATATTGCTATCATAGCAAGATTCGAAAAAGTGGAATTCAGATCATCGATTTTTGGCAATATGATCTGTCAATTTCAATGACTTCTGGTCAGCTTTCTTGCTATCTCGGCAACATCAATTTTGTGCTTGCTTTCTTATAACAAGGTAGTGGATTCTTTGTTTTTGCACTACAAATTCTTCCAACTGTATGAAAATTCAGAAAATAGTGGATTAAAAACATATGAGAGTTCAGTTGTGTCACAGACTACTCGAAAACCTTTTCTCAAAGTTTCAATTCGTAGAAGAATTATTGAAAAACTCAGAATGGTGACTACAAACATATAGGATAGGTTCACTACTGTGACCAACTACTTGAAAACCTTTTGTTGAAGTTTCAATTTGTAGAGGAAATATGAGACTACAATTTCGGCATATCAGAAAAATTTCAGTTGCCTGATGGATAGTTTGTCAAGCTATTTTGCTAGAGTATTTTAAAAAAAATCACGATTATTTTCATCCGGCTTTTAGTTGTTTTCTCATTTCGGGGACATGATTGATTACTTGCCAGTCGCACAACGACGACCAGATTCAGCAAATACAAAATCTCTCGATTTGAACAATATAATTTTGTAAAATGTCAGCGCAGGACTGACTAATTTGAGAGGTTAGATAATCATGAACTCTTCTTCTTCATGAAATAATGGCAAAATCGATACCTAACACTTGAACAATGAGTTGAAAACAGTGTTGTCAGCTCAAAAATTCTCAATTTTTCAACAATATTGCTATCACTTGAACTTATAACCAGTCTTGCAGTTACTCTGCAAACAGAATACAGAACTTCATAGCAATATTGTTATATGTTATGATCATAACAATATTATTATCTTAGCAATGTTATAACAAGATCCGAACAGAATCGACCCGATTATCTTTTATTTCATCATGAGTAATGAACGCACGTTTTAGCAAAGTCAAGAAATTTCGAGATTTCTTGTTTTCAGGACAAGAAATCTTGTTATTGACATAAAATTTCTTGTCTTCTCTTGAAATCTGGAATTATTCCTTTTCTTGATCTTGTCTTGAGATCAAGACAAGATCAAGACAAGTTCCTGAAATTTTCGAGAAGTTGGCGACCCCTACACTATAGGTACTTCTCATCACGTGATGTCTCAAACTCGAGTCCCAAATCCGACGTGATATTGTGATTTTTTCTTCTACTGAGACCATGAAATTGAATGATTACATACTCATACCCTAAGGCACAACTATTTTCACTATAGTATTTTTCTTTCAAGATGAATTTCACCTAGCCAAAATATTGCGTTATGGTAATGACAAATGAAGCAGTGCATGAAAATGTTCGACTGTGGTCAAGAATTTATTAATCAAACATTTCTGTATCAGGCGTTGATATTGGTCATGAGACTGGTCTGAGTATCAATAGAATTTAGTGGTTGAATTCTGTATCAAGTATTATCTTAGGATTGACATAATCGCTTGCAGGGATATCGTAGGATTAATATCATTGCTACTTCTGATGAGAACAAGTTCTTGCCGAATATTCACCAGAATTGTCTTGAAATCCTCACAAAATCCCAATAGATGTTTGAGTGGTAGACAATCGCAACAATTTCCGGATGACCAAGATGATTCCAACCAGCATTTATATATCTATTGCATTCATAATTAGTATGAGGAATGTAGCCCTCCATAGCTGATGTGAATCCAGGATTACGAACTCGAACCACATCGGTCCTACCAATTTCATATCGGATTTCATCAAATAGAAAAGCAATACCAATTGTTGATAAAGTTCAGTGTAGCACTCACTTCATCTTCATTGCCAGTAATTCTACTTTCTAGATAAATGTAACTTTGTGATCGTGATGTGTAAATATCCTGCGTTTGAATGTATGTAAGATTTATAACTCATTTTGAAGAAAAATTCAAAAATGTGAAATTTTGAGTTATTGAAACTCTTTTCTTCCGGATGAACGATATGGGTGACATAGGCAAGTAGCTCAATGTTGATGTCTTTCTCCATCACTTTGGAGATGATTGATAACAGGGTAATAGGCCTCATGAACAATAACATTTGCATTCAAAACATTATCTGTAGCATCGGGTAGAATATAATGGGAATCAAATTATAATTCAACATCACATCATGCATGCAATTATTGTCGATGGAATCGAAAATTACAGTACAATAATTTCCGTCATCCAGGATTCACGCCGATATTATTATCAATAGCAGTGAAATTATCTTAAAATGCCATGTCAATGGTCAATAATGTTTGAACCGAGGTTTGAACTAGAGAATCAATTGATATTTGTACGTTTAAATATTCTCACACCAAAATTGAACATTGTATGGATATTATTTGACAGGATTATGTGGACTGTCATTACTGTATCGAAATTACAAATGTCTTTTACTCGGTTTACTATGACCTCTTATCAACATCTGGGTCACGTCTGCAGTTTTTGAAATTTCAGGTTGAAACCACACAAATGTTCGTAGGGCTGTTGCCAGATCTACGCTTATCGTAATTTCAGGGATTTACTTCAATATTGAAATAAAAAATTAGTCATAATATCAACCGAGCATTGTGAAGTGTTGAATTTTTCCATTTTCAAAACACTTTATTTTTTTATTTTGCATTGGAGCCTCTTGATATTTTCATGTTATTCGATGCGGAATTGAAGAAAAATCATTCTTATATTCACAACCCTTGTCGGGATTCCTATCGCATCAAACTCATTTCCCGAAAACTTGTTTACTCAACTAGTCTACAGGGTGAGTCGGGAGGAACGAACCAAACTCCAGGTGTGTATATTGTTGACGTAAAAATAATTTGAAAAAACCCATATGTTCTGATACGATTTTCATTCGTTTCCATTTCAAATTTGAATTGATTTGTGGCATTTCATGAGACTTTAATTGTACAAACTCGATTGTTTCATCTGCTTTGTTATTCTGACATGTGTTCGTGTCAGTGTCAAAGTGTGTTTGACGCATAAATTTTCGAGTTTGTACGATTAATGTTTCATGAAATGCCACAAATCTATTCAAATTTAGAAAGAAAACAAATGAGAATCGTATAGGAACATATGGGTTCTTCAAAATTATTTATACCTGAACAATTCACACCTGGAGTTTGGTGCGTTCCTTTCGACTCACCCAGAATAATGAAGCAATTTAAATGAATGAAGAACAGAGGTGAAGGTACCTATATAAACACATAAAGTGAATCTCTGATTTTTCTCTATAGAAAGTGGAACGAAAGAAAAAAATCTTCAAAGACGTATTGTTCCTTATTTTGCATTGGAGATCGTGAATATTTTCATGTCATTCGATGCGGAATTGAAAAACAAAAACTCTCATTATCACAATTCCTGTCGAGATTATTATCGCATCAAAAGTTATTTGCCGAAAACTTGTGCTATCAACTTTACTTCAATATTATAGCGATTCAATAAAATAAAAAACGAAGGTGAACGTATACTTTCTTTGAAGAAGGAAGTGGGACAGAAACACGAAATACTTCAAAGACGCATAATATACAAATAGTATAGGTATACCTCTATATTCCTCAGCTACAAAATTCCCACTTCTGAAATTGAGTATTTTCTGGAAGATTTTCAAAACAATACCTCCAACTTAAGACTGATTATTCCACAAAATCTTGCTTCCCGTCGTTCGTAAACTGTATAACTAAAACAAAACTTGATTAAATATTTTGTTTACAACCAAGAAGGTCTTGGGGTTTACGTACCTACTCGTAATAATTATAATTTATGTCGCGGCACGATGATTGCCCAGACACTTCAAACAACAGCTGAACTTTTCGAATTATCAACTTTGATAAATTGGTCCTGGGAGCATTAATTTTTGCAAAATATTTACTGAGATAGGTTTAGTTGAGAATTTATTCATTTCGAACTTTTGGTGAGGGAATTTACTGATTTTGTGTGGAGAAAAATAGCTATGTCATCAAAATCTTTCATCTCAAAAGTTCTATTCTCCTCCACCCTACATGGTGAAAATGAAAATGTAGTCAAACATGGTGGAAATATAATATGGTGTGCTACTCAGGCATCTTCAAATCGTATTTTTTGCGCATAAAGTCATTGCGAGGCTATATTATGAGCTCAGTCTGTGAGCAATTGTTTTACTCGCAGTGACGTATACGAAGATGCGTCATAGCACACCATACTATGATTTCAACATTGGAGTAAAATAAATCTATATACCTGTAATTCGTTATGGAACTGGAAAGTCAGCAAGATTCTCCCGGGCGTTGCCATTTTCACAAAGTATAAGTGATAACGAGAGTTTTCGAACTTTTTCAATAGAAAGTGATTAAAATATTGTGCCCCAGGTGGGCATGTCTTTCAAAATTAATCGATCAATGATGAATAGAGTAGAATCACGACTGATTACCAAATTGACTGATGGTCCAATTATACGAAAGGGTCTTGTTTTTCTGGAATATAGGACACACCAATAATTTATTCTCTCACATTCTCCTTCGCTTTCCTTTCCTCGAGTCATTGTATTTGTCTCAAAGGAACGAATCAGACAATCAATTTATTTTTAATTGAAAGGCGATACAACTGCACCATCAATCTTATCGAGTGAATCGATGAAGAAGACGACTCCTTCATCCTTTCAACTATTTCACAGTGAATTATTCGCTCTTTTTTGTTTGAAATATAATAGCAATTGATCTTGCTGGTCGAACAGACACTGAGAAAATGGTGTTTCAGTCTTTCAATCAAGTTAGGAGAGTCTTCTCCACATACACATGGTATTGTTATAGAAAAATGTGGATAGTAATTCGTGACGTCATCGGCATCCATAATTCCATTTCGGAGTCATAGGAATCCAGCAAATTCTACAACTGTCCTCAAGCAGTTTCACCTAGCCAGTTGTGGTCTTGAATTATGTATACTGGGTGTTTCATTGGGAGAGGTGAATAATTCAACTGTGGATAGGGGTCACTGAGGTGATTTGAAAAACCCATGGTTAATTGGTTTTTGACATCTCATAACCGAGATACAGGATTTGGCCCATATCTTCATTGTCTCATAACTTGTCAACAACCTGTATGTTTTTTGTAAATTGGTACACTTACTCAATCCATCCTGTCAAATTGATTGGAGCATCGACAAAAAATAGAATCCAGGACCGGCTTCACTAAAAATTCACAATTTCTTTCTGCCCAAAAACAACACCCTATACATTTGAATTTCTCAATCATTTGGCCATATCTTATCAGAGCACCGAAATGTATATCCAACGATGAATTTTTCATTCATGCACAAACAGTTTCTACTACTCATGATATGTGCTCCAAATATTATTTTAGTTCATTTTGGGGTAGGTATAAAGTGATATCAGAGAAAAATTCAATAATTTTATTACTTCCTATTCAGTTTACGTGAGTATAACGTTCAGGAGGAGTGTTTCATATCGTTCTTTGTATCCATCCAGACTATTAGAAAATATAGTTGCAGGTCCGTCATCAGAACTATACAGGGCTTTTCACGATGAGCGTTAATTACAAGTTTTTGGCAAACCAGGCAACAGATGAATCTGAAAATTCTATGGTATGTATAAATTGACATAATCTACACGTCTGAAATATTCGAAACCATCCGGCGTTACCGCTGCTACTTGAAAGTAGCGGCAACGTCGATTTTTCACATGGGACACCTTGTATTTCATCACATCCTTGGATTGATCCTAAAGAGCAATGATTTCATCGATCCACAACATTCGGGGTCTAGCCGTTACCACCGAGATATAGGGTATGAAAAATCGAGATGTTCCAACTGTATCTGTTTCAATTGACTATCACAAGAGTTCTTTTGACCATGCAATAATAAACAGTTTCAACACAAAAAATTTCTGAAGTTGAATGAAAAATTACTCACCATTTGAAAGTACGAAAAACTTAAATTGTAAACGAATATTTGATAGTTGCTCTGGCATTTTTTCACAAGCTTGCTTTTTCAGGAAAGAATATTTGAAATATGTGGTGTACGTAGATATTAATCGAATCGTCCCAAATACGATCAATATTTATATATTTTGAGTGGAAGTGAACTTGAAATTTATTATTTGAATCGAATTGGAATTTTCAGGTGAATGAATCAAACTGAATTCGAACCTCATTTTGAAGGCATTCGACCTTGAACAAAAAGAAAATCTGCGTCACTTTTCTGCCTTCTGTCATCCCCAGCAAACTTTCACATGTCTCGCATGACAACTGGCGGCCGATTTTGAAAATTGCTACCATGGCCGCCAGGGAGCAGGTGTCCGATGGCTCCACTTCCACATTTGTTCATATTATATCGGTCTACCTCTGTACCAAATTTGGTACCTCTTTCAAATAGTACATAATAGTTTAGCTAATCTGCTGTACAATATGGAATTACCTTCTTCTTCATGACTAATCATATTTTTATACCTTCGCCATTTTACGGAGTATGTCAACACTGTGAAATTTCATTCTGGGTTTGCGAAATGGCGTACATAAAAGCACAATGATTATCTCCAGGTGTATTGATGAACTATTTGCATTCATAACAACATATCATAACATATGTGTACATAGCACGAAGTAGACTAGAATAATATCGGTATGTATATTTCATGTTTTTCCATTTCAACTTCCAAATTGGAATCAATGGAATGATATGAACTTTTGTTCAAAAAATAAACCTAGTTGATTTGATGTTATCGATGTTATTGCTACATGAAAAAAACAATTACTTTCTCAATATCGCGCTATTGATTTCAGATTAACTATGCATGGTGTTCAATTGGGTATAGGTAGGTAGGTACATACCTAATTTTGCACAACTGTGGAAACCTATGTTAGTTGTCAATTAGATTTCTATGTGAATGGCAGAACTAGGTTCAAGTCGTTCGAAATACAACAACAATATCAATTGAGAAAATTCGTTAACGAGATACATCTACAGGGTGATTCAAATGTAAGCGGCATCCAGGGAGCATTTTCGGACCCTTACGAATAGGAACTTTTTGCCTTATTTTCATGCAAGTAATACGCCCCTGAGAGGATGCCGCATACTCTTGATAGAAGCCTTTTTATGTTTTGTATATATTCTCCTAGATACTACATATCTTTTTATCAGCAATGAATGCATCCAATAATATACGTCTTCAAAAATGTTAACAATTTTCAATATGTAAAGTGTATCTTGTTTTTCAACATGTGTAATATTTTTCCCCAGAACAGGTGAGTATAATTTGACTCTCTTTGTCGAAATGTTTGTCTGACGTAGCCTTTTGTCTTCCGTATTGTAGTACTTCCTGTGGAAAATAATAATTTTTGCTGATGATGAAGCTCTACTGAAACATCGAAACATCTCCCAACTCTCATGTAGAATGGAATGTAGTTTAAGTGGACTCGATTGTAAGTTTTTCTTCCCGACCTATTCAGAAATGTTGATTGGCAGGCTATAGATCAGTATCACAATTTTCAAATTCTTCGGCCAAGTATGATGAGAACACTTGAACAACTTCAGAAAATGAGGAATCATCACAAAGACAATCGAGTATATCATCCACAATTACAACGTTGTAATAAACTGTCACTTGTAAGGATATTGGATGATTGTGTAAGTCTCTCCCTAACCCTTAACTTTTGAACTTAACAAGCTATCGAGGTCGAATAAACTACAGTTACTACTTTTCGGCATAGAAATGATTGCGGACACGTGGCATAGTGCTGAAAAGGCACCATCAACTTTTTTTAATGTATAGTCATAGACTACAGAAGATAGTCATTCAGTAATCTTTGGTATAGTGAGGGCGTACGGGTTCAGAGCAATCGATTTTTGGGATGATTTCTCAGTTCCGTTCATCACAATAATAATTGGAGTTGATACAGTTATGCTATTGAAGGTTACACTCTAATAATGAAAATAGGTGTTATAAACTGAAAATTTTCATGTGAATTTGAAGCACGTATAAATATCACGGTGTCCTCTGAACATTACAGGTTATATCCCTTTTCGTGGGAACCAGAACATGAAAAAAAAATTCGTGATACCATATTGATATGATATGAATATTATACATACCTAAAACTAGGGACACTTCGCTCTTTGGAAATTCAAAGATTTCAGATTCCCCACGAGGCTTTCAAAATCAGACCTATGGAATCAGTAATCTTATTGATACCACCCAGATCAAGAATTCACTAGGCACCTATAGGTGTTTTTTGCGGTTTTCAATACAAAAAAAGATGTCCAGATGTTTATGGAAATTAGACAAATTATGGTACCTATATGCTGATACTGATCAGCCATTAGCGAGAATATATAGAGAGGAATCAGACTGCAGAAAACGATCAGAATACGGTTTCTGGTACAATAGGGGGTTCAAGTGAAAACTTTATTTGCACTAATCGGACAAGTAGCAGTTTCAAACCGGCAAGAGTTTGGAATTTTCTTCAAATATTCAGCAGATAAAAATCCTGAATAAGTTCCAATAGGCCACAGAATTTTGAGTAACAATTGTAAGAAGAAGAAAGAAGTAGGTTTTTGTATTCATTTCGAAAATGTCCCAGCTCTGCTGGACATGTTGAATGGCCTCAATATTGAATCATATATAAATACTCAGATATATCTGAACTCTGAAGTATAGGTATCTACTCGTGAGTCATTATCGCGATCAACATAAATAAGTTCCAAACTCCCGAAGCCGCAGAAAATAATGTATGAAAACCACGAACAAACATAAAGAAGAAGGGGCATACATTAGGCTGGGATAAAAGCCCTTATCTCTATTCGGTAACGCTAGTGCCGGACTCAGGAAAGGGCAACCGAGGCTATAGCCCCGGAGCCTCCACAAAAAATAGGCCCATACAATTTCGACGAATAAAGACAAGTAAACAACTTTCTATGAAGTTATTTCGATACGACTACATTCTTGGAGACGAAGATTTCAGTTACATTCCCAAATCATCAACCATTTCTTTTTTGAAAATAGGTCGCGATATTCGTTCGAGCTGAAATTTTATTTCAGATGATTCTTGATTCCCACCGTGATTATACATGGTGTCCCAAAATTGCTAGGACACAAAACTACCACGCGTAATAGAGGTCAAAATAAATTGATAGTACCCAAATTATTTATATATCAAAATGTACCATTTGACCGTGAGAAGTGTACAAAGTTTTCATAAAAAACACATTTTTGGTCGCTGTTCAGGAATGAGTGAAACGAATTCAATGACATTTGACGAAATAAGTGCATTTCAGTGGATTACTCTTCTTTCAGAGATCATGGAAACTCAAAAGACATTCTAGAAGGATTGATATTATACTCTCACGCCTTGACATTTGTTTCAAAACATTCTTTATGGTAGGTATACGGTTCTCAATTTTTCGTTAACGATAATATTGATCAATTATCTTCATTTTGATACTCTTGTGGAAGCTTCGTACTCCCGATATTCCCGCAGGAAAAGAATGTTTGGTTCAATGATCCCCTTAATTTATTTTCACTCTAGATGAAGCTCATCACTGTACATCAATAATATCATAATATATCGTAATTTTAAAATATTCATAATTATTTTTCACTCATGAGTCATAGTTTTGTAGACGAATTCGTCTTCATGTTTGATATGATATTATGTGGACTCGCATGTTGATATATGAGTGTGATTAATTGAGTATAAAATGCCCATGTTCAGGTTTCTCCTTTTTTTGGGCGGTTGATACCTTTATTTGTCAATACCATCTACCAACCACCTGATGGAATGAATTTCGTTTAATTTACATGTATTATGCTAGTATTTACGACAAATAAACTGACTAATTGATGATTGATTTATAATTGATAATGCTTACAGATATTCACAAGTTCATTAACATTGTTTTCTTTAATAAATTTTCAATATGACGGCCAAGTTCATCAGTAAAAAGGTCAATTCGACGTACAAAAATTGAAATGCACCTGTTTATTTCATGTTCTCACGGACAAACGGTACATTTTGGCATGAAAAAAATTGGGTCCAATCAACTTATTTTGACCTCTATACACGTGGTAGCTCTGACACCCAACATATGAAGTTGTTAGATTAATCTAGTTGATTTCGCAATCGATTATTCACTGAGAAAAATTGATAATTTCATCAGGGAAATAATTAGGTGCCTACTCTTTTGTTGCCCCAGGGCATCTAAATCCTGGTCTGGGTAACGCGAACTGGATGCAGCAGGTAAAAGCTCCAGTTTTCCATTCTGCAATCGAGCTATAGTATCCGTTTCATATTCATCAATAATGCATGGTTTGCTGAGATATCCCTCAGAATGGAGCGATACAACAAACTGAATTAGTGTCCAAAGTTGAAAATGAAAATAACATGTATATGGTCGAACATGTGTCAGGAAATGATGAAGTGCCGAATTCTCATTTGGTGGGGCTGATATGGTATCGTTATCGGATGTTATGGCCAGATAAGAGATATACAGTTCTTTCCAGAAGTATAGTGAATGAATTCAATGAAATATAAATGGAATGAAGCGGTTGATGGAGAACGGTTCGATGACGTCATATCATCAACAAGAATGACCTTGAATGTGATACATTTATAATGGAAGAAATTAGTGATATGGAAATGGACGAGTTCTACACGCGAAAAAAATAGATTTAGTGGAAAAATCGAAATAAGTTATTCTATCACTATAGACAACTTCTTTATGGGAACAATGTGGCATTTGTATAGCTTTGGAATGTCATTATACCTTATTCAGTGCTTCTAACATGTGTATATCTCAAAAGCATAGATTTGTGGTCGTCAACTTAACATCAGGGACATCTCACCAATGCGGATTTGGTACACCGATTTCCATCAATCTTCAACAGTGATTACACAGGTGGTAGTAATTTTTTGAAAATTCTAACGCACGTATCATAAAAAAAAACAACCACCACGAATGTAATTTGGCGTGATTATTTATTACCACCTACCTACCAACCAGATAAGAGATATATATGTGTGCTCCTTTATGTGTTCATCTCAACGAAGATACAATCGTGAGGAAATTATCGCTGTAATATGCTACCAACAAATGTTCAGTATGATACCAAAGGATTGGCTAGAATTACGTATCGATATTGGTTGAAACAACGATATTGTCTCATTTTGATATGTCAGAAAAAACTCGAATTGAATCTCCACAGTTCCTCTCAATCCCTCACAATCCCCATTGAATTTGCACAATCAACTTCAAATACTCGAGATTGAATTTTTGCAATTCCCAACGAACCCCATCACTGTTCACTAGAATTTCCATCTGATATTCCTCTCGAAAAAACCTATAATCTTAGGCTAGCAACATATGCCAGACCAAATGGTGCAAGAAGAAATTGAACAGATCGCGGTGTTGTCACCTGCTCCACGATGTAGGATTTTCTGGCATGGGAAAATCCATAATTTCTGCTGGCGGATTTACCGATTTGATTCGATCTCTGCGTCCCATCATGGAGCAAGTTGAAAAAATAATCAGATATGATTACCTCCGTAGAGCCATGAAAACTCCGTCTACTTAGGTATCGTTAGATTTGTAATCGAATTCACTAATCGATCATGACATAAAATACAGGGTATTCCTTTTGAAAATCCGCTTCAGGGTTTCAACTTTGGGAGATGATGATTATTGCACATTGAATAAGATATATAGAAGCATCAGTAGTTCTGTTAACGTCGTCTGGCATTTGTTGTCTCATGCTTTCATTGAATGGAATTTCACTTGTGAAGCACTTGAGACTCAACACAATATCAATATATACCGGGTGTCCCAGAATCACGCTAGTATAATCCAAAAGGTAATTCTGCAAACAAAAATAGGAAAAACATTCCCTATGTACATGTGTCTTACAAGGGTGCTACATCCCATTGAAGGTAGATGCAGTTTTCTCCAATTACGTTTGTTATAACTGATCTTAGAATCACGAAATTTCGTAACTGAGGGTGATTTCACCTTACAAAGCGTCTCGTGATACGAAAAACATGATTGAATATTCAGGAAAGTGCGTAGCTCGTGCTATAAAAATGTATAGTATAGTATAGCAAAATTGAGATGAATCTTGAAACAAGAAAAACTTCTGGAATTTACATAGCATCGGTCACGCGTTTTGAAACAACCTGTTTATCAAATCATGTTTTTTGTAATGAATTTTGTGATTGTAGAATCAATGATAACCAAGATAAATCAAGAAAACTGCATTGAAAGACCCACCTTCAACACAAGTTGGCGGGAATCTTTCGTCTTATTTTCAGCTGCACAAATACCTACCGGAGTTCACGAATGTTATTCTGGGACACCCGGTAAAAGTAATCTAGAAACTGATTTTCCTTACTTTCATTGACATATAACCTCGTTGAGATATGATATATTGGAATAACATGCATATACCACTAATATCAGCTTTGATATGTATGCTTCACATATGCACATCAAAAGCAATATAAATATAAATGAACTTTTATTGAGAGGGCTTTCGCCAACAGGATATTGCAAATTTTATCTATTTCCATAACCATAAACGAGCTGAAATAAATATTTTTACCTGCCAGAGTTCCACGTATTTTCAATATTCTTGTCGCCAGCTGTTCTCCATATAATTTCATAATAGTTCAGAAAATCATGGAGCAATATACAAGGTGTTTCAGAGTTGTGGTGAAATAAGCCTAGCCAAGATTTCTCTCAACAAAATAATAGAAGTTTTCTATCAATATCTTGAAAACGATTAAGTCGATTTGAATGAAATTGTTATTGTTCCACTTACACATGATTATCAGACATTCATTGATCCAATCAGATTTTATCCAGAATTATCAGGGGCGTATCCATCGAGCAAGTAGGTTCTTTTTGAACAAAAAAGAGTCACTATCATATGTTTTTTTCGGGTTATTTTCAAATATTCAGATGAACCCAATAAAAATGCAACATCTTCGTTTTTGAGAAACACTGACAATACCATACCTTGGCGTATATCTCATGCGGAAAAATGAGAATGCTCAGATGTCATCCAAAACTGTTTTAATATTATTATCTATGAGAACGAAAAAGACATTTCAATATCGTCCCTAAAATGTATACTATCTCCAAATGTTATGAGACATATTTCTTCAAGATATTCTCAACTGTTTCCATATACAGGGTATGTCACGACGAGCTTGCCTTTATTTCAGAAAACGCTCTCTCTATTTGAAATATTTTCGACAATGCAGTGTTGCCGCTTCTACTAGAAAGTATTAGCAACATTGATATTTCGAATTCAACACCCTGTATTTCATCACATTTTCAGATTCTTCCTGAAGAGCTAATTCCATCGATACATCTCACTTGGGGTCTATTGGAAATGATTATTCTATTTTTTATTCTATTTCTTAAGTAATCTACAGAACAGGCAGTTCCAATAATCGATTACAATATTGAAACTAAGTAAATCACCATTCTCAAAATAATACGATGCCCTAAACTAAATTAACTCCAAATGACCTGAATCAAAATCAAATTGAGAGACACATCAGTTGAAATTGACAAATGGACCTTCTAGATCATGTAGGTTAACCAGGAAACTTCAAGTAAACCAGGAAGTCCAATTATTACATCAAAAATATAAGTACTTCGAGAATTCCAAGTACCTCAAGAATTCCAGGTACCTCAAGAATTCCAGATACCCCAAGAAGCCCTGAAAAGAGAAAACACCTGTAAACCTATTTTCATCTTGTGTGTTGATAGTTATTATCCGTGGAGTAGTACCAGAAATATTACATACCTTTGGATGGTGTGTGGGCTTCACGTGATGATGAAGATGGCCAGCGAACGAAGACACAATGTGTCCATGTTTGAATGATTCCATGTTCTTTCTATCAACAAATGAACAAGAAGCAATGTTATTTCTCTCGTTATATCTTCTTTCTATGCTCTTGATGTTATTCCTCACTGAGAAAGCTCAACATATGGTGGATACACTGATATGCAATTTAGTGATAGGAATATTTCGGTCATCAAATTTGATAAATCGTCAGTATACTCTCACAACCTATAAACATCTCGAGGATCCCATTGCCTTCCATTTCCCATTATTCCATTACGTTTAACTACAAAAAGGTACTTCGTGCAGATGGCAGTTTTATGACCATTCAGTATGCAGATACGATTAAGTCTAATAGAATTGGCGGCATTAATCATTTAGAGCATTCCCTCATGAAAGCGCCTTTCCATAGCGTAAAGCAGGCCTTGGCATCTGCTGTTATCTAATCAATTAACTTTATAGACGTTTCGATACAATCCTTACAACATTGTTAGTAGGTTATTCTGAATTAGTAAATCATTGAAACACATCCTCACGTTTCCCATTTGTTTACAATGTAATCGAAGTATTTGAATTGTTGTTTACAATATTTTGACATACGACTCCTGTTTTTCACACTATTCATCAATTCAGGCATACCATATCACATTGTTCTGTTGTACAATGCACAAAAAATGCAGCGAGAGACGAAGGAATCTATGATGTTTCAGGTAAATAGTGATCTCACATAGTTTTCATCATGAAATTTTGTCATTTCTCATTAGAATTCCTTCAGCCACTTCTGCAATAGAAGATAATACTGCTAATAGAGTAAGAATGTCTACAGCACACACGATCATATTCTGTGAGCAGGTCAACCTTGAAATATATCGAACAACACTTCACCAAAACTTGTATGTCAATAAAACGGCAGAGGTTCAGAATTCTATGTCAATGGAAGTATTCTCAAGAACTTGTGAACTCCAGAAGTTCAAAATAAATTCCAACACCCACCTCCTCTTTCTATCCTCCCTAGCTAGAACATCATAGTAATTTCCTTCCGTGTGCTCCAAGAAAAAGTGTATAATACTCATTGATGTTCACCACATTGGAAGCCATTCATTGGTCTCTCTTCTCTTTTTACCCTCATTTATGTTCATGGTGGTTTCTGAACTACAAGTGATGATTTCTGGATAACAATCGACGCTTCATGAATCAAATTGACTATTCTGAAGTACAAGTTACATTTTCTGAATCAGATTTTGATAATCTGAAGTTACACTGTCTGAATTAGGAAGTGAGTAAATTAGTTATTTATTCAGTTAATAATTTCAAGAACACAATATAGAGGGAGAACATGATTCATTTTGAATATTATGAAAGTTATGAACATAGTATAGCAGGGGATATATAGCATTAAATGGTTCAACATAAATATAAATTCGGAGCCACAAGCTTGGTGTGTGGCGTGTGACGCCACTTTTCTCATTATAGGATACAATTATTGGATATGAGTCGGGAGGGTATTTATAGGGAGATTGATCCATGTAATTCATATACGAGAGTAAATATTAGTGGTTTGAAGGTTATCTTGTACAACTTTGAGGCAATCAAAGTTTTTCTCCACGAAGTTTCTCTGTTCTGTTTCATCAATTTGATATTGTAGATATTTTTCAATTCAGAAGGCAGTTCATTGAGATGTTTAATTCCAATATTAGTGGTGAACCTCTGATTATAACGAATAGGACATCAATATCCTGATAAGTGATCTGTGGCGGATGATATGCGAGTGAGTTCTGAAAGTCAAGAATCTGCTTCTGCTAAGGGGTATAGGGGGCAATGATAGAAATAGAAGTTTTCGACACTGCAAACATTCAGCTGATTCGTACAGTAATGCAGAGAAAAATCTTTCATTGTTCTTCAAAAGGAATTACAAATTGACAATGGTGTTGTGAGAGCACTAGCATTGAAAGAAAAAGTCGTATCTCCCGAGATCTGATTGTTAGAGGTGTTGTTTTGAAATTGTTGTAGTTTTGGGTGGAACAACAGGGGTAACACACAGGATCCACCCAAGCGGTCTAAGTGAATTGAGGACTCCAGAGAGCTCACCCTCTGATTCCAAAATTCAAAATCCATGATAATAAACATGAATATCGGACATATAAGCAAACCCTTCAAGATCAATGATGAAACAGCAGAACACTAGCAAAATGCATATTTATGCACAATAGACCGAGAAAAAAGTGGAAATGACTAATGACGATCGATAAAGAGATTACCCACCAAAGATTCGGCTTTGATAAATTCTACAATAGTGGTAAAACGCATGTTACACACGGAGTGGAGGAAGTTACACACGATGCCACGTAACGGCGAGTTTGTAACTTCATAAGTGCGTAATTGCATTACAACTCGCGAGGAATGTTCTATACTTCTCTTACGACTACACTATAATTTCTTTAGGATAGTATATACCAGATATTGTGTAAGGAAACAAATATCGAATAACATATCCCGTCACCCGTCACTTTTAGCTATAACTGCTTGAAAAGGTACGAATTACAATTATTTGTTTATCCAACAATTGCATTACGAACCATTTTTCTCAATTTGAACTGAAATGAAGTAGGATTTCCATAACAATCCAATCAATGAACAAAAACAGATCGAATAAACATTTGAAATAACTATAAGTTATGGTTATTAATTGTCACTGTGCAGTTATTGAAAGTATAACAGAATATTTTCCGAGAATAACATAATATTATTTCTGGGTAATTTTTTGTAAGCTATTCCGTATATTCCATAAGACTTCAAGAGGGTACCGATTCATTTGTTGCAATTTTTTGCTCTTTCCAGGATTTCTGGTGGTGATAGAAATAACCTCATCGTCATCGCTTGACATTTTCCAACAGACTTTGAGAAATATCATCAGAAAATGATTTATTGCACAAAATATCACTTGCCTGCTTCCGGTTTCGATTAATATTCTGATTCATTGATGGAAATATAAGTACCTACATTGATGAACTGAACCTCTGGTGCGCTCATTCTTCATAATTTGTTTCGTCAGACTTGTTCTTGATATAATTAATTGAATTTCAGACAATGACGTGGGGTCCACATATTGAATGTTAGATGGCGTGATTCCTAGTGCGGCTCAAGGTAGGCAGAACTTATGATCAACATCAGTTTTACCAACCTTGATGCGGCTATATCGCAAAATGTATTTCCAATCTTCATTGGCCACAATTCGGTCATAATTGTCACATGGATGCCTGTAATTTTGGTACGGTACCAGACTAAACTTAGCGAGATTCACCGACGCCATATATAATGTTTATCGAAGTAGGCGAACATCAAGGAATTGTAGAACAGAAAAGGATTGAAGTGCGTTCACCAGAGGTTTATTTCATCAATATACCTTTCTAGCTACTGATATTCGAAATTGACCTTAGCACCAAAACAAAGTCATCTATGTACATACCTATATGAAATCCGTGAAGCATACTGACATTGTTTTGTGTACAGTATTTATCACTCACAATAGTATATAAGTAGTCGTAGAAAAAGTTCATTCACGTGTCGTGGAATATATTGTCATAAGCCTTGATTATAAAAGGTGAAGGATATAGTGTATGCAGCTCTGTTGTTCGAGTCTCTGTATAAACCAAACTCACTATCCGTTTATCTGCAGAGATATCATATTGAATAGTTTCACTGGTTGCAATTGAGGTCGAATGAGAGAAAGGCAGTTCAACAGAAATGCAATAATCTTGGCTTCCGAAATAAAAATCGGAATTTCACGTCATCAAAGGAGATAATAGCTGACCTCATTTCATTCGAGGATCGTAATAGTCCACAACACCCCTATATACGTTTTGCGATTGACCAACGAATGAACCTTGCCAGCATATTTGGCTAATACTCGTCCATTTATGTCGGATTTTGTCGAAATTGTCTCTGCCTGCGAACACAACGAAACTAATTACTCTCTTCATAAGACCCTTAGGAAGTCTGAACATCGTTCCGTAATAATATAGGAGGTAGGGGAGATACCAGGCGAAGGATAATTCCTTTTTAATGAAAGGTTTTCAACCAATATTGAATGCTCTTCATATGTAAGATTCCAAAGTTTGATGAAATAACGTATATGATAATAATTATTGGGTAACACATCCTTTGAGAACCTATTGAATTTTCTGAGAATTTCGATCAAGATGACTCATTATTCGATTGATGAATTCTACTGTGATGACTTACAACGATAAACTAGCTATCATAGAATGAACTTCCGAATGCAGACATATTTTTATCGATTCGCTAAAGTGTTTGCATTTCGTAAGATTCATCTCAACTGCAAAAATAATATACTTATTATTAATTGAATCAGGTTATTCGATATGGATGACGTTTTTACAAACTTCAAATCAAAGACATCACTGGTCGATATCATAGACGAGACGAACAGAAATACAAACAATTTGAAATGAACCCTAAATAAACCCAAATCATGAGGAAAACACTTCTGCATTATCATGTGCGCGGAAAACATTTCATAATATATATTATACAGAGAGTGTCGATATAGAATATGAAAGAGAGATAAGATCCATTAGATTTTATTTGACTGGTAAATATTTGATTCTGTCAAATTACTAAATATAAAATACTATTGATGGGAATTTCTGACACAGATCGATTGTTCAAGTCAGTTTACAGTTTTTCAAAATAAAATCTGATATACAAGGTGAATACCAGTTTTATTTTCCTCAAACGCGGAATACTCCAGTCGATTGAATTTTCACGTATTGCCCTTGCTGTGCTGATCACAAAGATATATAATAATGATGAAAATAATGATATTGATTATAATAGGAATGATAAGTAAACTTCATTTCATTCAGCAGATTCAGCTTATAGCTATTCTTCCACTCAACCATATCATAAGTTGCTTCCTATTGGTACAGGGTGCAGGCAAAAATACGGAATCCGTTCATGGAAATTCAATGAAATGAACGTAATTAACAATACATGGAGTAAGGAAAATATGCGATTACTCTGAGAGACCTCACCAGATACAAACAAAAAATGTAATGTGTTTGTTAACTAGTATAGTGTATAGCAATAATTGCATATACCTTCGTATTTGCGATCGTAATATTCATTAGGTCAATTGTTTCCCCATCATTTTAACGTAAAACGATTCCCTGAATTCTCATGTACTTTGTAACTTTTGTATTTTTGATCACCCTGTACCGATTGAATGCAATGTGTGCTACATTTTCGGCATAAGCCGAACAAGGAATATTCAGAAATTCATCAAATTGGGGTATTCCTTTTGAGAAAGTATTCATGTCGTTGACGTTCACCCGGTATAACTCCGAAATAATGGATCAGAATCGAAGATCATCGTGGTCATAGGTGATAGTTATTCATACACCAAGGTATCAAAGAATATCATTATCACTCAGGGACCAAGATTATATCCCAAGGCTTTACTACCAAATTGAATTGAATTTTCTTCACCACTAGCAATATATTTTAATCATTGTATTTCTGTGAAACTGAAATATGGACCTATGTCACTATGAAAGCACTTCTCAAAACAGTAAAAACACACTCAACGCCTTCATAAGGAGTGAATAATGGTAAGTTCTATAGCTAGTGGTGGAAAACATTTTTCAGTTGATACAATGAAATCATGCGTCAGACTGCACTGTGAATTCAGGTACACAACGATTCTCACTATAGGTTCGTTTAGGGTACTTATTTATTTAATTCTGCTTTTCTTCCAGGAAGTTACGGCATGAAATTTCATGCGTCAAACCTTTTTCGAGCCACCGTTTTTATTAGACTTTCTAAGAGACCTTTCACCGTAGGGCCATTTCAGATAAAATACCTTCCGAAGAAGTAAGTGAGCCGAGAAAAAAGTCTTGGAAAAGGGGAATGTAGTGATATCATACGGTCAAACGTTAGCTCAATGGCATTTTCGTAGCAAGTTTTCAAAGCTGCAATGCACAGTAAAGAGAAGGGTCCCCATATATTCATGTATGTACCTAATAAGAATGCTATATCATTTACGATGAATAAGTACAGTTTGATAGGTATCAGAAAATATGAAGAATGTTGGTATATTACTGATGACTCGAAACAATTCTCAATCACCACCAAGTATGGATTCATTAGAAACCTCCATTTTACTCAAATCCCCCTCATTACGTTGAATATTTCTGTTCAACCATGCAAAGATTTGCAAAAAACACCTTGAAATTTTTTCGTACATCCATATTACATAACGAAGTCACGCTGCTGTTCGACGATAAGTGCCACCATCATCAATTTTATTATGGATACCTACCTTGAGAAAAGAACTCGATTTGAGATTCAACTTCAACTCAATTTTCTGAAAGGCATCAAGAAGCGGTATTTCTTCTCTATAATGAGAGCTTGATAATAATGCCAGTGTGTATGTAAGAATGGCTGTCATATCTATCATTCTTCCAACTTTGATAGTTGATATCTTCCGTTGGCGAAAAGCTATCATGTTGCGGTTTCCGTTGGTCTGTGGAAATTTAGTTTCTCTATTACATCGTATGATATGCATACCATTAGATTTATTCTATCTCGAAACTTGTATCATCATTCGTTGCTGAGATATGGCCGACAGTCCTTCTTAGTTGTTCACTTTTTACAGTAACCTACTTACCTTCAATATCTCCTGAGGTTGCTATGGGTGGAAATGTTCGAGAGTATTCTGAAAATAGGTTAGAAGGCTGATGAGGTTTTGCTCGTTGAGATTCCCTTGATAGGTATTGGTTGATATCAGTTTGAGTCACCACATTTTTATCAATATCCTAATCTTCTTTCGCTATATTTCAATTAATGATAGTTTTTCGGGAAAAAACACATAAGAGATGATGTTTTTATCGATAATCACATGTTAAATTGTATGGAAGTTTAATTGTCATAGCAAACAATCAATGTTAAGGCAGTGAAAAGATCTCGAGAGCTTGGTCGGGCGATTTTTTCTACTTCCCTTGAATCGTGATTTCTTGCAGAATAAAGATGAAATTTGAATACAATTTGTAATGTATTCATCAATAGAATCATTTCCCGAACGTATTTTAGGGAGTTCAATACACAGTATAAAGACAATTTGGTTTGGAGAAGACACGACGTTGTGTTATAAAAAATCGATAATTATCTGACGATAGTGACGGTATATTATGAATTTCGTTTCCACACTCAAAATAAATAAATAAATAATGAGATATGTCACAATAAAATAGAAGAAACGAATAACAATGTATAAGTGAACAAAATAACACTAAGGTAAAGTAAATAATAACAGAACAATGTATGCGTGAACAGAACAAGGTAGACATGCATATATGATAATAAAAGTATAAGACTAGAATCGGGAGTTACCTCGTACTCTTAGTTAGTAGACCTATCATCAAAAAATTCCTGATGATTATAATATGATTCACTTATTAGATGTTCCTTTACAGCTTGCCTGAATTTATTGAGTAGAGGTATAGTTCTCAAGGTCAGAGGTAAATGGTTATACATCTTCTTACCGTTGTAAATTATCGAATGCTTTGTGAGATCGGAAATGGGTTTAGGTAGAGGCAAGTTGGAAGCTTGTCTAGTCTGATGATGTGCATTAGCTTTTACGGTTAGCGAATATTTTTTATGTATTGAACATACTGTTTCTATTATGAAAATACATGGTAAGGTGAGGATTTTTTGCGCTTGGAATAAGGGCTTGCAGTGGTCACAAAATTTAGCATGACACATGTATCTTATAGCCCTCTTTTGGAGTGCGAACACAGAATTGAATAAATTCTGGTTACAGACACCCCAAAAAGTAACGCTATACCGTAAATGTGACTCTATTAATGAAAAATATACCATTCTTGCAACAGTAACACCTAACTCTTTAGCAACTACTCTGACAGCGTAGCACCCCGATGCCAATTTTTTATTCAAGTTCATCACATGGCTATCAAATTTTAATCGTTTATCAATATACAGCCCAGGAAACTTAGAGTAACGTTTACTTTCGATAATAACCTGTGTGTCCAATATAATATTATCTAGAGAGTATTTGAATGTCATTTGATTTGTTTTGGAGAAATTTAATAAGAGCAGGTTACAGTCGCATCATTCCTTTACTATTTGAAGATCATTAGTAACAGTCTTACTCAAGTCATTCACATCACGGTTATTCCACAGAAGTATTGTATCGTCAGCAAATATCGTAAATGTTCCACTGATGTTAATGGAGGTTATATCATTGATATATAGCGAGAAGAGAACTAGGCCTAGTACAGACCCTTGAGGTACACCACAATACATATCATAGACATCTGATGATTCTTCTCCTGTCCTAACAATTTGATTACGGCCTGTGAGATAAGACCGCATCCAGTTATGGGAGTTATATCTAAATCCATAACAGAAAAGCTTCTGCAGCAGTATATTGTGATTTACACAGTCGAATGCTTTGGAAAAATCACAAAATACTGCTGCCACAGCTTCATTTGCATTCAGTTGCAGATATAGATCTTCTAAGAATGAGAATATGGCATCGTCAGTATTTTTAGCCTTTTGTATATGTTGTTTGTAACTATGATGTTATATTATTTCATTCCAATTTCACTGAAGACTATCATTATCAATCCTCAATATATGATGAAACCCCTATCAGTAGATTAATCTGGAGGTGAAACTGCCATATCCCTAGAAGGAGTTTCAATTTTATTTGGGAAAATACCTGATTCTGATGAGACCAGGAAAATGCATCTTCAGGGAACCATCAAGATTGACTTGTCCGAGTTCATCTTCGAAAACCATTCATAAACAGATGTATTCAATACATTCCACACATCTCATTCAAACTTCTTCTTGGCAAATTTTATTCCATAAATCCATTATAAATAAATATTTATATAAATAAATAAATATTTTGTTGTGATTATTCACCCGTTTGACATTCTTGATCTCGACAAAACCTGGATCCTTTCCGACAAACGGGAAGCTTATAAATCAACGACGGTAAACAAGAAACAATATTAAAATGTCTCGACAAAACCCTGCCCTGAAGTAACTCGAGAACTTGCGAAAACTAATCTCAAAGGAACGAAATTTATTTGGCCAACATTTGGCATTGTGGAGAAAAGGATTGGGGAACAGTGGCGCTACCTTTTAACTATATCAGATCAATCATATTAACAAAGAGTTGGTTCATATACAGTAGAGGATCCGAAGAAAGGTCGAACTCCACCCATCTGTTGAATGGAATACATCTATTTCATGAGGTATTCAGTGATTTAGCATGTCAAAATATATAGAAAACATCAGATTCATGCAGGGAATATTTTAAAAAACTGGGTATCTTCACAATGATTTCCCTTTACATTTATGAAGTAACCTGTTTTGTATTTAATCATAAACGTTATTTTGAGACTGAAAAAGTCGAACATAATTACAATACAAGGAACAAAGATTATCTGTTGCCTCCTCAACACTCATCTGCTCGGTATTCTTCTGTGATCCAATCATCGCTGACTGATGAATAATGTTTTTAGAGTAGACCTTCATATACTTTTTATGTTTATGTACCTGTGAAATCTTGTATATTATTTTGTTTGTTTTATACCTACGATATTTATTTATTTATGTACTTTAGCCTAATTTTGACGTTTTTTTCTTAAACTGTATGTTTTTGAAACAAATAAATCTATCTATCTATCTATCTATCATCTCGATATGGGGCAAAGTGAATGGTCCCATATGCGGGACCCTGTATATCAGAACACTGCGACCGGCAGCTGCTTGCAGTGCTGGGTATATCTTGCAATCAAATTCAGTTCCCCGGCAGAAAGCCAATACAACATAATCGACACATACATAAATTATTGGACAGTGAAGACCAATTATCGACATTGGTTATATACTATCGAGGTAGGGGAAGGGGTAGGGGTTTTAGGGGTTCAATTTTTCTGAAAGTACTAGTTACTCTTTATTTTTCCAATTTTAACATCTCATCATATTATATCAGACAGACACATTCCACATTTTGAGGAAACAATGTATGAATGACACACTGATATCTTCTTAACCTCCCTCTTCTTCCCTGATGGAGAGGCTCCTCAGAGTGAGTGCTCACCGGCTGGTATCTTCATTTCATTAAGGTAGCATTTCTTCGAAATGAATTCTTTGTTGTGAAAATATTTCACATCCAGCCTACCAGAGAACAAAATTGTTATATTCCTCGGTTTTCATTAAAAACGCCGTTTCCTATGTGCTGCCTCACCCTGTATATCTCTCATAAAGTCTCTCATATGATTTCTGTTTCCAGTATCAGATAGATTCAATTCAATATTCTGGAGCAGTTGTTTTCTGTGAGATATTCTTACAATTAGTTCTCATTTCAAAACAATTGCATGTGCAGTAGTATAGTGATATTATTTATATTCGATGAAACTTATGTCATGCACCATATTGAAATTGCAATTGAAATAATTCCCGAATTCCGCCTGTTCCTCAATATTGAGAAATTAAATATATAAGTTTCCATGCACATAAAATACTTGTAAGGGTCTCCAAAAACCTTGAGAACTATTCCAAAGTTGGGATATATCATTATTATACTTTGCTATTGAGATGAAACACGTTTTTGACCTCTTGTGTTCTGCAAGTTTTCGAATTGACTTCTGAAGCTGTCTCAAGTTTAGTGATAATTGTACGAATAAGAACGCGTATTTAACTTGAAGAAGCTATGTGTTCGCGAAATATGTCGTGTTATTGAGAATTTTGTGAAAATCTTTCAGTTTGTTGTGAAGTTGTTCACATCTACTAAGGTTCATGGATTCTCATCAAGAAATGTTTGAGACGATACTGTATCGATGATATCTTCAGCGCTATATAATTTCTTCATATAAGATAAAAGATATCATTCATATTGATACCATTCGTTTCATAGACTGAATATTTATCAAGAATTCCTCGCACAAGACTATTTATCGGTGGAAAGTTAATATATATATATCATAAAAAAATCTCGTTCCGAATCAACAATATAGAACGCTATGAAAGTTTCTTCGATATAACTCCAGGATAATAAAATTCGTGGTTAATTTTATTGTCATCGATTCCGGATAACTCTGGCAATCTGATTCGGTCGGGAAGAGGAAGCAATCAACTGTATTTCATTTCTCTAAGCATACATTTTCCCAGACAGAAATATCTATTTGTGTTGGTGTCGGCCATGGAAATTGTGACTTTTCTGTTGATTTTCAATCGAACTTGTTTGTGTGGCTGCGTCGAGATAGGGGTATGAAGTCTAGTGAAATTTTCTACGGGTCCTCATGAATAAATACGATTTGATATAATGATTTGATTTCCCAATCCAAAGTAGGCATCTGCACTCATTTCAGAGAAAGCATCGTTTTGACAATACATATAAAAACTCAATATTTAAAAATTTGAATTTCGTTCATCTCAGCGCCTTCTGAATGTATTTATGTGAAATACAATAGCATGACAAATCGAACTGATCTTTGGTGAATTTTCCAGATGGAAATAATATTTACGAAAACTTGAAGAAATTGCTGTAGCCTCCAATAGTTTCCTTGTTTCATCTGTAACTATTCAACAACCACAACCCTTCCTTTATATGTATGTATAATGTATAATATGTGAACTTCATGAGTGCGAAGATCAATTTAGTTTAATTCCCTTGATGAATACAAAGGTATATATCGTTCATCATGTGAATATCATTTTCTTGCTACTGGATTAACTTTCCTCTTTCTCTCGGAGCACTTTCATTCAATACTACTCCAGAGAAGCTATTTAACTGTTTTCCCAAGGAGACAAGCAAGTCAAGAAGTTCGATTCATGTAAGCAAATTACTAGAGGTTGAAATTGGGAAATGTGGAAAATATTGTTTACAGCAGTTTTTATGAAGATTACCCGAAGTTTCGAAAAAAGATAAGACTCATCTTCAGTCCTAATGGGTCACAATATATCACGTGCTATATCACTCTCTGGAAAATATTTAGAATAATCATTAATTATTTCCTGAGAAAGGGAGAATTTTCTTCCATACGTGTATTTGGATTGTGATTTTGAATTAGTATTCCAGAAAATATACTGTAGTGTAGTCTTCTTCATTCTCGAAAAATATAAAATGCATGTGATGTATTGCAACAAATAATAAGAACCGCAATAAACCACGTGATCTATTGTAACCGATAAGGTTTGGGAATTTGGGAATACGTCGAACGAAATAAGATTTCATTTTTTATATCTTCGTTCTGGAACTTTGATAAAGGTAGAGAACAATGAATGTTCTTCTCGTTCCTGTTGATTTGAGTCCTACATTTTTATATTTGTACATCTATATAGCGGTGCAGAAAATATGATATATCTGTGAAATCTAGTTGGATGATTCCGTACCACAGGAGGAACACGCTATGCAATATGTATGTATATACCGTTCGGTGCAGATTTTTTATATTCGCAAGTACACAGCGAACTTGTGTGAAAATCATGCAACTAGATGATTGAGGAAATTAACTAACTGAACATACTCAAACAGTCACAGCGAGATGCAGTATGTGTGGAGTCTTAATTAAATTCACGCTTCGTTAATGTGACATCGAGATTGGCACAACCGCAGATGTCTCAACATCAAACACACAGTGTGAGAGAGTTAACAAATTAGCAGATAATTGAAGCCTGGATTGCATGTTTTCTCCTTATCGCGAATGCCGATGTGCTGAATTCATGAGACCTGGTATGGGTCATTCTCATAAAACGTCGAATTGTATATATATATATATCAAACTTTATTAGCACAGTGCTCTTCATTACAGTTGAATCTACAATAAAATACAATAAGTCGATAAATAAAAACAAAGAAATATAGAACTAAGACACAGACACATGAATTACGTTACATATTTTAATATGAGGGTAATTAACAGATTTCCTCTTTCTCAATTTTTTCAATCAATAATTTTTTGTCACAAATAACACAAACGATTCTTTGAAACCATCTAGTGACACACATCTTTTCATTTCACAGGGCAAATTATTAAACAATACCAGACCTTTTGTATATAAAGTATCACATACAATATTTACTGAATTTATATTGAAATCATTCGCTGCTTGTCTTCGGTGTTGTGACAATATACATCTTGAAAATAATATAGCTCACTTGATAAATACAAAGGCAACATGTTATTTCTCTATTTATAAACAAAAATTTGTGTATTATATGAAACTCTTTGCTTGATATTCATTAATTGCAATGTGTTCAGCATTGTTGTGACTGGTGTGCGTCTTTTACAACCCAAGATAGCTCTCATTGCACGATTTTGGACTTTTTGCAGTGTATTAATCTGTTCGTTACTCAAGAAACTCAGCAAAGTACCACAATAATCAATATGAGGTGAAATTATTGACTTGTAAACTGTTAATTCCGTGAAATGAGATACTTTATCACTAAGCCTGTACATGAAACCTATTTTTCGCGCAATTTTCTTTTTAATGTATGCACAATGACTGTTGAAATTCAATTGATCATCAATGATCACTCCCAAATACTTGAACATTTTCACTTCTTCAATGATTTCTCCGTTTATCAGAATATTGGATTTTATTATATTTTCCTGGATCATTTTTGAATTTGCTTTCGAAGATATAATCATGGATTTCGTCTTTGTAACATTAATTTTGAGTCCATTGTCACAGATCCAAGTGAATATATTCTCGAGATCTTCATTCAATAAGAATTTTTCCACATCGTCTTTCTTGCCAGAGAAGTAAAGCAAGGTATCATCCGCAAATAGTTTCAGCTTACAATTCTGGACGTGATGTATGATGTAATTCATGAATAAAATAAATAATATTGGTCCCAGTACCGATCCTTGTGGTACTCCATGCATGACCTTTTCCCTATTTGAGTAAGTGTTATTGTATTTAACAAGTTGTTCTCTATTTTGTAGATAGCTCTGAAACCATTCGAGAACCTTTCCGCCTATTCCATATTTGTTCAATTTCTTCAAAAAGAAATCTCCATTTATAGTTTCAAATGCCCTCTGTTAGTCCAAGACTTACACCAACTTTATGATGATGATTGAAAACTAGCTTCAAATTATAGAAATCATAGGAATAGCAATAGGAAATTGAAGTATTCTGCAGAACTCATAGCCTCCAGGAGTTCTGAAAGAATTTTCAAAACCTACCTCATTTTCTCTTGGTATGCACGATGTTTCACGAACATTATAGCAATTTCCAAGAAACAAACAATAGAAACACACCCGTTCATCAACTCCGTTAAGTCCGTTCCGATATCAATTGCGAGGACCTAATCCGTCTAGCGTATTTTGAACAGTGTAGAAAAGGGAAAAAAACGGGAAAGGTACACTAAACGGAAACAATGAAACCGTAGAGAGTTTCGAATGTTTTGTATGGAGAACATCTTCCTCATAAGACGATTTCAAATACTCAATAGATCTCATTTTCATTAACTCTATCCGTGAGCCTGACCATCTGAGTTGCTTGAAAGTATCGTGGTCAAGTTACGTTTGTTGAGATTTATAGTTGACTTTCCAAAAAAATATATAATGGAAAAAATTACACTGAAATTCCAAATTTTATGGAGAATGACATATATATCAGGATTCATTTTCTACCCGAGAGATGAGAGAATCGCTTATATGAAATTTACAGGTAACGTAAAAAACCTATACCCCTATAATAAAACAAGTAAATAAGTTCTGGTATGTGGACAAAATATGCGACCATCCGGTTGAAGCAGGCACAATCATATTAGGCAGAGATTGAAATATAATCTTGAAGCCATCCATATTGAGAACACATAACAGCCATTTGAAGAATAATCTCAAATACGAATGCTATCTGTTCGTCTGACCGAGAAATTGTAGTATATTGAATCCTATCGGGTTAGCATATACCAACAAAGCCTTACTGCATTTATTCACCCTGCTTTCTACTATGTATGATGATCATGAGGAAGTACTGATGAACTTCGTGAAAATTTGCTATGAGTTTTATGATTACATTCTGTATCATTGTGGGTAATCGAAAGATTATCATTATTTGTCCACTTGAATAATCATGTTCTTGGCTGTTGAATATTGATAGCACTTGACATACAGAGATCCAGTGGAGAACCCAATTCAAATCAAATATCAATATTGATTACTCTCTGATGATTCCATGGAGTGATGATGTAATCAACATCATCATGTATGTAGTAGATTAGCGGTGAGAGTTCAAGACAAAAATTGCAATGAGAGTTTTATCCTAGGGAATCTGATAATCTCGTGATCGACACAGTAATATTCTGTTCATCTAGAAGGAAATCAATATCCATCATGGAGATGTATCTATTCGTTTTAATCTTGGATTGAGGTTGAGATGAACGGATACCCAGTGATTCACCCCATTTAATATGAAAGTGGTGAATTCTCTCTGATCATTCCAAGGTGTGATTATTTTATGTACACTATCGTGTGTCGAGTAGACAAGCGATGAGAGTTCGAGAGCTGAACTGTCCTCGAATCTGGAAACCTCAACATCACATGAATATAACAGTTCTTTTGTTTCTGAGTTCACCATAATGATTCATATATTATGTAATAGATAGAGTCTTGTAGTGAAGTCTAGATTCAAAGATCTCATGATGAAAGTCATTTATTTCTGTTGAATACTATCTGTTGATTTATCATTATAATGTTTATTAGATGAGTATTGAGGATGGGGGTTCAAGCACAAACTTTGCAAGAAGCCTCCGAAAGAACCAGAATACTCCGTGATCTGAATTATTCTAATACACATTGATATTCCTGATATCCAAAGTGAAATTGACAATTATAAAACCATGGTGTGCATGTTCAGTATGTAGAAAAGTGCGTCATTAGATATTAGTTACCTTCATGGTACCAGAAAAAAATGTCTGGATGTCTATATGTTATCGAGTGTCGAGTGTATGAGATTTCTGAAGCCAAGTCGTATCAAGAGTTGAGTATTTCAAAGATTTCATCATCAATCGATAACCTTCGATTGCTCACAATTCCTAGTTCAGTTCGCGTATATCGAAAGCACTTTCTCCTTGGGGAAATACATGCATATTCATGAAATCGTTAGAGTTTTCGGTATCATCAATGATGGGCGTGTGAGAGACGAGTTCATTCCCATGTGATATCATCCGTAGATGTGCTGTAATGAGGAAATTGGGGTTGAGGTCCCGTAATGGCATACTGGTTGGTTACTGTGCTCGAGGCAACCATAATTTCAGATGATGAATTGTTAGAGGTCTAGTATCATCTGAAACATATGAATTCGTGAATATTCATTATGAATTGAAATTCGAGCCTATATAACTCGAATGAAACCTGAACTCCCAGGTATAATGAGTATTCTTGTTCATATATGATTATTCCAAATAACATTTCCGTTGATCATCATGCAAATTTCGAGAAAAAATTTGAATGTATCAGAATATCTTTCAAGACCATTTGTATTTTTTTATTGTATTCAGTATAGGTACGTATCTTCATCGTGAACGTCATTCATATTAAACCAGAAATAATGACCATAAAATGCAAATCCGAGAGCCCCATCCCCCGAAAATCCTCAATAATTCTAATAGACACAGATGAAACTTTGAGGTGACACTGACAGAGATTTAACCCTTTCGCTCATACTGTATTCAATCGAATACAGACAATCCATATATTTTTAGAGTAGAAACAAAATAAATAGCAAGTCAGTTTATGATGTATCCACCATTCATAATATTCGATATCAACCATGTGATAGCATCTAAAGAACAATATTTCGACTCAGAGGATGATATATACAGGGAGTTGTTTTGTGAAACGAAGTCTGAGCTGAATGATAGCTGTTAATGATATGAAATGGAGTTCGGGAAATTTTGTAAATTCCGGAATAATATGCATCATGAATCAATATATTCAATTGAATACATTGTCGACTGAAGGTGGAGGAAATTAAGAAAACATATAATCAATATACTTTATCTACAACTGTCAAGTAATGATTATGTTTTGACACTTTTTTGTATGTCATAATGACGTTAATTAGTGCTTTTTCGAATCTATTACCGTACTAGGGCGGTGATGCGATAAAAAATTGATTTCTAACAAAATAAATCGTTTATTGAACGAATACAAAGAAAATTCGAATAACACTTGTTGCAGAATTTTCAATATCGGATGGTAAATCATCTTCACTAGAAGACGTTTTCTCATTTAACACAAACTGAGTTCCATCTGATGACCAACAATTCCACTTTTTTCATGGAAATGTCAATTGCGACTGTTCTGAAGGTATTGATTCAGCATGACAGTGATGATTTTTCCTCATCTCACTCACTGATGAGAGTCAGCAATATATTGATAATCATCATAATAAATGCTTTAATCCAACGAACAGTCAACATAAATGTACATTTAATGAGAAGTCAAATGGCAAAGTTCGCAATTTACCGATAATAATATCGCCAATTGCTCTTCCACTCGAACAATCTGATTGTCTTGATGGTCATTGAACCTGCCGGAGAATTTTTGTATCAATTGGACGGTACAGAAGGCAATTCCTATTATGTTCGTGGAACATCGTGCTTACATACCTAGGGAGGATAGGGAGAGGAGGTAGGTGTTGGAATTTTCACTCTATTGTAGAAGATATAGAATAGTAATTCACTGATATATTACCTTGTTAGTTATGGTTAGCTTAAAAATTACCCTGTACAGGAGAGATGTCCAAGACGACGTTAAGTGTTTGAAGGATGTCATGAGGATTATCATTTTTGATTGAATGAAGAGATACCGATTTGCCCATTGTACGCCCGTTAATTGTAGACTACTACAGTATCAAAAGTGGTTGAGAGTCGGTAGTACCTTTTCCCGATGGAGACGAACCAAAAAAGCATGAAAACCCGATCCGCCAACTCACAAATCAGAAATTTCAACTATCTTAGACAGTCTGATCCAAGCAGATTGTTCCCTCAAATAAATCCAATTTCGAGCGATGTGGCTCCTTGTGAACTCAATCTTCCGATCTCACTAACTGACGATGAAGGTGATGGTGATAATCACTCAGCTTATGCCCAAAACCCCACCGAAACTAAAGGTAATTTGTGGAGACTATGAATGTATCAATGTTTCTCTACAATCAACACTTCTAGTGATCGATCAAACACAATTTACATTGATCGTTATATTATTTACCAATCTCATATGGGGTTGTTTTTTGAACTGAACTACAAATTGTTCGATTGCTCGTGTGATGTTTGTAGATTTGAATATTTATGTTATTTTGCTAGGCATTGTTTCAGCCCGATGTATGAAAAATCTGATGCTATGATGCAAAATAAATGGGCACATAACTCAACAAGAGAATGGGTTACCAGTGGTCCACTATCACCACATAGATCAAAAACGTCGGATGTCGATGACATTCAACAATATACTACGGGATTATGCGATGAAGTATATGAAGGTTTTTTTCTATAGGTATAACAATCAGGAGAACAAGTTTCTCGCCTGATGTGAAGGATGTTACAGTGAAAAAAATATTGTTCTGCGTATACTCGTATAGTGCTGTCCGATTTCCTGGAAGTTGTTCATGTATTCTATAGCCTGTCAATGGTTTGGTTTCATTTCGTATAAATAGTGGCCTCATGCAGGGATCATCTCATCGGATGAAACATCGTCGCAATTTTCGGTTCAGCCCCACAAAGCAATATGGTGGTGATCGCTTTTTCTCTCCCCATTTTTCAAGATATTTCACACTGGATTATGAATTACTTTCCGACCCACTTCGGAATTTTTGATCTCGCATCATTATTAACCATCTTCACATCCAGCTGACAGTCTACTAGATGAGAATGATTATTCTTACTGTTCGATGAGTGATATTTCGTCCCAAATGGAAGGTGTGTCTACAGGTTCTTGGATAGTCCTGAGAGTTGATTGATCCATTGACGTTTGATTGTTTATATCTAACTCAATGGCTTTCTCAGGTAATTTTCATCACCATTTTAATCATCCTCGAATAGTGTAAGTAACATTTGATCAATCCTCAATATTTTTGTCAATGAACACATTTCAAATTCTGCTGTAGTCGCCCTGGAGATGGAAATACACATTTTCGAAAGATCTGACGAACTGTAATGAGTGCACCTTCACTTTACTGCATTCCCCACTAGCAATCTAGATTTATCTTCAACGTGTCGGCAACGCCTTCCCTTCCTTCTTCTCTCTCTCTTATTCTCTCTATATATTTATATACATATATTGATAATCTATGTTCTGACAATTTAGGTGTCGCCATATATGCGTATTTGCTCAATACGGAGAAGTCATTTCTCCACCAACTTATTCTGATTTAGGTGATGGATATCAGAGCGATGTTCAACAGAACACTTCACTTGCTCTTCTCACGGATTCTTCCATCTGGCGCAACTTTCCTCGTTAAGTACTTTCTAGTTGAAAATTAAGTGAAAAACTCCAAGATTCCACATAATAATTCATTGGAAGCAATTAGAGCTTGATAAAATTCTGGAGAAATTGCCTAGAAGTTAACTTAATGAGTATAGTTTGCCAACAAGAGTTGGCTTATAGAAGTTTGATTTAGCACTCGAGATAATAATAGAAGTCACGATAAATATTCAGATTAAAATAAAATATGATGCTCATAAGATGCTTCAGCATCAGACATAAGTTTCTGAAGAACTCTCAAATCTCGAAGTCGGATTCATTCTTGGAGGAATCTGCAGAATACCAAAGGTTTCCATATTGCGCTGCAGGGTTATTATGCTGAAAGACTTTGAGCATGTTATGTAAAGTTTCGAATAAAATAATAGTTATTCATGCAACAAGTGCAATAAACAATTTTTGCACGAGTTGCATACAACATTTTTTCTACGTTCATGCAAAAAGCAAAACATGATTTATTGAGGTGCGGCACTAGGTGCGTAGGAAAATGAAAAACGCAACTTGAATACTTTATTATCAATATCGATTCGCATTGAAACAGGAACTAATACGTTACGAACAATTCAACTCAAACTTTATTTTTACCCACAATGTTGAAAGTGAATGAACAATTGGTGCATTTTTCAATATGAATATATGACGTTTCTATAACCACAGTTGCAATATAAAAAATATTTGTCATGATGACAGCACGTTGAAGTAGAATGACAGATGAGTGCAATAAAAACTTTATTGATAGATAAGAAAAAAACGTCAAAATTAGGCTAGAGTAGAGAAATAAATATCGTAGGTATAAAACAAACATAATAATATACAAGATTTCACAGTTACATAAACATAAAAAGTATATGAACGTCTACTCTAAAAACATTATTCATCAGTCAGCGATGATTGGATCACAGAAGAATTCTTCCAAGGTGTAATAAGATTTTTTCAGGAGCAAGTTATTCATTTCATTCTTGAATTGGAATTTATTTTTTGATACTTGTTTAGATTTTGGCAGGCAATTGTATAATTTACATCCATTGTAATATAAACTTTTCTGATACCGAGCAGATGAGTGTTGAGGAGGCAACAGATAATCTTTGTTCCTTGTATTGTAATTATGTTCGACTTTTTCAGTCTCAAAATAACGTTTATGATTAAATACAAAACAGGTTACTCCATAAATGTAAAGGGGAATCATTGTGAAGATACCCAGTTTTTTTAAATATTCCCTGCATGAATCTCTTGCTCTCAGATTTCCCAAGATACGGACTGCCCTTTTTTGTAAGGTGAAGGCCCTATGAGCTTCAGCGGAATTCGCCCAATGCATGATTCCATATTTTAAATTTGAGTGGAAGCATCCGAAATACAATTGTTTGATTATTTCTCTACTACATTGTTGTGATGAAATGAACACAGCATAGCATATCCTAGCTAGCTTCGAACACAAACTATCTACATGTCCATACCACTCCAGGTTACTTTCTAAAATAACACCAAGCAATTCAGTATTTAGAGCGCAGTTGATTTCTGTATTATTCAGAGTTATGTGGTTAGGATATTCTGAACCAGAAGATTTGAAAATAACACAGGTCGATTTATCATTGTTCAGGCAAAGCTCGTTCACATCAACGCACTTGCAAACATTCATGTAAACTAGTTCGGCCTGTTTTTTAGCATTATTAACAGTGTCTGAAATGAACAGAGAGTTTGTATCATCAGCATAAGCTACTACTTGTGTAGAGTGTGATCTCATTGATTCAATTAAATCGTTGATATATATAATAAAGAGTGTTGGACCATTGTGCACTAAGTGCAATGAAGAACTTCTGTTTTCACTAAATATAGTTCAATGAAGTTCTGCTTTCTGCATAAATGTACAAAAAATAATTGAATTCATTCTGGATAATAAATTTGAGGGAGCGGTCACAAATAGACGTGACTGTATAGTGCAAACAGGGTTATTTACGATGAGGGCACATATTAGACGTTTCTGGTGAACCAATCATCGGATCACTTTGAAAATTTGATGAATAGTCGTATAAACGGACATCCTTTACCTAACCAAGATTTTTGACAATGCGGTTTTGCAATTTCTATCAGAAAGTAGTAGCAACTCTGATATTTCAAATGGGCAATTCGTCTCGTGGGTGATGCCTCGCCCACAAACTCACTCACATCTCTGGAACACCGTGAAAAAGTTGTCGATCTTGCTCTATTTTATAGATATTCTCATGAACTCTTCTGACATATCAACAATTGGTCTTCCTTTGGTAGTCTCCGCGAGATTAACCCGTCGAGTTGAGACCCCTTCGTGGTTACTTTGGAGACCTGCAGAACATCTCTTCCCAAAGACTCGTTCATCCAACGAACAGCGAGGCTCTAAAACACATTGCCAAGAGAGGCGTTCTTGGAGGCATATAACCTCCAGAAATTCAAAGAGAACACCAATTCCTACCATACTTTTCTTGGTTCTCACGATGTACTCTAAACATTGCAGGATATCCCTTTTCGTGGGAACCAGAACGTCCGTTTCAATAACTGCTACAACCTTGCATCAACATAGCTTCCAAATTTGCTCAGTGGGCTGGCTATATGCCACGCAGAACATTGAATTACATCACCCTGTTACACCCTGTATACTATGTATGTAAATAAAGTATTAAATGTTACTTTGTAACAACACATCCACGAATAAACTCTACAGCAGACTACTCGAGGCGTTGAAGTAGTGTATATAGCAGAAGACTAGAACACACGCTCCTCTAATGAAATTACTCAGCATCCTGTCCAAATTACTTGTTGCTATAGCATACGTTATTTATGGCTGCACGAAATTGTTCTCTGAAAATCATATTCTTCCTCATGAGATTATTGCCAACAGCCCTGGTTTGTCTAAGTTGATGATGAATATACAGGGTGTTGTCAAATGTCATGTACATACATAGAATGTAATTCCTTGGCTGATTTTGGGACCAAAAGTTCCAGTAAACATAATATATAACCGATTTTCAATGTATTTCATTCCATAGGACATGTTTCTCTTGATCACATCAATCACACAGGCACAACCAAAGAATAAAATAGGTTGCCATCGAATAAGATCGAATAGAGATTATGGAATTAATTTGATGGAGATCCACATTCGAGATTATGTGAGTATCAGTGCGAAATTCACCGTTATACTTTCTGTACGGTATTTTGAAAGTATCAACCTTTCGACCAGGGATTGAACTCTATACAGGGTGTCCGGAAAAGTAAGGCATAAATGATAGAGTAAGCCAAAATAATGTCGGTACTTCATATGAAAATGTATCTATTGCATTATTAAATTATTGAATATGATAAAAAAAGTTTTCGCAAGTCCATACATATCCATACTCATTATCACTAACTCATCATCATCAGCGTATCCTCGTGGTTGAAGTGTCAATATTCCATCTACGTTGGAAATTTTTCTAATGGCCTAAAAAATTTTTTGGGATCACACGTTAAAAGGTAAGACCCCTGTCATTCCTTGCCCACACAAGTCTCTTGAAGACTTCTAAGGGTTATTGCTCGTAAGGGGGCAACCGAATGATGATTCAGAACAATTTTAAAACAATCCATGGTGTTACCAAAGTATCAATTAGTAGCAAAATAATTTGATGTCAATTATGACAGTGACTGCAACTACCATGATGATATTGAATAAATAGAGCTCTCATTACGGAACGGTTGGGATGTATTTTGTTGAAATGCGATTCACTCTAAACGGTACAAGATATCAATGCAAATTACTATTTCTGTAGAAACAGATCCAGGTAATCGAGCAGTGGAATCAAAATGTCAGATTTGTCACATCTGTCAGGAATGCCTCTATTAAACGAAGAAAATTCGTCTCATCCTGTATAGAACATAATCACTGAACACTGATTACATATCAAAAGGAGCATTAGTATAATTTGATTCAGTTGCCAAATATCATCGATAACATGGCAACCGTCTCCAAGTTATACATGAAATATATTCCTTTCAATCGAACTTTCAAGGTCGATAACTCCGTAACGAAACGCGATAGATATTTTTTTATACGAAGTACTATAATATTATTTTGGCTCACTCTCTCAGCGTTATCATTCACGATTATGAAATGATTTTTTGAAAGTTAAAAGCAAATTTTGAAGTTGATATATCTTGATGAAACAATAATCAATGGTATGACGTCATGTCGATCATCCTCTTGAAGGCTGTGACTCACGGCCCAACAATTTGATCGAACTACAGATCTGTGATGTCATCAGTGACGTCACGTCAAACAGCAGCTGAAATTCAGTGCTTATTTCAAATATTTGTCATGTTGGATCAAACAATAAGGTTAGGATGTTTGTTTGCATGTTTTCTTCATTGTTTATCATTTCATATCCTAGGAATTAACAATAAATACTATCATCAATATTATCAATACTTCAAAAATGTCTGTCCTAGTAATTGAAATGAGGACCATTTCGAGTAATTATAGGAATATGTTTGTCTTGCTCGAATCCAAAATTGTGGCTGGTTGACTCTACATGCTTTGTTATGATCTCACCTCATTCCTGCAGGTATACGTTGACGCGCATATATGGATTGATAAAAATCTGAAGCATCCATTCTTAGGTGGTTCTAGAATTCACTATGGGATATGGGTTTTTACCAATATTTCTTCTTTGTAAGCCATTATCTTGTACAGGGTGGCCAACTAAGAATCCAGAGTTCGATACCTCTGTTGTCTTGAGAGATACGAAAAAAAGTTTGGCATTCAAATTAAAGTGATAACCGAGCTTCACATTTCAAAATTTCTTCGAAATTCACAGGGTGTTCCGTAAGGTCACAGCACATCAAAGCTATGTTTTTTTCATCAGAACACCCTATATTTTATTTCATTTTTGAATTCTCCCTGAAGATCTGATTTCAACGACCCATCATACTTAGGATCTAGCAGTGAAAGTTACTGACATATAGAGTGTGTAAAATCGAGATTTTCCAAGTTCAGGATTTTTTTCTGTCGAAACTGTTCATTATTCGTCAAAACGATCAACATGTCCCTATCTCAACTTTTCACTCACTATCAATGGTGTTCAATTGACATTTAATTAAAACAAATTATAAATTTAGATTTTCTGACCACCTTGTATCAATTTCAATTGAACACCAATTGATGGTAAGTGAAAAGTTGAAAACGGAAAATGTAAACCGTTTTGACGAATAATGAACAGTTTCGACAGAAAAAAATCCTGAACTTGGAAAATCTCGATTTTGCACACCCTATATGTCAGTAACTTTCACTGCTAGACCCTGAGTATGATGGGTCGTTGGAATCAGATCTCCAGGAAGAATTCAAAAATGAAATAAAATATAGGGTGTTCTGATGAAAAAAACATAGCTTTGATGTGCTGTTACCTCATGCAACACCCTGTATATTCCAAAATGCCTCTGAAAAGTGCAGCTCGGTTATTACTGCAATTTTGATCAATGACTTTTTTTTGTATCTCTCAAGACAACAGAGAAATCGAACTCTGGAGTCTTAGTTGGCCACCCTGTACATATTATCTTCCTCTTCTTTTTAATCACTTTGTATCTCAAATACATCAACACATAATACTTTCCTCAAAATTAATTTTCATTCATTTTCTACTCGTGATTTTTCCAATTTCAGAGATACGAAGCCCTGGAAGGGACACATATAGAATAAAAAAAAATTGAAACTCTTCAAAATTCCGAGTTATAACACGGAATTTTAAAATTTCGAGTTATAACTCGGAATTTCAAAATTCCGAGATATAAGTCGAAATTTAGATGTAAAATTCCGAGTTATAACTCGGAATTTTGAAATTCCGAGTTATAAGTCGGAATTTTGATGTAAAATTCTGAGTTATAACTCGGAATTTTAAAATTCCGAGATATAAGTCGGAATTTCACATCCAATATTCCGAGTTATAACACGAAATTTTAAAATTCCGACTTATATCTCGGAATTTTAAAATTTCGACTCATAACTCGGAATTTTAAAATTCCGAGATATAAGTCGGAATTTTACATCCAATATTCTGATCGAGTTATAACTCGGAATTTTACATCCAATATTCCGAGTTATAACACGGAATTTTAAAATTCCAAGATATAAGTCGGAATTTTGATGTAAAATTTTGAAGAGTTTTTATTTTTTTTTATTTTATGTGTCCCTTCCAGGCCTTCGTACAGAGAACCTACTCAACCAATACTCTTTTTTAAAAAATCTTCAAATCGTGTGACAAAGATTTCTGGACCTTAAACGGCCTTACGTGATCGCGGCCGGATGGAGTATCCTGGCAAGTTGTTACTCATTGACAGCTGCTCGCTTTGCCAAGGGACGAACCCCAAATTTCATCCACTTAGATTTCCGTCGCAGAATTTTAGGTGTTCTCTCAGTTGGCGTCTAATCTACAATTTGTTAGAAAAAGTGAATGTTTCGTTTTCCCTCGCCGCATTGCAGGTTTTATCCGCACACTCTTCATGGGGCCGAATGCGCTGACAAGCAATATTCCGGCTCTCCTCCAGAAACTCACAAATTGCTGTGTGCGAGAGGGGCAGTTAACTAAACTTACAAGGCCAGTGATAGCGAACAATCATGAGAGGGACTCGAATTATCAGAGAATGGAATGATTCCAGGTTCAATTGGATTCGTAATCTGGGAGACTAGCACTGTGTTGACCGTTATTGGATATGAATTTATACAGGCTGTCCCGGAATTGCTGAGACACAGGGCTACCACGTGTAATACAGGTCAAGAAAGTTGATTGGACAAAATTTATTCATATAACAAAATGTACCGGTTGTCCGTGAGAAGAGTGCAGCGTTTAAAAAGAAAAACACATTTTCGTACGTTGTTCAAAAATGAGTACAACAAATTGAATGAAATTCAACAAAAGTGCATTTAAGAGGATAGCTCTCCTTTCAGTAGTCAAAGAAACCCGGAAGAAATTGTAGAAGGGTTGAAATCACCCTCACTCTTTGATATTTTTCCTAGAACATTTTTAGGGGTGGTGATAGGGATGCAAAATTCTTTGAGCAGAATGACATTGAGTATGTTCATTTTGCTACTCTTATGAAAATTTTGTATTCCGCATCGTTCCGAAGGAAGAAATGGTTTCTCAAATATTGTTAACAAATAATTCTAGTAAAACATTAATCAAATTGTGATGCAAAATCAGTTGGCAGTGAAAACAAAGGAATTGACATCTGTATTGATGAAGGTGGGCGTCATATTGTAGATCAATTAAAAATAAACCTTCTGCTTCTGTTTCAACTTCAACTATATTATTAATTGCATGCATGATTCTGATCGATATGGAACAAAAGCACCTTTCATATTTGGAACCGTGTGGATATTCATAATTTGAGATTGAGTTTTCGAAAAATATGCATACAAAAAAGTTTGGGCAATATCTAATGTAGTCCCACCCTGTAATGAACACTCTTGAATGATATTTAGGAATGAAATCAATCTCACTGCATTGGGCTCACAAAGTTCAGTTCTTGTATCAAATTGCATCATTTTATCACATGGAGACATTTATCCCTCAGGAGACATTTCTTGTCTCATGATCAATGGAACTTTTCTTCATATTTTCGATCAAAGAATCTGCTACTGCGCAGGGTAATTTCTGGATTCTGTCCAAAAAACTCACTCACGTCCCTGGAACACCGTAAAAGAATTGACGATCTGGCTCTATTTCATAGTTATTTTCATGGACGATGCTCTTCTGAAATATCAACAATTGTTCCTCCCTTGGCAGTCCCCGCGAGATTAACCCGTCGGGTTGAGGCTTCGCACCCCTTCGTAGTAACTTTGGAGACCCGCAGAACATCTCTTTCGTTCCAAAGAGTTGTTCATCCAACGAACAGGGAGGCTCTGGTGATATAGATCGCGTTAACTCATGAAGATACCCTGTATATGCGACGAATTCTCGAACTGTCAGAAACAGAAACATAATGAAATACCTATACTATCCAAGGCGATAGTTGGTTTGCTCTCTCTGGCTCCAAAGTCAAACGGAACATTCTTCACACTTTGAGTACTGTATGAAGTTATTAGTTTGGAACTCAACTCCAATTCGAATGTCGCAGAGAGCAAAGCCAGTCACACAGCCGGTTGCCGGTTAGAATATACAAATATTTGAAAACTGTCAGTCATTTACTCATTGACTAAGTTTCAGAATGTTATGAAGGCACTCTGTGACAGTGCAATTCGGAATTAGAGATGTGTAAATAGATATATGCCTTATGTTAATGTAAATTAATATCTGGAAGCAAGTAGATTTTAGCGATGATATTAGACAACTAACAGACGGATTCAGTATATAGTTATCATAGACTTTGACCCATGAATGATTTTTTAGTGTTTTTTTTTTCATAGGTGTCTCGGGGGGGTCACTGGGAGTGTAAATTCAAAATGGCGACCAAATCAAGCTTTTGCGTATGTTAAAAAACGGTTTTTCTTGAATAACTCGGCCATTTTTGATTCTACAGAAAAAGTTTGGGGACAAAAATTGTAGTAAATTTGGTTCTCTACAAGTTCGGTCATCACAATGTTTCTGATAGGATCGATATTTCGTAAATTAAACCTGAAAAAAGCGACAAATTCGAAATATTTTCATTATCATTTTCATTTTATTGTATACAACTTTCGCCCTATTTGTTGCACCTGCAGAATTGAGGAAGAGGAAATATTGCGAATATTTCTGAATAGGTACATATTTTCTGGTTAAATTCCGAAAATATCGATTTTCGAAAAAACAGGTTTAGACCAAATTTGTCCAGAATTTGATTCTCCACAAGTTTGTTTCTTCTCATTTATGGTGTAAAGTTGAGAATAAACGAGATAATGATGATATTTCGAATGAGTCGTTTTATTTAGGTTTAATTCCGAAAATATCGATTTTCGGAAAAACAGGTAAGACAAAATTTGTACAAAATCTGATTCTCTACAAGTTTGTTTCTGTTCATTCATGCTGTAAAGTTGAAAATAAACGAGACAATGACAAATATTTCGAATTTGTCGCTCTTTTCAGGTTTAATTTACAGAATATCGATCCTATCAGAAAAATTGTTGAGACCAAACTTGTAGAGAACCAAATTTACTACAATTTTTGGCCACAAACTTTTTCTGTAGAATCAAAAATGGCCGAGTTATTCAAGAAAAACCGTTTTTTAACAAAAAACAGTTTTCGAACATAACGGGTAATATCCGTAATTTGGATATAATGACTGGACTAATATGCTTAAGATATCGTCACCTATCACCTAAAGGACATATTATACAGGGTGTGTGTCACGGTGGATGGCCTATTAGAAGTATCTGGAGAACGAGAAAACAGAACATTCTGAAAAGCAGGATTCTTCAATAATTGAACATTCTCTATTCGTTTAAAATGTTTTCCATCGATACAGTGTTGTCACTTCTATGAGAAACAACTAGCAACTTTGTTATTTCGAGTTGCTAACAAGCATTTTCGGATTCAGCAGGGTCGAATTACCTATCAAACACCATTAACTCAAATGTTATATGATTTGCTTCTGGAACTTCACTTATAACGATAATTCGATGAATATGCAGATTTTTATTTTTGTTTGTTACAGGGGTCGAAATTTCGAAACCAACAGTTAGGCGAGTTTGTTTCGAAGAATTGTGTAGCTTATTGAATTCATGTATATAGCTGAAATACCCCCATCAAAAACTTGAACACATTACCTCATAGAGGGTGTTATTTACCCAATGCAAATCTCAATATTTTCGCAATTTCAATTCACCCTATATCAAGATCAAAGAAGTATTTTTAATAGGTGAAGTGGAAGTGTCAGTAAATGGAACGTTGAATTTTCGTAAATTTTCAGAGCTCTTGGTAAGTGGCCTTGTCCAAAATATTAGAGACAACATAAGGAAGACAGATATAAGAAGTTTATCTCCGAAATGCACAAGTCTCGGAAATCCGGTGTCATCTTAACCATGGTAAATTGCACTTCAGAATAAATGTTGTGCTTTAATATGATGGATAATTCCTCAGAGTTGATCCACACTGCAGAGAAGGGTAGACCGTTTGCATTGTTAGGACAAACCTAGGGCCATTCATCTTGAGTTTTGTTTTTCAATATCTCACTTTTACGCGAGAGGAATCCCTATCATATGTCCATGAACCATTGTGCGTACTGAGATGTTTATAATTCCTCTGGTGTACCCACTCTCCAATTGTGTCTTCAGACTATCTCTCGATATAAACGATAGAATGCGAGTTCGGAACGTGAGGTTTGCATATCCAATGACAGATGGCGTGAACGATGGATAATTTCAAGGTTGGTAGAACTGATGATTATGAGAAATTCTGTTGGATCTTGGAATATAGGCGTGTATTATTCTTTATAGATACTCATTTCCTTGTTGAATCACTTCTATTCATTATATACCTCATGTCTTAACCGACTTCAGATATGACGATTTGAGTAGTTGAACTATATATAGATATAAAAAGCAAGTGGCTTGAAGATTTGAATCCAGATTCATGGATGTTTCATCCCTATTCTCAACTGGCACGTTATATGGTAGACACTCTCGATCCAAATTACTATCTGAAATTGAACGTCCTTATAATTTGTGCCCATGTATCACCACCTTATCTGATACAGACGATTTTTTCTTGTTCTTCTCCAACATGGAATTGCTTATCTCACGTAGTCAGCGGGATCGTACATCTATTTCGAAAGAGATGCGCGATAATGTCGAATCACAGTGAATTCCCTAGTATTGTTTATGATTGGTTCAGAATTTTTTCCCTCCATTTGAACCAAAAGACATCGAAGATTCATTTGCTAATAATTGGAATCGATAGAGATTTCCAGATCTCCTATCATTTGTCTCGCAAACACAACATTACTATGTGTAAATGCTGAGAAATCATTACTGTCTCATGAATTCATACCATACCATCATACCATGATATATTTCCACCATGAATCAGATGAGAAAAGAACCTGATAATAGACTGAGAATATCGAGTGCCCTAAATTCACCAGATTCTATGAGATTCTCGATGAACCATTCATTTCCATGGTTTTCAAGATTCCTGCTGGAATATGTTCATACATCAGTCCATACGAGTGAAAGCCCAACCTTTAGGAAATGGGGACTATAGTCTCCTGCAGGATGGTGAAAGCAAGCTCATTTCAGACTCAAAACATCCTCCAGACAACTAGCAGTTAATGACTATCAGGTTGACTTGATAAGGGGTGCCAGGTCACAGTGGTATTGAAGGCAACGAGATATGAATAACGTTGTTGGAGAAGCAAATACAAAATGTTCAGAAATCTTCTTCTGTAGACTGTCAAGAGTCCACATGAGAGAATATTTCGGATAGATGGAAGCAGATCAAATGAAATATTAATGGAAATATATGTCAGCAAGTAGACAAGCACCGAGGCTTATGAACAGCTTCTTGAGTTAGACAAGGAAATTAGTAACAAAACTCTCCAATTGAATACCCCTTGAGGTATATCACTAGAGAAAATGCAGAAATCAGATAGTTCAGATGAACGAGTATCAGGAAAGAAGTATAACCAACATACAGTCGTGTCATTCATAAAGTCGACATATCATATAGAAAAACTTTTAATAATAATTTATTTCGAAGTTCGACTTGGGCGAAATGATTTGCTTTGAAAAATCTGGAAAGTGAACTGATCTGTCGTGGTCACGTGACTTTTGATACATGTCAAAAGTTAAATGTTTTCAAATTGATCGCTGAAAATAGGCCTATTTGTTTGAATTCAAAGAGAGTTCACAGAGGAAAGTTGTTTCTATTCCAATTTTGCATAGGTATCATGAATTTGAACGATCTATAACAACTCTTGATACTTGATATTTTTCCAAATTCTACGAAATGTCTCTGTGATATTCAAAAGAACCAACACAGAAAAACCTATTTCATTGTAGTAGCTTCATTATGCTACCAAATTTCAATCACTATATGTGAGATATATATGATTTTCTTCATAAAATAATGATCCCCACTTCAAATATCTGTTATGTTTGATTCAAGGTTGATATATCGTCTATCATTTGAATTGAGTTTCACAGTACTGAAATGATGCCAAAGTCTACTTTACGTATCTAACCAAGACTAAGACAGTTTTGTCGAAGTAATAATTAGAAGATATCAGAAAATATTGTCGCAACTCGGAATGGCTATCTCCTCCATTGGGTCGTAACTTAGCTACCCGCTTGGCTTTTCGACGAGAGGTTTTGATCATTTCACCACCCAAATATATTCGTCTTCAAATGAAGAGTTAGTACAGTTTTTATTAATAATTCGACGTCTTTTTAATGAATGGAAAAGTCATGAACTAATGCTGCCACATGGCAGAGAGAAACCATAGTGACTTGTCAAACAAAACACAGCACCAAACAATTAATAGAGAAGACATGACACTAGCAGGGTTCTGACCAGCAGGATCGAAGGCAAAGAGACGGTGGCAACAACTCGTGAATCACTAGCTCGATATCGAAAATCAAATACCGAGTATGTGATGAATGTCGGACAGATGAAGAAGAGTTATTGAATCATGAGTGGAATAATAATTAATAATGCCATGCTTTATCGATCCAGGTACTATTAATATTTGGAATCGATGCTAGATTTGCAATGTCTCGCAATGGTAATGGCCGTTACTTGGCGGTATTGCTCACCCAGGTAGTTCCGCACGGTAAGCGATTTTCCAAGTTTTACAGGAACTTAACTCTATGAACTCCGCTTACCTGATCGAAACCACACTGAACTGTATGTTTCAATTTCTCGTCCATTTCAAAGGTCTTGAAATGGACGAGAGTTTGAGTGATGTTATTCCATAGGCAATTGTATTTTCACAATATCAAGAACTAAAAGTGAGAATTCGAGACAAATGGGTGAATTTGAAATGAAAACAAGTGTTCTTGATGAACTTCATCTGAAATTCGAAAAAATAGTCCTATTTTTAGCGAATAATTTGAAACAATGTATCTGTCAACGTGTAGCATCAGTCGCGTGACTCCAACCGAGTAGACTGAAACAAAATTCATTGCCCAAGTCAAATTCCATAATAAATTATCATCAAAAGTTTTTGCCATATGATGTCAACTTTGAGAATGAAACTGAATAATCTGGTTAGGCTGCATAGCCTTTGCGACTAATGACTCCTTCAGCAATCCACAAACCATTGCAGAAACGAATGTTATACATTGTGCGAGTAAATTTTCATAATTCTTAAAGTAGAATTGCTCATCATCTTGGTGTAAAGAACATCCTTGTTATAATGGCAACATCCACTTTTCTGATCTGCTACCACCTTCGCATTCATTAACCTCTCGACTCCACGATCCTTATGCCTTTCTACGACCGACAACTTTGAGGTCTTCTCAAGTAGTCTCTAGTCGCGGTTTCTCTCCACAACTCCCCCAACTTCCGACGATAAACCTAAATACCCCCGGGCGAGCACTCGACACAATACAGCCGAATGTCAAGGTTCTCTGCTAATGACCTTCCTTCACGTTGTCTCCAGACCAAACTTTCAGCGACTATGATTTCCGTGGGGAGAATGGAGTTTGGATCCGCGATAGTTTAGTTTAGACTCGAGATGAGGAGGGGAATATTTATAATCAGGATCACACGTATATTCTCTTGTCTCCAGAATAATTCATTTAGTCACTATAATGTTGCTGTGGTGTATCGTGACTTCGCACCATCCTATTGAATTCTGAATTATCCAGAGGTGAATAATATTGACAGCGACAATTATATTGCCCTTTCACACTCACTGAAATATCAAGGACATTGATATTTGGTAATGAACCGTTGTTCACTGTCCAAATGATGGTTGATCATTGCCAATAACTTCAATTGAGTTTATAAAGATAGGGAAAATTTTCCCACTCATGTACCTATATATGGCACTTGTGAACATCTGTCAATTCATTTGATTATTCTGTACCATATTAAAGTCACAAAGTCAGATTCACAGACCACTAATAGCTATCGCTTCACTTGTAGTATTCGTAGTTTCTCAATACCTATGAAGAAGGAAGAAATATTATCATTTTTTGTGAGTGACGTCACTTGACCTCGATGTTTGAAACATTCTTTAGTATAACTAGACGCTTGTGGAGGTTTCAGGATGTGCGAATGCTCACCAATAGCTTATTTTTGATAGAACGTTGCCAGATATCGAAGTTGTTTGTGAAAATAATACAAAGACTTTTGTAATAAATCGAATCAAATTTACAAGGTTCTCCCCTGATTTTTGATAGAACGTTGCCAGGTATCGAAGTTGTTTGTATAAAGAATACAAAGATTTTTGTAATAAATCGAATCAAATTTACAAGGTTCTCCGCTAATGACCTTCCTTCACGTTGTCTCCAGACCAAACTTTCAGCGACTATGATTTTCGTGGGGAGAATGGAGTTTGGATCCGCGATAGTTTAGTTTAGACTCGAGATGAGGAGGGGAATATTTATAATCAGGATCACACGTATATTCTCTTGTCTTCAGAATAATTCATTTAGTCACTATAATGTTGCTGTGGTGTATCGTGACTTCGCACCATCCTATGGAATTCTGAATTATCCAGAGGTGAATAATATTGACAGCGACAATTATATTGCCCTTTCACACTCACTGAAATATCAAGGACATTGATATTTGGTAATGAACCGTTGTTCACTGTCCAAATGATGGTTGATCATTGCCAATAACTTCAATTGAGTTTGTAAGGATAGGGAAAATTTTCCCACTCATGTATATATGGTACTTGTGAACATCTGTAAATTCATTTTATCATTCTGTACCATATTATAGTCACAAAGTCAGATGCAGATACCACTAAGCTATCGCTTCACTTGTAGTAGTCGTAGTTTTTCAATACCTATAAAGAAATGAGAAATATTATCATTAATTGTGAGTGACGTCACTGGACCTCGGTGTTTGGAACATTCGTTAGTATTACCAGATGCTTGTGAAGGTTTCAGGATGTGCGAAAGCTTACCAATTGCTTATTTTTGATAGAACGTTGCCAGATATCGAAGTTGTTTGTAAAAATAATACGAAGACTTTTGTAATAAATCGAATCAAATTTACAAGGTTATCCGCTAATTTTTGATAGAACGTTGCCAGGTTTCGAAGTTGTTTGTAAAAATAATACGAAGATTTTCGTAATAAATCGAATCAAATTTACAAGGTTTTCCGCTAATGACCTTCCTTCACGTTGTCTCCAGACCAAACTTTCAGCGACTATGATTTCCGTGGGGAGAATGGAGTTTGGATCCGCGATAGTTTAGTTTAGACTCGAGATGAGGAGGGGAGTATTTATATTCGGGATCACACGTATATATTCTCTTGTCTTCAGAATAATTCATTTAGTCACTATAATGTTGCTGTGGTTAATCGTGACTTCGCACCATCCGATGGCATTCTGAATTATCCACAGGTGTATAATATTGACAGCGACAATTCACTACCTGAAAATATTAAGAACCTTGATATTTGGGAATGAACCGTTGTCCACTGTTTGTCATCGGTCCTTGAAACAAAAATGATGGTAGATCAACTTAAATGAATTCAATTGACTCTTTAACGATGAGAGGAATCTTCGCACTCATGTATATATTGCTTTTGTAAAAATCTGTGAATTTATTCAATTATTCTGTATTCTGTATATCGACTTGCATGCACATCGAATCAAGTGATATTTTTTCTCAGGATGGATTCTCGAAGGTATCGTAAAGAATGACAAGATTTTGATAATAATGTATGGAACGTTGTGAAAATCTCGGAATGAAAATTGAAAATGTTCCCTGCGGTCATTTTCCGGATCATCGTATTGATGCTTGAAGATTGGCACTGGCAAGCAGAGGTTCGTTAGCGAAATACAGGAACTGAAAATAAATGGCGTACGTCCAACCATTCCTACTTTGTGATCCAATCTACCTGATGACGATTGGCAGTGGCATTTCCATGGTGGTTGGCACAGGATCTAAACTCCTTCTCCAGAAGTTTCAATCTTGTGAAGTTTCACGTCAAAGCTTGAGCACCATTTGGATGAGTGACAAGAATTTCACTAACTCCCACCATCACAACCTTTAGAACAAGGACATGAAATGAGTGCTGAAATAATTTGATATTCCGGATTTCAAGAAGAAAAGAGATGAGATCAAAACGAGCAATAGTACCTGCTTATTTCAATATATCATTCGTTCCTATACATGTTTGGTGTACACTAACATATAACTTCGAACGATCAGTTTTTACGATAAAAAGTGATTTTGGCTCCACTTTCTCCAATTTTTCAAGTTCGATAGAAATCGATCTGAAATTTCATCTCCAGTTGAATGTTGAAATTCGTTCAGCATTTATTTTCCTATTGCTCGAGTATGAGATAACTAGAGATATTGTAACATCTTGACAGAATCACAAGTAGGTATGAATAAACGAAATTTGATTCGAATAAACTCTGCTATGATCCAAGAGAAATTTGTACAATATGTAACAAGAAAGAACTAGAAACTATAGAACATATGTTGTTTGAGTGTCCAATTTACTGTGCAATGAAACCCCAAAATTTCGACTATCTATCTAATCTTGACAATCTTATCTATTCCCTCGATAATATTTCCACAAAATCTGCCAAGGTCATATCCAACTATATCTGGAACATCTTGAAACTCCGTTCTTTCGTGATGAATGAATGAGTTTTCTCTCACTATTATGTACCACCTTTACTTTGATCAATCTTCTCACTTGTTAACCATTAGTATTGTTTGTATTTTTTTTATGTAATTTTCTATATCCTCAATATCTTTTTTGCATCTAGTTATGTTCAATATTCATATATGTTTGCACCTGTACTTTCGAACCCTTGCTATAAAATGTATATTTTTGAAGCAATAAATGTATTCTATAAACTCTGCTATGAACGAAGTGGTCCACATCGTTGTAAATCATACAAGGTATTGAAGTGACCACGCATCTAAAAGTCAAGAATAGTTACAGGCACCTATACTGAGGTAACAAATCGCTTGAATAGAATTATGACAGCCCCACTGATGCATGGATATAAAATCAGTAGGACACTGGATTATCCATTGAAATCTAGAGGAGAAATTTTGGGATTTTAACACATACCTGATTCGGAAATTTCAGTTATGAAATATGATGGGTAACGTTCAATAACGTTCTGTTTCAAGAAACCAAGAGGAACGTAAAAGAGCTAGGAGCTTGGTATTGTATGAGGTGGTTCAAAAGACGATTGAAGAGTATATCGAAGAAACTAATATCGATTGAATTGATTCCATCTTGGGTCCAAATTGTTCTTGATATCGTAGGTATATTCTTCACAGAACTTTTTTCGCCTACTTGGTACATATAAGTATGCCCAAAATATCCTAGAAAACCCTCCTGGTCACGCCACTGTGGTCGACAAAAGGAGTTTATATTCGTCCCGTGACGAAAGTTCCACTCACCTCGTTAGTTGCCTTCTATTTTATCGAGAAACTTCAGCTTCGATTGATTTATCCCTGTATTTTTTGCTGTCGCATTCGTCTTTCGGATGGAGGCAGACTTCTATATACATTATTGTTTTTCTCCCATTGCGAGGAAATCAATGGAGGTTCGAAATTAATGGCCAATTAGAATTTGTTTGGGAAATTTCCCTGGCATATTCATATACAGGTTGTGCATCGAATCGTTACATATAGGAGTATAAATGCAGGATGGCATTTGGCAACCTTGCCAGCTACGGAGAAAAGCGGTTTGTAAGGAAAGCTCTCGAAAAATCTTCAAGATCACGTAATCTGAAATCACTGGTTCGATTTTCATGATCCAGTAGTAGCATTAATCTCTAGCTCAACTCAAACAAACAGAATGCTTGATATACTGCTCAACACAAACGAGCACAAAGTAGTGGCACAAATCAATTCTGAACAGGAGTAATTTCCAAGTTTGATTTGGTTTTGGTTGAGGGTTTTGATCGTTGATGTTGATCGAGAGAAGAATTAGTGAATAAAATGATATACCGTTGACATTATTCGAGGATGATGTCCCAATTCCCGTCTATTACCTCGACAAAGTTAACAATTATACTCTTTTCAGCCATATTCATACATTATTGATGTATTTTTCGCAATTCCATTCATTCTCATTTGTCATTCAACTTGATCGATATGATTTGATATTTCTGCTTCCTGTAAATTTGCGGAGCAAATGAATCCTGCTTCAAGTGATCTTTGGCAACTTGCTCCTGTCAAACGAACAATCAATCATCAATTTCTCGAAACCAACAAACATCAGATACTGCTCACATCACTTTTTACCAGGGTTAGCATGACGAACGAACAAGCCTCATAGATGGCGGAGACGGAGACGGAGACTGACGGAGACTGGCGGAGACGGAGACAGACGTCATGTTCCGATATTGCTGACATCACTTACTGGCCACAAACATCGAACATCAACTTGTCTGGAAGTTTATGTTTGATGCGACTGTGAGCAATTTAGGAAAATAAAACAGTAGCAGTAGCTTTGAATTTTCATCTCAGCAAATCATAACCATAACCTATGATCAATCGATTTTCGATGTTTCGTTCTGTTGATTCCAATTTTCATCATTCTTATTTTCATTTTCTTATTTCACGTTGAGATTGTGGATTCGTAATATCTTATTCGATAGTGATTCTAACTCATCAGAAACACCAAGCTTCATCTAATAGTTCCTCAAATGTCAGTGATTATAAGATAAAGATATAAACCATAGCAGTGATATATATGGTAGTTTCATAAACATTCGTATTTTCAACCATTATTGTTGTTGTTGCGATATTATGTGTATTTGTTCCTGGTAATGAAAAATAAATTCCTGAGCCCATGCTAGAGATGCTGAGAAAAGTTATACCGGATTTGGCATATTCGTGATGGAAGCTGAGATATTCTGGTTAAAGCTTCGTTACACTTATAGGGATGTCCTACTGTGAGTATATTTTTCGCATGATTTTTGCTACCAACCTGATGAGAATATGGACTTCAACTTTTGATAAGGAGACAAATAAGTATACATATCTTACAATATACAGATTCATAATTATATATTCATTGAAATATCCAAAGAATGGACAATTACCTACCAATACCTATCAGGTTGTTTATTGAAGGAATGCTACTGGTCAATCATATCGTCACTGCTGAACGAATATGTTGAGCAGGTTTTACAAACATGGCCATTCGTTGGCAGTGATGTGGTATCATGGTGCGAGTTATGATTGATTTTTAGCAAGTTTTCGATGAAGTGAGAAGGAAAAATACCACCGTGAAGCTATGTTACAAAAATATACAAAGTTCAGAGTTCGAAATTGAAACCTACACGTATTCAACTTGCCCTCGTAGATTGTCATCAAATGTGGAATGCCGCATTGCTGTAAAAATGTACATCATCATCATCCATGACTCAGCACATAGCTCATTTGATCCTTAAACACTTCACTATTGAAAAGCAACGATGCCTTGCACTGCTGATTTAATCTAAGTACGCCTCAGTGGCAATGGCAAATTGCGACGCAACTGAACTGAAGAGTCGATGAGAGGTTCATAGTTGTCCCCCACTGATGTATGCTGTATACGTCACTGCAGACAGTTCAGACAAGCAGAGATTTTCTTGAACCAATATGAATGAACATTTTCGTCACTTCTAGTCGCGGTTTCCTTGAAAAAAGGAAATATATTGTTTATGTTGAGCAAATACGTAACAAGAGATTTTCAGAAATGAAGCTAGTGAACCAATCGATTTGAGTCGAGTGTGAATTGCTCAATTCAAATGAAAAATTCTAATACCAAGCATATTCATTTCAAGAAAAAAGATTTGTTTGATTGAAGGAGAGGACTTCTCACGTCCTCATTGTATATTATATTTGATGTATGGATATTTGGAAATATATTATAATCAACAAATTCCTCGCCAATGGAATATAGAACATCATGACGGAGAAGAACGACAAATCATCCATCGATCACGCGTCACATGGGGACCTATCATAAAGGCTGATCGTTATTGCTGTTGATTGGCATTTGTATTGGATGCTTTTGTTATGCACATACCTCAAATATATCAAACGATGCATTCAGATCAAAGTAATCCCATTAGATCCCATTATGCTCGTTATTGGGAGCTCATGATCGATGGTGTCATTATTAATACTCGACTATCACTTTGACTGTTTGCTCATTCGAATCACTTGCAATAATACAATGAATCACGATTAATCACTCTCTTACACCACTCTTTACTCTTACATATTGGATTTTCATCATTCGTCAGTATAGGACATCAAACCTCTTTTAGATTCCGAGGTATTGTGATACAGATCTATGGTGATACTAGTCTGCAGTCGACCTATTTGTAAGGTAGGTGAGATTGTTCGGAAAACATACTTACACACCTTCACTCTCTTTCCACTAGATCACTATAGAACTAATTATTGTCAGAGATTCACCATATTTGTCATTTATGTTTATACAGAGATAAATTTGATTTTTACGCCGGCGAAAGAAGAAGTTAGTTCCTCTGGTGACAAAAGAGGAGTAGAAGTCTCGTATTATTCCCTAGGAAGATAATGTGACATACTTTTCCCTAGGGAGTTTATACCAACTTTACAGCTGTATTCAGAAAAAAACGGACAAGTATTTTACGGAGTCAAGTCGTCACTGCTGAATGAATGTGTGTTGTGCAGGTTATACAAACATCGCCATATTATGCGTTGACAATGATGTGCAGGTTTGATTGATATCAAGGTTTTCAGCATGTATCCGATAAAATGAGAAGGAAAAACACTTTACTAGGAACAATAATGTTACAAAAATATACACAGTTCTTTCCCCCGCAGAATGTCCTCGAATATGGAATTCCGCATTGCTGTGAAGATAATATCGCACCACTATTATCCATGACTCAGCATACTTGATTCTCGAATACTTCACCATTGGAACCATTGAAAACGAAGGTGCTTTGCACCGTCTTCAGAAGAAACAACAGCGGCAATGACAATGGCGAATGCTTATAAGAAATTCTAGTCTCTGAGCCTGAGAGGAATTGATTTATATTTTTTGAACTTTTGGATGCACAGTTCATATACAGTGTGACCCACTCCTAATGGAACCACCCCTGTATCTTACGTAATCGTTGGGTATAAGGATCCTGAAATTTGCTGGAGCGAGAGATATACCAAAAATGCACTCTATGACCAAGTGGGGTCATCTTCAGTGATATACACTGCTCGCCAACAGCCATGAAACAACCCCGATTTCCGGAAAATGATATTAGGAGTCAAAATAGGTTGAAAATCACGTCAAATTCGGAATCAGGACGCCTAAGTTACTAACTATTCAAAGTTTACCTAGAAGATTTTCAGTTCATCAGAAAAATTAAATTTTGTCTCACTTCTCATGGAAGAACCCCCGTATCTCAAGTAATCATTGAGGTAGGGTTCTAAAATTTGCCAGAGGAAGAGAAAGTCCAAAGATAGAGTCAATTACGTGCGGGGGTGCTTCCATAAAAAATGCGAAAAAATTTCATTTCTCCGAACTTAATATTTTCCAGGAAAAAATTTAATAGTTAGTTAACTAGGTGTTCTGATTCCAAATCTGAAGTGATATTCGACCAATTTTGACTCCTGATATCATTTTCTGGAAATTGGGGTAGTTTCATGGCTGTTGGCGAGCAGTGTATATCACTGAAGATGACCCCACTTGATCAAAGAGTGCATTTTTGGTATATCTCTCGCTCCAGCAAATTTCAGGATCCTTACCCAACGATTACGTAAGATACAGGGGTGGTTCCATTAGAAGTGGGTCACACTGTATTTATACTCTTGAGGAATTCAAAATAAAGTTTCATTAATTTCGTCTGAAAACAGTCCAGAGCAACCATACGAAACTGAACATTTTTTCCAGGCAACACGAAGTGTCATCGTACGATAACCATTATTTCCAGTATGTGATCCATAATTGCAGTGTCCAAATGATCGTCGAACACAGAAAACAACGGTACTTCATGTCGTTGAAATACCACAGCTATAGTTGACGAACAAAAAGCATTTGATAAATGCTCGGTATCCCAATGACAGTTTAATTCGAATTTCGATAATTATCCCAGATACCAACGATTCAAATCGGAAGCCGCAATAACCATCATATACGAGGACACATACAATGGCGATTTGTATAGCATCTATTACGGCCATCAAGGAATTTGCATTTTGCTGGGCCGTCTATCATACTTTGACATTTTGCGGATTACAAATCAAAACTATGGGTTGTTTTTCATCTGTATAGCATACAAATGGTTTGGAATACATTGATGAAACAACTGAACCATTTTGAATTATTAGCTTGGTGGCAATAGTTATTCAACCAACTACACCGAAAGAAACATCTTGGTAATAATTATCAAATGATTGTTAACGTCGAATTTGTTCATGATTAAATAATCATATCCATAATTGAAAATGCTCATCCGTCAAGATCGTACATGTATCTCTGCTTTATCTATCAACAATGAATGATTTATTACTGTCATATTTGTTAATTATGAACAACATCATTCAATAATTAACAATTCATCTAATACGCCGATTCACGAAGTGATAATCGATAAGATGAATTTATAATATGATGTGATTTGGTGATAATTACCAATGATACAGTGTCTGTTGATAAATCTATGCGTTTATTCATTATGATTTATTTGTTCATTATAAATATTCGTAATATGATGGATAACAATGGGTATTTCTTTTTATTCTTCGTTTGGTGATTATAATAATTCATTTAGTAATAATTACAGAACTGTCATACGCATGGGCCATCATCTGATTTTAGTTCCCATCTTCTAAAGCTTAAGCATCTTCATGAAATCGTTGATGATTTCCTTGCGATTTCGACCAACGCGAAAGTTATGAAGTGTGACAGTTCAATCTCTTATGACAGTGCGGGTTTGTTTACATTGGAACATGTATATTTACTGAAAAGGCATATTTTCAGATATAATTATGAACACAAAAAAAGTATATATATATTAAGAAATACATTGAGAATTCGCATTCTCCATGTGATGAAAAAATTAATTCTCTCTCGGTTAATTCAACATAAAACAACTACTTTCCCGGCTATATGCCACGATGAACATTGAATTACATCTATTGAACACACAAGATAAGAATTTGAAAACAAAACCTTCTGAAAAAAAAAAAAAGTATATTCACGTCTATATACACAGTGAAAAAAAAAATACACCAGTTCACACCAGCTAACACCCTTGGGTGTCCCCTGAGGTCCTGATCATTTTAGTGGGAATTAACTCTGATATTTTTAACACCATCATAGGGTGTCATTCGTTCTTACATACAGTCAAGAACTACACTAGAGTATCTAGAGCTAATTTGGTCGATTCGTGTCATTCAACACCAGAGTGGTGACTGTAAAATCATTTGGTGATTATTTTGACACTGTATCTGTTGCATTTTTGCTTTTACTGATGATATTATGATAATATGTGAATATTTGTCGGATATTCTTCTGTTGTGAAAACACACTTATCGAGTGTTATCACGCTGAGAAGCAGTGTTTTCTTGTATGCATCTGAGTGTTGAATAACACGACTCTGATTTACTAACATTCAGTGTATAAAACGATCCAATGTAGTGAGAATTGTGACATTTGTGACTTACAAAACATCTCTGAGCTGATACTATTTGTAGGCTGTCGAGAAACGTGCGTCGAAGGAGCGCTAGTGTCACCATCTATCAAGAAATTCACTAAATATTTTTTGTGCACAAAATTTCTACTTTGATATTCAATTTTATGTTCAATCTGGTTCGATATAAGTACTCTATGTCGCTTCGCAATATAAAAATCATCATATTTAATTTATGAATCAGCTTAAAATTTATTTATATAATGTATTATTTTCACGAAATCATCCGTTCTTATTGTCACCTATCAATCTGGATACCAGAATTCTTGGATGATGATATACCTACACAATGTGCATCCATTCTTCAATGAGTTCAGGTTTTTCAGTGGGTAATTTCATAATCAGCAAACATTATTTATTCACATGGGAGAATGCAAGACGATGATGCCCCAATTATCATAATTCATTCACGGTTCTGATTTGTTTGTGATTGGTGAGGGTGTAACTAGGTGATAATTTTATATAATAAGTGTATTTCTTGCGTTAACTTGGATGATACCACTATCGAAAGTAATTACTTTTCATCCTGTTGGTGTTTCTCTCGAATGGATATTTCAGAACTCCTCTAAATTACCACATCCGTGTAATTTTTCACTATGACAGTGTGAATTGACACCACTGTACACGGTATTATCAAATTTCTAATAATATTGGTATGAAATTGCTAATCAAGTGTTGATTCAATCGGAGTTATTTCTGAAATCCACTCGGTTGAAATTACACCCGGAAATTTTTCACTGTGTACCATTAACTTCTTGGGATGATTATATATAATGGTATACGACATCACAGGCCCTTGGGAGAAAAAGTTGTTCAAATTGAATTTTCTCATATTTTCATTGATTTCATAATTTTGAAAACAGTTGTTCATCATCTCGACGTTATAAAAACTTGGCTGATGATCGGCTTATTATAAGCCCAAAACATGTCTACTCAATTTAAACATAACTACATTCAATTATTGAATGTCGTGGAGATGATTTCGTGATTCGATCTTGCTTCAAACATTACCATTACTTCACTTTGAACATTAAGGACTTTTTCACAAGTTTAACAAACATTATATGGAAATTGATCTAGCTGCTAGTGTATGTACACTTGTACACTTGTACATATCACATCTCCGAGTGAGTCAAATTCATCATAATTTCCATCATTTTGTACACCAGACGTTGTCTTTTATTGGCAATTCACTTTCTTCCTCCGCTTTTGCTTATTTCATAAAGAGAATTGTGAGTATTCTCACAGTCAACCTGCCGAATCATAAATCATACAGTGCAGTAGTCTCTAACAATTTTAATGCTCAGAGAAATGGAAGTTCATAATATGAATCATTTTTATTACAACGTCTGTTAAGAGCACATGATGTTTTTCGGTTGTAACTAACATTTGTGGACTACTATAGTATGATTATAAATATTCCAAGGATATGAAATCCAGAGAAAACCTTGAAATAATAGAACTTACTCGAGAATACCCATATTCATCATGGTTTCTAATTTGTATCCATAATTTTGTATTATATACATGAAAAATTCATAATGCATGACCATAGTATTCTGGAATGAATAAAGCTTGAAAGAACTCCTTAACAGAAAACGGAGCTTAATAATAATTTAATATGTCTCTTTCTGAATTATCCTGTATAGAGATGGTGTGACTAAAGGGCAGTTAGCAAAAAATAGTCTCCGGTTTCCACTTGAGCAAGAAACTGAAGTATTTAAAACTTTCGTTATTGGGATTCTATCGTTGATACATCGAATTCTCTCGCCAGTTAAGGAAGTTCAGACTTTCTCAAACAAAAAAGTCATGAGGAAATCGAGACGGAATCGATGAAAAATAGAGATATGCAATGAAAAATTTATTGTTGTCTTTATCTACTCGGGAAGGTAGCATGATAATTTCTCTGAATTTTTTGGATTTCTTTTAATCATATCTATGAATGAAAATATCAATATCCTTTCAATAAACCTGTCGTGAAAAAAGATCACATCATTTGTTCCAAAAGTTCACTGCGATTGGAATTTCTTCATGAGTAACCTGAGAAAGAAACTAATCAATAGTCAATGACACCCCGTTCAAAGAATATGAGAAACAAAGGTATATTAGGAAGATACATATTTTATTCATCTCTAGACCTTTCAACAAAGAATTTCTGGATGAATCTTCCCGATTTCTATTATTGACACTTATCATAGCATCTTAAAATGTCAGATAAATGTGTGAGGTACAAGATGTTCTAAAGATGAGAAACCTGAAAGACTTTACATATATTATGTCCTAAAATATAGTCCGCTATCATCCCTTAAGCAAAAATTGGTTTGTTTGATAATGAACATACTTCAGTTAAGATCATTCCTAATCAACGAATAGGGCTAGAGGTTCCGTGATAACTGCTCAACACTTGTCTTGCCGAGCTTATCAGGTTTGTTTACATTCTGCTATTTTCATTTTCATCGTTCTTTTTCTCTCATTCAATTATATCTTCGAGTCAATGTATTATCACTTTCAATATATATTACCACTGTCAATGTATGACCAATTGCAATGTATCATAACTTTCAATGTATTACCACTCTCAATGTAGCTGCGTCTTCGCCATGTGCCTTAAATAAATCATCATATTGTACCATCTCTGTCGAATAGGCTTGAGCTCTACCCTTGCAGTAAGAATTGGAATTTGTTTCATATTATACAATAAATTATCAATCTCTACGAGCTGTTTTTTATAATTGATCTTGAATTCAAATTTAGAGATGAGTTCTATGTTTCATATACAGGCTGATTCACGGTGGAAGGCACATTAGACGTTTCTGGGATTATTTTGAGAATTTGGTTTCTCAGATAATGAATTGTGCTCTATCGATCTGGGATATTCTAATCGCTGATGCGACGTTGCCGCTTATATTGGAAAGTGGCAACAACTTTGATTTTTTGAATGGTACACCATGTATATCATTCCATTTTCAGATTCTTCCTAGAGAGCTGATTTCATTGACCTATAACACTTGGGGTCTAGCTGTGACAATTACAGAGATATAGGGTGTGAAAAATCGAGATTTTTCAACTTTGAGATTTTTTTGTGTCGAAACTATTCATAATTGGTCAGAATGGTTTCCATGTCCCCATCTCATTTCATCATTCGCTTTCGATTGATATTTGATTGAAATAACTACAGGGTGGTTCAGAATTAAGATTTTCAACCACCCTGTATCTATATCTAAACTACAAACTCTCCTGAACATCTTCTTCATAGATCACGATTATAACCAGCTACTAATTAATTCGATGAGGAACTTTCAGTACACAAATCCCAAATTTTAGTAGGTAAAAAGTTTTTGACGCTGGCTGCGTCTGAAAATTCGATTACTTATAACGGTTCCTTCCTAATAGCTGACAAAGCAAATTGTATCAGTTATTTTGTATACTTATTTGCAAGGAAGATGTGGCAGTGCATCAGAACAGATCGGAACAGAGTGCAATCACTGTCATGCTAAGTTGGAAACGAAATTATCAATTAGGAATATTGAAAGCATTTCCTCCAATGACGAAAAAAATAATTGCTTATGATTTTATAACAGACGTATGAACCATCCAAATAGTGACGGAGTATATAAGGTGGATAGCTCAACACAGGTTAAAAAATCCCTCTGGTTTGAAAGCTGCAAATCAAATCCTTCCGAAAAATTTTCAATTCGGAAAAATTCCATTCCGAGTATATTCAATTATACAGGGTGTTTCCATGATGTTTGTGAGGAAATTGAATATGGGAAATTAAACTTCTTCACGATCGTAGGAAGATGTTGTTGTTGTATATGGAGAATTCTATACAATATCGTGAAATTATTCGAATATCAGCTATGTTAATGCTGATTCATTGGGTGCAACTATCATTTGTATTCAACTCAAATGATTGAAATTAATCACAATTTGAGATTATTCGTCATATAAGGTCTCTTGAGAGAATCATTCATATAGTGAAGCAGAATGTTATTGATCTCGGAACTTCTCCCATTCTCATCATGTTTGTTTTCGGAAGTCTTGCCAACAGCTATTGCGAAAACGGTTTTATTCGCTGAACACATTTTATTTCGCCGTTTTCTTTTTATCTGCAGATCTTGTTTGATTTGACGAAATACGAGATTCAGTTTTTACCGTAAAGAAGCGTATTCGAAGCTTCTGGTCGAACTTCTTTTCTGTGGTTCATCCTTTGCCTTATAAATTAAAACCCTTATCTCTTTGAAATCTCTGAACTACTGTTCGAATTGCTCCACCGAATTGAAACACATTCTAATTTCGTCAATTTCGAGAGTTATAACTCATTATGTTATGAGAGAACGAACAAGACTGAAAGTGGAATTGTGTTCAAGTATTTTGCCACCTCAATTTCTTTTTGGAATATAAATAGCTCTTTGAAGTACATTTTTCTTTCTCTCTGTGAAAGATTCGTCGTCAGCTACATATCTTTTATTGAAGAGGAATATCCTCAGACATACTATGAACGTAGAAAGATAGATATACATATTTATAAATAGATATATTGAGAATTCGGATTCCCTATGTGATGAAAACAATAATTATTTCTCGGTTTATTCAACAAAAAACATCTACTGGCCAAATGCCACGACGAACATTGAATTATATCTATTGAGCACACAGGAAACGAATTTCAAAACAAAATCTTCTGAAATTGAGAATTTGTATTCTACTTCAGATAAAAACATATTATAGTATGCACATATACAGAGTGGGCCATTGAAAACGAAACAGCGGCTCTGTAGGTCGGCAAAACCGGATTATGAAAAAAATCTGAAACACGTCAACTGAATTTTCGAGGGGGACATGGTTCTAAAATATTTTCAGCCTTGCGGCGTTGCCGCTTCTAACGAAAAGTAGCAACAACTTTGTTATTTCAAATGGAACACCCTGTATTTTATTGCATTTTTAGATTCTCCCTGAAAAGCTGATTTCATCAATGTATCACACTTGGGGTCTAGCAGGAATGATTACAGAGATATAGGGTGTTCAAAATCGAGATTTTACAACTTTAGGATTTTTTTGAGTCGAAACTATTCATTATTGGTCAAAACGGCTTTTATGTCCCTATCTCAACTTTTGATGCACTATCTACTGTTTCAGATTTTTTTCATAATCCGGTTTTGCCGACCTACAGAGCCGCTGTTTCGTTTTCAATGGCCAACTCTGTATAATATCATTCTAAATATTCAACAGGAAACAACAACTTTCCTGGCTATTTGCTCCGATGAATATTGAATTATATCTGTTGAACATCCAAAAGGAATAAAAATAAAAATCCGCTGGAATTGAGAATTGACATTCTCCTTCAAATCGAATGAATGATAATGATATGAAATTATAATTTACCAATATATTCAATATTCATATGAAAATTAAAATGTACAGGAGAAGTATACTTGTATAAACTATATGATCTTCAGGAGCATGAAACTTCTAAAAAAATATTCATATCGCAGTGATATACGAATAATAACTCCCACAAATAGTTCATATGACATTATTCGACGAATAAAAAACTAGTACATTTGAATTTTTCATTCATCTGAAATCCTGCGATCTCTAATGAGGGCGCATAGGTTAGCTAACTACCCATCAGAAACGAAAGCAATGCCTTTGCCCAGAACCGAAATTGTATGCTCATGTGCAGCATTGCCATTTTAACAAGGACAAATCATTTCTGCAAAGATGAGTTGGACTCTTCTTCGATCACTTCACTTCACGAGGAAATTTAAGAAATTATCTTTTATTTTCAGGTAAGTATTTCATTGAACTCAAGTAGATACTGATCTGTGTAACAAAATTAGTCAATACATGAAGATTTTGTCATTATGAATATAAAAACTAAAATACTTTCATCATTTCTGCGAGAAGTGCAAGCATGTTCTCCAGTACAAGCCAAAGAGATGAGTGTGGAATCGACGAAATATTTATTCAAAATAACGGAATTTGAGTCAACGAACATCAAGAAGAGCATCAAACCTATCGCATCTGATAGTTGGGTGATCTGTATGATGAAGAAGACGAATATACCAAAACCTGTATATGCAGGTGTACCACGATTGGCCATTCAGAAAAAAGACGTTTGCAGTTAGTTCTCGTTGATAAAAATGATAACAAAGATTTCCAGATAATCTAACTCAATATTCTCCGTGGTAGTTTTCAAGAAAGTAGTCGATTTCTGATGCTCTTCATTTATCGAATTATTGAACAATTTGTGGAAATGATGTTATTATTTCTTGTTAACTGTTTCTAGATGAACATGATTGTGTTTTGCATTACTTGGATCGCATATTCCATGGATATTCATGAACAACCACTGACGAGAAGAAATTCTTCTGGGAAAAGAAATGAGGATTGAACTAAGAAGAGAAAAGCAACCTCAATAGGTGAAGAAAACAACTACTTGCACGCAAGAATGACATACCTATATCATGATTCATTTTCAAATTAACAATATGTGATAATGATAAAAATTAGATAGGTTGAGGTGAAAATGAAGCTAAACTATCAGCATTATGAATATAGGGATTAGTCAATAGGGTCGCAATAAGTTAACTTGGTCTGTCTCGCAGTTTAAATTATTACCTGCCGAATGCAAAAATAAGAATATATATTTCTGGAATAGAAAAAGGATTTTTTCTACAAACGTCAAAAAATGACAAGGTTCGCGCATTGGTAACAAATTGCGAAGTGTTACTTTTTTTTCAGTTTCCTACGTTACCATGATACCTTGCACAAAACAATGTGCGAAGTAAAACAGTGCGCGAAGTACCTACTTCGCGCATTGTTATGTTAAATATATGGAATATTTATATTTCAACTTTATGGTCCTCAATCGAGCAAACATCCACGAAATCAATTATTTCTGAATGTTCAACAATTACTCTGTTTTATCTCTTGGAGCGCACGAAAGGAAATTCCTATTATGTTCGTGGATTATCGTGCGTTCCTACGGAGGATAGGGCGAGGCCTTTTAAGCCAGTTCAACACTATATTTTATATCAAGCTAAGCATATTTTTACATAAGAACCATATTTTTTGACGTTTGTAGAAAAAATGTTGTTTGCAACTCGGGCGCGAAATACTTTGGTCATCTCGACTATTTTTTTAACTCGGCTTCGCCTCGTTAAAAAAATCATCTCGGTCACCAAAGTAGCATTTCGCGCTCTAGATACAACAATAACTATTATTGGGTAGCTTTGCACACGGAGAATATTTAAGGTGAGGTGAGACAATTATTATCCAGTCGAATGTAATTACTTCAATTATTGTTTTCAAATGGCAAAATCAACAATCAAGTATAGAACAGAGTGTGTCTTGCAGAGAAAGTTGAGGCAATCGGAATCAAGTTGCCAGACTTGGCAGCAAGACACCATTCTATGATTTCAATCGGAACTATATGAACAAAATGGCTGCTGAAAAGAAGCAGACATGATGGTTTCATCGAACAAGAATTCTGATGAGTCATTTCCCAAATACGTTATTGTTAAAAAATGCTACTCCACTTTGAGTCATGGACTACTTCCGCAGGTCATTTCAAGGCTATAGTATTAGCCTAGTGTTGATCAGAATTGTGAACATATTAACATACTATGGAGGTGAAATAACAAACTGATAAATCTCATCATTCTACATAGCAAAAGTTCAGTGCAAAATTACATTTGGTTTTTGATTTTATTAATAAATCAAATTCTCATTTTTGAAAAACGGCATTATTCGTTTCAGGATTACCACAATTCCAACTGAATAACCAATTCGGACATGGTGAAATGGGCAGCGTGTCAAGAATTTTTCATTATGATCGTATCACACTTGAGTAAATCCTTCTTTCCCGCAATATTCGTGAGAGTTTTCATCGCCCTGAACCATTTCCACGCCTGGAGAAAAAAAACACGCCTATCGAATCACTTTCCGTGAAATCCTTCATCCTTCACATACAAAGTACGGATTTTTCCATTCAGAAAAAGGTGATGCATTCTTCAATAAGACATTTAGTCTTGCGAAAACTGACATTTATTGGGAACCAAGATATATGCATGAATAAAAATGTACATATATGACTAAACACCAACCAACTGCGTATAGCTTTTCAGATGATGACAGAGCATATGGCTCTTTTTTCTCATTCTGTTGATGATGAAAATATATCTATAGCTCATTATTTTCATTCAAGGGTCATATCTCTTCCTAGTAATATGAAATTATAAATTTTCATGCCATCAGTAAATCTTTGATTCATTTATTCAATACTTCGGAATTATGCTGAAATTTTTTGCCGAAGGAATCAATCTCAGTTCAATACCTTCACCTCACTCTCATATCCTCCCTAGGTACGCACGATGTCCCTGGAACATGGTAAGGATTTCCCTTCGTGCGCTCCATGAGATCAAAAGATAACTTATAGTCATCATTTCACGTTCACTTTGTGACCATCAAGACAGGGCCACCTCTGCAACTATTATTCTGGTTCGAGATTCAATTTCATAATATCAACAGATTGAGTGATGTCAAATTTTGCATTTGTCGATGTTATGTGTTTAATTGAGTTACTTCTGGTTACAGATTTTCGATCTCTGAATGAAACATCATTTATATTTTTCATTCAACTCTTCATCCTCTTTTCTGAATGACTTCAGAAGTATATTTAGGAGCCTCACAACACTCAGAGAAATAGTCGGTAGTGAATACCAAACGTTAGAATTTACTACCAACAACTTTTTTTAGTGAAGCTCGTATTATCTTTGCACAGGATCATCTTCAAGGGGAAAATATTAGTCAATTTATTGTATGAGTATTCCACTTCAGGAAACTACTGTGTTATCAAAACATCGTGTTTTCAGAAATATTGTGGAACTGGAAGATTTTGAACAAGTCACGTCCAAGTCAGTTAATGAATGAATCGAAAACAGACTTGTTGCCTTGAGGAAAGATGATACAGGATGAAGAAAGAATGAAGGATTCCTTCGAAGAGTTTTACAAGATGCAAAACAAATTATGAGTATGCAGAATGATATACATTTTGAGTTAACTCAAATACCTACTCAACAGTCGTGTGACAAATTCTCTCAGTGGTTAAATAAAGGTGCAAAGTACGAATAATCATCATGATGAGTTGGAAAATCTCTGTTTACTGTTAATAGTTCAATAATGTCTCTGTGCACAAGTGAATTTCATAGAGGATACCTGTCGAAATGAATAATTGAATATCTGAATATTTCATCAGATTCACCTACAACTCCGGGAGATTCATAAAAATTCATAAATGAATGCAAAATTGGAATAACTATAGGTGAAGATTCATACATGATCTGATATAATCAAAGGGATTTAAGCCTAATTCAAATAAGCCCTCAGACGTTTCTAAGAATAATACTTCATTAGAGATTCGGGTGTTATATAATTGTTTATATCATCAAACCGAATAAACTCATTTTGGATGTTTCATTTTATATTCGACAATTTATTTTTATGTGGATAGGAATTTCGAATTTCAATTCAATATATATCTGAGGTTCTCCTACTCTCTTTTTTGTTCTCTCGAGCATTTTTTGATGATATGTTGTTGAATTTACTCTTCATTTCCATATTTTGTTAGTTGGCAACACTTATTGATGAGAGTAATCCGAACAAACGCTGAATTCCTTCATGATTCAGGAAAATAAATTAAAAGTTGGCCAACTCTGCAATTCCTTGAATTATTCTTGGATCCTGAAATCAACTACGCTTATGTTCAAATTGAACTGATGCTGAATTAGGTCATGCATGAATCCACCTTTCACATATTGTTGCACTTCTCTTACAGTGAAGGGTGAAGGGTTTTCCATTAAGAACGCTCGATCTTAAAAGTGTAATAAAATAGAAAAGTTTCAATAAAACTGATGACAGAATTCGATATATATTTCAAAACATATATGACGACATTGTGTTTCAAAAATTATGTCACTCAAATGTCCGCCGCGGCTTTGCCTAGTGAGACGAATTCAGCAAGTCTTATTTTTGATGACCTCATTACACAGATGCGGTTCAATCGCAGCAATTTCGCGTGTGATATTGGCTTCGAGGACGTCAACGTCAACGTCAACAGTCCGTGACTTATCGGCATAGACACAAGATTTAAAGTAATCTCCAGAGAAAAACTTCCAGCGAAGTTGAATTGCATGATCAGGGCGTTTGCCGAACAAAACATTGGTTTTGGTAATGAATTTTGACGATTTCGACACTTTGTTCAATAATTGTTCACCGCTCCATATCAGATGTCTAGATCAACTGAATAGTCCTGACAGAGATAACACATGTGTGACTTCCGACGTTGCAATGCGCTGTTGCCGAAGATCGCGTGTTCTTATAGGGAAACCCATTACTTGCGACGGAATGGTGTCTTATAAATCCATTGGAATAATACTCCTTTTTCCAAACCACCATCTGCGTGGATTTTTCCCTCCACAGGATGTGATACATCTCCCAATAAACCATCCACCTCCCGACGTGCGAGAAAAGGGCCTCTATTGAAAACCGCGATGTATGGGGGAATAGCGAGCTAGCGATAACCTATTTATTCATCAGACATACGTCTTGGAACGACGAAACTTCAAATTACTTTTCGAGGATTTGCATTTATTTATGTTGGGGATCTAGCAAAATCAGGTGACAGTCTTATTATACGGAGAAAGTCGGATTTCCATCCTTTGATACGAGTTTGAGGGTAGAGATGATCTAAGGCATATGATTGAAATGGTTATCACGTTCTTCCGAAGGTGAAAAAGTGTTCCTTGGGAGTACGGAATGCAAAGCAGATACCTATACTACGATTTACTATGTACCAGAAGGACCGTATAGTTCATCAACTCGATAAGGATTGAATACCATCATAACCTAATTTGACCATGATAAATGTCTCATGAAGTGATTTGAACTATTTCAGATCCTCTTCAGATCACTCCAATTCATGTTCGAGTCACTTTCACTGCATTCATCCAAGATTTATATTGAACGTCTATTCAATCTGACAATTGATCGATCATTGCGTATTTTCATCAATCCAGTGATTTACTACGAGGTAATTAATTTGACAATACAAGATAAGTATTGTAACTCCAAGTGTACATAGACTGTGAGAGTTTCAGTATACATCGACTGTCTTCTACTTCTCCAATCTTTACTTTGATTTGAGGCAATGCATTTGTACATATAAGTTTGTTCAAATTATCGTTTAATGTTATCGATATTCATGATATACTCATAATTATGTATTTTGTGTCGAATCCATAACCTGATAAATTTTTGAAGGTGGTCTTCAGTCACTGAATATGGAAATCTCTTGACTAAGCTACAGTATAGTAGCTTCCCTATATTCTTGTACGCGACAATCTCAATCTATACTGAATTGGAAATTAATGAACTCAATTATGAAAACCTTTGCTATTCGCCTAGCAATCGATTCGAAGGTAGTACTATTGATGGATATAATAATGATGAGAATCAATTTTGTCATAGTCTTCCCAAAGTCAATTCGAGCGCTTCGAATTTTTGCTACGTTCATCAGGTCCGTTTGACGATCTACGAATGTTCTTTGTTGAAGTAGTTTCATTGAGGTCCAATAAGGTCGGTCATATTAGTTGGCGTTGGGTAGCCCTGAAGGCTGGGGCCTGTTTCATATAAAACATTCTGGAAAAATGATGTGGCATTATGTGAACAAATAAGATAAACTCAAGTTATTGTGAGACTTGAGCCTGTTTTATAGTCATTGTGGAACTTCCCACGTGATTTTCACAACAGCAGAGGAGAAGCTATCGAAGGAAGTATGGTCAAGTAACACAAAAAATAACAATTTCATTTATGGGTTTTACCCAAGGATTGCTAGCTCAACAGGATGCCATTTCATTTTATTAGATTTCCGACGATGGGTCTTGAAACTGATCCAATACTTTCTGGCAGATAGATGGAGATTCTCCAGATCGAAGTCGAATTATTCTAGAAACATATTTGAACCTTCAAGATGTAAGAATATAGTGCCAGTGGAAGATATACTGTATACTAACAGGGAAAAATATCCTTCTTTGGCAACAGAAATTGGTGCAAAAGTCTGTATCCAACACTCTAGATTGTTTTCCTCCAAGTTTAGCAGTCTAACCAATATTTTTCTGAAGAATCTTCATAGATTGTGGAATAACTACTTTCATTTCAATAAAATACAACGATAATTATTGAAAATTGAAATCTTAATTTGAGGTTGAGTATTCTTGTCAATCAATATAACTTCCACGGCGAAAGGAGTACGTATCGGTAAATTATTTTACCCAAATCGTTCCTATTTTCTATGCGGTTGAAAATACTGAATATCAGAGGCTCCTATGAACAGCGACAACTTCTTTCAATTAAAAGTTTCGATAAGTCTTCGAAGAGTTTAGTGAACATTACTCCAGCTAGGTATTCAGTCCTGTAAGAAAAACATCCCACGGGATCTCTGTGAGAATCTCAACTGGGCATATTGCATCTTGACGATTAAACTTTGATGGTGTTTCTAGTAGTTATTTATGTATCAAGGGAATAATTATAAGAACCTTAATTACCGATGGAAAACTTTGCCTGAGGTAATTAAGGGTCATTAATTCCCGTGGTACAGAGATAATTTTATTTCTCGAAGATTTTCCTGAAATTTTGTTCATTTTTGGAACGAAATATAATATGAATCAATTCATTACCTTCCATATTTGAATCAGTTATCGTTGATAGTAGGAGTTTTGTTGATGCTAGGTTGTTGCTAAATGTAACGTTTTTTATGAGCCGAACTCTGTTATCAAGCTCTGATGTTTGCTTCAAAAACGGTAGAGGGAATCATAAAATCAGAGGAATAATATATACCTATACATTTATGTATCAAGGGCGTGAAATATGCTTTCATGAACACGCCAAGGTCCATACTACAAGTAACGCCCGAAATACATACAACATTTCTTATGCACGACCGATTCAGTTCATTTTTCATTGTTAATACCTCTTCATCTCTCAAGAACGATGAAGACATACATCATGAATGCACTGAGAATAAGATGTGAGATTGTTTGCGAGTTGGGAACGTGGGTTTCTCATATTCGCTGATAGATTGACATACTTGCTTGACCTGTATTCCATTTGTTATTTATATATTTATATATATTTGTTGCATTGCATACATAAGGCACAGCATTGGAGGTTTCTTCACATATTTATTTGAGCTTATTGTTTCCGTTGCAGAAAAAATAGCATGTGTCAATCGGATCAGAACTGACTTTGTTTGACTCACAAATTTTGCTTTCGCTCGACTTTGCTAAACGCTTCGCCTCGCAAATGCAAAATTTGCTTGTCAAACAGTGTCAATTTCAATAAAAGAATCTATTATCAGTAACTGCTATAGTTGGTAGTATATACTGACAGTTCATAAATAAAATTATAGTTTGTATTATTTATGTTAATATTACTTAGTAGTGACAGAAGACAATTGCTGAGAAATCTGTTTCCAGTGACTTATTCAACGAAACGCACCATCATCATTATCAATTCTAATGGAATGATATTGTTCTGTCCCATGAGGTATTCAATTATGGGATGAGCAATAATTATTATCGACTGTAATACTCGATAATTATTGCTGTGCATGATCATTTGTTTTGCAGCATAATTGAGATTAAACTTTGTAATTAGTTTCGGAGTGGTCCGCCTAAATTCATCCTTGGGTAATAATTATCATTTCTCGAATGAATTGGTTTCGAGTATGCAATTATATACATAGATGGATTATATTGAAACTCTCAGATGTATGTGAAGGGTGTCCCATATTATATACGAAGCATCAAATCAGTAGGTGGTCTATTGCTTCAAAAGGATTGAAAGGGACTTGTACACATTTTTTCACTAGCGTGCAAAAGAACCGACATTTTTTTTCCACACAAGTGCGGAAAAGTAGATTTTTCCACACTGAAATGAATGCGGAGAAGTTAATTCTTCCGCACGCTAGTAGGAATGAAAAAATAATTTCAACATGAGAACATTTTCGTAGATAGATACAGTACCAAAATTGTTCGACTGTTGGCGTGGAAATATATAGTGAAAGCTTTACGAAAGATCAAATATGCTGGGAAAAAACTGACAATATAATATTTCCATTTCAACCTCAAATTTTCAAATGCCATCAAGTCTATAATTTTGATTTGAATATTGTCATGCTCTCCAAATGCAGTATATGCTTTGACAAGTCAATGAAGAACTGAGAAAAAACTGACAAAATAATATTTTCATTTCAACTTCTTGATTGTTTTCAGTTTCACCTGTTGTAAGTATAATACCTTCCATAAAAGCAAGGAATACTGAATATACAATTTACCGTAGATTGTCCTTCGTTTTGTATTTTTTCATTCGAGCAAGAATTGAATCCATTGCATTCACATTTTGACACTGTTCTCACATGAAACTCATCACCAGCTGGTTATATTTTTCTAGAAAACCAGTAATATATATTGGTTATATCATTGAGGGAAGTTTTTGTTTCGGAATATTTTGTTTATTTTCAATCTGAAATAATATCAATATATTTTATTATTTATAAAGGAATGATGGAAAGTATTCCCAAAAATCTATAGAACTGAATATACCATCTGCTTGTTCAACCTTTACATAGATAGCATTCAATATTGCTATTTTTGTGTAAATACGCGATTTCATCTTATAAATCACTCAATAACCCAGCGAGCACGAAAGCATCTCAGAGATGTTGAAAGTATGAGATTTCGGGAGATGAAACTTCCACTGTGATGTTGTGTTTACACATAAATAAAACTTTTATAAAATAGCCAGCCGCAGGCAGCGTTTATGTAGATGTCCTTGGGATGTCACAAAAATACATTCTCCTTAGGTCCTTCATAGACTTTCTATAGACACAACAAATCATTTTTAAAGCGCCTTGCCGCACATTAAATCGCTGTATATAAACCATCTTTGAGATACTTTTCCGAAACCTTTTGTTAAAATAAACTTTTGCATTTGGATTAAATCAACTCCATAATCCGTTTCCAAGTAGTGCTTGCTACAAACAGAGATATATTTGGGGAAAGGTTTCCCATTTTTTAAAATATTTTGCCACACTGCATAATTTTGCATCGGCAGGGAAGCTGTGTATGGATACATTTGTACTTTTATATTGCATTTGCTAGTCATTATGCGAATGCGAACAAGAACAGCAAAATCGGAAACAAATCGAAATCCATCCATCCAAGGTTCAATTGACCCTCTAAATGTCATGTTTTCTACTGTAATGTTTCTTCATGTATTGGTAGCCTTCTTTATAGACTTTTTGCCTGCCACTGACTTGACTTCGAATCCTATGACTCAAAGGCTTTTGGGGCTCGACTTCAAAACACATGCATCGGACTGCTTATAGACTTGACTTCATTGTCACTGATTTCCACAGAACACAGAATCATGGAATCCTAATTGAACAACAATTATGAATTTAACAAATGACAGTGGCTGATATTGCGTCCACATGATACCTGACTCCATATATACTTCAATATCCAACACCTTCAAAGACCTCTTTGGAAAGTGCATATCACATCTAAAAAAAAACATCTTCATGGCAAAATTTTCGAAATATCCCAAAACATCCCAGGGCTGTTTGTGCTCGCTGGGAATTTTACTTGCTAGATGAACCTACTACCAAGTATGCAGTATGCAGTCATCAATAGAACACGACCCTGGAAGAGCAACCTTGTCGAATGCCGCCTCCTAGTTTTGATACTCTTGTACATTATGTTCATGAATGAAAAATAAAGACAAATTATCATTAGTATTATTATTAATATGTATACGCCCCTGATGTTCAGGTCAATACCATTTTCCGTGTGGCTAGCAACGATCCCGAAAGAATGAGAGGAAGTACGGCCCATTTCCCAAATGCCCCACTTATTGCGGGCCCGGTGATATTTCGTTCAACTGGATGTTTCCGACTTATTTTTCGGTTTGTTTGTGGCGAGCACTGAGGTTGTGTCGGATTCATCACCTTGTCCTAGTTCTGAAAACTACACCAAGGAGGAAACATCACAAATAAAAGAAATATAAAATACAATGTTAAAGTCGGTCGATACTACACATATATTTTATGATAACAGAAGTAGTCTAGCGTGTCTGCACAAATACACTGAGAAATAAAAATAATGTGAAATTTCATTCGAACTTCATTCAATATCCAATTATACAATAGTTCCTAGATGTCCCTTTCCCTACACAAATTCAACCTCTTGAACAATTACAAAAACGTCAAATTAGGGAGAATAACAAATCGTTAGATTATTTGACGATTATTCAGAGGCTGTGCTTGAATTTTGAATTTTGAAGAATATGTTCATGATTGCCAAACGATCGTTTTCTTCAAAATTGCCATCTGCTCACAAGCGTAAATGCTATCTAAATGGCATCTCTTTGGAAACGTCCATTCTGATTGTTGGGATTATGAAGGGATCTACTTATACAAATTGGTTGTGGAAAAACACCGTCGTGGTCACTTTGGAGACCTGCAGAACATCTCGAAGACTCGTTCATTCAACGAACAACAGGGCTCTGGAAGACATTGCCAGGAGAGGTGTTCCCCGAGGCATATAACTTCCAGAAGTTTAAGAAGAATGCCAATTCCTACCTCATTTCCCTTGGTTCTCATGATGTTCTCTGAACATTACATATCCCTTTCCGTGGGAACGAGAACATGAAAAAAATCAACACATCTTCAATATTATCAGTGAATAATTAGTAATACAGTGGAAAATTTCTATGTGCGCTGAATGTAGGAGTAGGAGTGGAAGGAATCATCAAGGAGCAGTGGCCCCTAACTTCAAAAACCTTGAACATTCCAATTATATCCCCATTTTTTCCTGAAACGTTTGAGATGCACTACAAAATGAATTGAAGAGTGGCCGTTGAAATAGTGCCTGCCTAAAGGGCAAATCAATAACATATTTCATCGGTCACTATAGGATGCTACGATCATTGATAGAGACCCTGTATATGAGATGATCGGCTGTGGAAAAACTACTGTCAAAGTATTTTGGAGCCATGCATAGTAAATTTAGGTAATGATCTCTCAAGAAAGCAACAGATCCCCAATATTATTATTGTAGTGCGATTTCCTTTGTGAAGTGTCATGATTATATCAGTACGATCCGTTATATGTAAGTGCGGGTTTGTTTACATTCGGACATGTATATTTACGTCTATAATTTGCTTCTAGGGATAATTTCATAACACATCTCATTATAAAAAAAATGACAGACGACTCAATTATCAGTGCATTTATTTATTACTACATTTAGTATATTTCTGAAGAAACAGTTGGTGCATGTGGTGCTGATCAAACAATATTGGAACATTTTCAACGTGAGTAGGTGCGAATACCTAGCGCCTGAGTATTTTCTTGTATTTTTCGCTCAGCATGAATTTGAAAGGAAGTATTACAAGTATTATTGAGGGTCGGTTGCAAAATCATATAAATGTAAACGTGAGTATGCATTCTTAGCTGAGAGCTGATGAGTTAGATTGATGATTCAATCGTTGATCTGATCGTTATAATGTAACACAGAGGTTTATACGCAACCATCAGTTCTGATTGAATAGTTTGGTTATTTACTTATATAAATAATATTCCTTAACTATCACTGAATTTGTTATTGATAAACGGCTTATATAAAAACACCTCCTCTGGGTGATTCACGACTGGTGGTAATACTTCAGGAGATTTGATAAAACAATAAGCAGTTTATCTAGATATCTAGAATGAATACATTGAATATTATTGATTTATATCATCAGCGAAAAAAATATCGAAATATTTGTTCCCTATCAATGAAGTATTCCTTTTCTTGCTCTACTTAAGGAAGGATATTTGGTTACTGAAATGAATGATTTTGTAGTATAAGATGAATATCGTTGGGTGTGGCTGAATAGATATATATTCTCAGTTAATGAATGGACATTATCATGGAAGAATTATAATTCAACCGTGAATGAGGCTAATCAGAGAGGTGTGAACAAATAATTTATTTTTCACAAACGAACGGTTCATAAGCCATATTTCAATAACGGTATTTGGTAACAGTTAATCATATTTATTCAATATGACCCAACTGCCCAAAAAAAATGCAGCATATAATAGTATATGATGCACAGGCTAGTGAATGTCCCTCTTTCGGAAGTGAATTTCAATGAAGAACTCAATATCATAAAACAGATTGCAGTCAACAACGGATACAACGTTAATTTGATAGACAGTAATCTTTCTAAAAAGCTTCATCATAAAGCTATTCAAGAAGTTCATCCTATCATCATGAATAATAATCGAAATTATAGAACTTTAATTTATTTCGGATCATCAACTGATGAGAAATCAGCTTCATTTCTTCATAAACAGGACTTAAAAGTGGCATATAGAACAAATAACACTTTGGGACGGTTTATCAAGAATAATAAAGACAAAACTTCTAAATTCAAAAAATCAGGGGTATACAAACTCGAATTGGATCTTGTCCTAAGGTATATATCGGTCAGACAAGTCGTACCTTCAATCAGCGCATTCATGAACACAAGATGAATTTTATGAAATAGAAGACAAATTCAACATACGCCAACCATATATTAGAAGAAAACCATAGTTTTGATGATAATTTCGAAATTCTGCACGTAGAAAATGAAAGACTGAAACTCAATCATTTTGAATCATTAGAAATCAATAAACTAAAAAATTTTGACATTTTACTTAATGATCAATTAGACCTCAATAGCTCACCACTGTTGAATTTGTTTTCTTAGTAGTAATTCGCATTCGCTTGCCGGTCGTGGGTTCGATCCCCGTCGACTGCAGAAATTTTTCTGATGGCCCAAGAAAGTGTTTGGGATCACACGTTAAAAGGTAAGGCCCCCGTCATTCCTTGCTCGCACAAGACTTTCGAAGACTTTTGAGGGTTGCTCGTAAGGGGGCAACCGAATGACGGATAGAACAAATTTTAGAACAAATTTAGTGAGTAATAATATGTATTTGATATCAAGTCTTTCAAGTTAATCCGGTATACCGTAATTTGATGTAGATATTGTGCCTAATTTCCGAAAATGGTGGTTTATCGTACCTGTCCACAGGTAACTAATCCTTCAGGTTAGGAAAGTAAGATATCTAAAAGTTAAGCATGCCAACGTTAGTTTAGTTCATTCTACCAGTATATCACCTGACGAAGCTACTGTGTTAGCGAAACATGTCGTGTGTTTGAAAATTTGTGGAAGTCTTATCGTTTGTGAAGTTTTTACATGTTCTTTCTGCGTTCCTTCAACTTTTGAACGGAGATAGCTAACGTGGTTGGGTGAAATTCAGGTGAAAAAGTACCTTTTTTACTACTTCTAGACATGGAAATGGTCTTGGTCACGTGGCTTCGTTTGTGCAAATCGGCGAAGCAGCAAATAACGTTCGGATTGAATTCCAAAACCTATATCATTTCGTGTCAATAATCAAATGGTGAAAATTTCGAGCACCCTTGAGTATATTGTCAATGGTTACTTGAAATTTTGTTGCAATTGAAAGGTATTCAGATTTTTCTTTCCATAATGATATTTGAATCAAATTTCGAACGTTTGACAGTTTGGAACGCCTTGGCCGATTTTCACAATCGAAGTGGTGTTGGAATTATAATCGAAAAGCCTTCGGAACCAGGAACCCCGTGACCTCCTGTTTCTGAAAAAAATAGTTGAAGGTGTCTTCTTGACATTCGTTCACGTGACCACAACTTATTCATATGCCAAAAAGTGGTAATAGAAATATCGTTTCACCTGAATTACACCCAACCTAGCTAGTTTCTCCTGTTCCGAAGTTAATGAGGGTGAAGTCATTTTACGTTCTCATTGTATGTGCGCTAAATGTAGGAGTAGGAGTAGAAGGAATCATCAGCAGTAACCCGTAGCTTGAAGAACCTTATCAAACATTCCGATTATATTCCCATTCATTGCCTCAATCGTTTGAGATGCACTACAAAATGTGACAAAGAGGCTTAGTTCTTTGGTCTACGCTTGTTATGCAACTATTCGAGTTTGGCAAAGGGTCGCGCCATCCCTTATATGGCGGGACAAGGTTCCTCTAATGGAATTACAAGGGACGTCGCTTTTGATTTATGACCCTGCACAAGAAATTGGAACTAGATGTTATTGTCTAGGCGACCTTGTGCCATAGAGATTCGTCGCAGTTTGATGAAGGTTCACATAGGCACAGATATAGATCCTTTGAATATATCCAGAAAAACAACAACCTATAGTCGTCCGCAGTTATGATCGAATTTGGTTTTGAGTCTTCAGATGGCCTGAAAATGAGATACAAATAACTCAAAGTGTGAAATGATTAAAATATTTCACATTTATTAGGGGTGATTTCATGGAGGTAAGTATATTTGAAGAGAATTTGGGGCAATTCATGGTGGACATAATATATGTATACCTACTTGATATCATCATGACTGGAAAACATAACTAGGTAAAGCTTCTGTCAACTGGAACCAAAGGTAACAATCCATTATTTAGAATTTCAATGAATGATTGTGACATTGTATAGTGACCGTTGAGATATTTGTTGTAGTTCCAACAAGTTCTATAACACGTATTAAAATGATCGATTCGATTTCGAACTCGGAATCGGGTATGATTCTCGAATGAATTTGCTTTCCATACCAGAAAAACCAATGCGCCCAGATATTTCCAAGTATTTTCATTTCAAATGTCAAGAGACTCCTGAAGACATCCTTGACTGCAACTTGCGAAAGTCTCAAGTTTCCAAGGATTAAACACCAGAATCAGTGGTATAAATAGACATTTTCTGTATCCATCAAGATTCTCACAACTGAATAAAGAGACATGAATGATGAAGTATATCATCACATAACTCACGTCCATTTATATACATCGCAATATTCAGTGTGTTAGTAATGAGATTCCAGCTGTAAAACTATTTATTTCTGAAAATAAACCAGATTTCTTTCTATTTTGTGTGAACATTAGCAATCTGGAGATCAAGAATATTGGTGGACGATGTCAATGGTAGGTGACGGGAGAAAAACGAAACATTGAATTACATCCTCCCGAAATCTATGCATCTATACGTATAAACAGATAATAATGCGAGTGTTTCTCTCCTCAATGCTGATTGATTTCGTTTTAGCTAGTTTAACGCACCTACAGACCGGTTTCGAGCTTCTCGCTTTCATGTGTCGGGAAGTCTTCAGCTAGCAGCTCTAGCCTAGAAGGAAAGAAATACTTCACAGAACTGATATACTCAAGAGTGTGGCTGATTGCCGGCTGGCATAATTTCAACTGCGAAATGCTTAAAGTGGAATGGAATGTTTATCATTCGGCATTGAGGAAAGGAACAAAAGCACCAGAATTCGTTCATACGTGTGGATGCCTGAATTTCAGGAATGATGTATTGTAATTCAATGTTCATTATCATCTATCATTGTTGTTTATTTCATGAACATTCGTGCAGATCACTTCGAGCTTTTTTGTATTTATTCAAAATAGATCTAGTGATATTGACAACGGAAATGATGATTTTTCCGACTTCTAATTGGAAATTGGAGATGATATTGAGTGGTAACTCGAAAACCCAATAGCACATTTTATAGTGAATAAAGTGGTACATATAGCAGAAGAAGGGGGCAAAATGATACTTTTCTACGAGATTGAAGTTTGCAGCATGAGCCGTTGGCGTAAGCTGATGGTAATCATACGCGTGGGAAATAATTAAGTATTTCGTATGATACACTGAACTTTTTCCAAGAATATAACAGATGACAGCAAAATTTGTTTTCTACTACTGCTATGAGTAGCGCATTTCTCATAGCTTACTTACTTTCAAAACCATGTATTGCCCATACTGTGAGAAATATTTTTTCTCACGGCACTTTGCCAACACCACATACATTTCCATTGAAAATCAACAAAAATCGATCAAAACTTGGCTGCTGTTCAGCCTTGAATATAGTTGTCACAACTGTCAGAAGAAGTTTTTCAAATTATTTAGCGTAGTTCTCATTAGTGCTTTTGATAGAAATCGCTTTTTCCATCAAATATTGTTCCAACAATTCATAATAAATAATATGATGTATATACCGAGATGTGACGATTCTGATAAATATACCGCCAGAGACAGACATAATGGAAAAAGCTGCGAAAGTTGGATTTGTTTCCGGAAATTTCAAGAAAAAAGTATGAATTGGCATATTGGTACAAAAAATTCATGGAATCTGAAAAAATACAGAAATAAATTCTTTTTCGGAAAGTGTACTTTTTTGAAATACTTTGAGGATTCGTTGAATAAGTGCAGTTGTAGAAAAAGTATAGTGTGCAACATGTGAGGAAAAGCACTTTTTCCACTTGTTGCACAATATACTATTATCTCTACGGCTTGTAGCCATCTGATTATTTCTTAAGTGAATGCTCATCTATTACATAGAGCTGTCATCACTTGAAATTTGACATTTCATGAGAGATGAGATTTTATGAAATAATAACACAATAAATCAATTGTGACATTGGATACGGTAATAAAATTGATGACATACATAAGACAAATGATCAAGGAAGCGACCTAAAGATAGTTATTTATTATACAAGGGAAAAAAGTAGTAGATTTTAGCTCCAGGTTGTGTTGTCTCCCGACGCGTAGCGGAGGGAGACAAAAAACCGTGAGCTAAAATCTAATATTTTTCCCGTGTATAATACACTATTTTTTTCTGTGACAGAAGGAAGGACGAATCAATATTGAGAAGATATTACATTATTTCGAAATCTGAAAATTATCGACGTGAAATTTCAAGTTTTTAACAGTAGGGACACCTGCGTTTTATAGACATCTTTATCATTCTTTTGAAGTAATCAAATATCTGATGTCACTTTCTGTCAGTTCAATTCTGTGATTTGATTTTGAAAAATTGCGAATTCAGTAGTTGTTTAGTAATATACGAAACCGCGAAGTCGAATGGAAGATAAAAGGACTTGCAGTTCTTTCTCGGAGACGATATTATTGACTCATTTTTCGGAACTATAGCACAACAAAAGCCATTAACAGAGTATATGTATATATGTGATATATATCCGGGAAAAAAGTACTCACTTTTTTCCCACGGGAAAAAAGTAATTTATGAAAAGTGACATTTTATAACCTGCCAACAGATATGAAATGCCAAACTTTTTTCCCGTCACAGAAAAAAAACTTTTAATGAATAAAAAATATATAACTATAAAAAAAACGAGCAAAGATTCAGATTCTATCAAATATTTGAATAATATATACCTACCAATATAAATCTTTGAAGAAACTCTTGATGGGAGTTTTACAGACAGGAAATATTTTCGTCCTATACCATTCAGATCTCACTTTCGAAGTTAAAGTTTAGCTTTCGACGGTTTCCGAATTTCCCCAACTTTTCCAATTAACTGATCAACTTTGCAGTCGATCCAATGGAAATGAAATCAAAGTATTAATTAACTACAACAGGACATGACGTTTATTTGAGTTTGCATTAAGAGCCGATTGATTCAGATTTCAAAACTCACTGAAACTTTAGTAATGATAATTATCACTACTTTGAATTTCTGTTGGTTCCTTTTCCAGTAACAACAATGATGAAGGAAATCATCAGCCATGATAGACACATATTGGTTATGCTAGGTGAAAAAAAAAGAGTCAGGTTAGGTCAGGTATAATTCGAGGTTTGGTTCGATCGCAATAAGGGTAAGATTCAGCAGTTCAAGTGTTGATGGAACCTTATTTCAGTTACCTTGATTCTTGTTTCTTCTTTCTTTTCCAGTCAGGTTAGCAATCTTAGTTGATTCCTATCACCAATGGAAAACAAGAATGATAAATATTTGTCATGAATCAAACCTCCAATGGTTTTCCAATCAAACTTTTAGATATTTACATAGTGTAGTTTCGAATATGTATATCGAGTGGAATCCTCGAGATGGAAACAAAAAAAGTACTCATTCTTCAACGTCATCTATCTTTGTTCGACTCGCATTCCATATTGACTGAGCCCACAGCAATGGAAGAAATCTGATTATGCGTGGGATCGTTCAAACCCTTCGATCTGTATTATACCGTGGATTGAAAATTGAAATCTAGCTACACATGATCTGGATAAAATGGCGTCATTAGAGATAAATCGAGATGGTGATCGTGACTACAAACCCACGCGTTTTCATTCTTGGTTTCATTTTCAGCTCGACGTAGATTAAATGCCTCTGGATATAAATACAGTATGGCAGTTTTCTCTCGAACCACACAAACCAGATCAACGTTAAAAGTTAACCACTCAATTTCCTCGAAATGTATTCCAAACTATGACATGATAGTTAACCAACGGCAAGAAC